>JAIXMQ010000061.1:0-173478 GCA_025716855.1 Pilaira anomala
TGAAAGTGTTGAATTTTTACGTAGTAAATCTTATCTGGTTTTCATTGTCTATCATTGGCGAAGTACAAACGAGTTTATGTATTTTCGGGCTGGGGTGAATAATAGCTTCAGGTTCGGTCATGATTCTCTCTTCCTTTGTTATATATAAAGAAATATCTGGTTCCGATAATTGTGGACAATTATCTATCAATGAATTGAAATAGCTTAGATAGCTACCAGACTTGCATCAAATAACGAGCTTTTGTAATCTTTGAATTCTCTACTTTGTTTCAGAAACATTTGATACGGTCACAGATCATTTAAATCGACTCCATAAGATTGTTCACAATCCAGTACTTCTAAGCATGTCAAAGTTAGTTTAAAGAGTTGCACAGTGTAAAGATAGATTTCCAAACTATCACTTCACTGGAAGGTCTTGGTATAACTTGTAGACGGGTTAAGTAGCCTTGAGCAACAGCAACAGAAATTTGGAACCAAAACGAGTGGCTATTGAGCACTCGTAGGTTAGGGTAGTGTTGTGTAAGAGCACTTATTAAGTTATGTTCGTCCCAAAGTCTTCCCTCTCTAGCTGTTGTTAATGAATCAGACAAATTTATCTCCATGAGGTAATTACCTAGTGTTGAAGAATTGGATATCGTGCGAACAAATCGGAAGCCAGAACTAGTTTTGCAAGGTCGGTACCTTGGAATACAAAAGTTCGACTGAAGCTTCGTACCAGTTCTTACTCGTGAGTTGACATTGTAACAAACCCTTTTCTTTCAAATATGTGAAAGTTAGTCTCAAGATTTCAAAAGGTAAGAGTGACATTCTGTTATTTAGTAATAGTAATGAGTAAGAGGTAAAAACCAAAATTCAAAAGTCAAATAATAATAATAAAAAGGAGATATGTGACAGCTTAGTTATGTGCTGTTTGAGTATTATTATTTTGCAAACATTTCCTATTTTAAGTTGATTGTTTATTTAAAAATATCAATTTGGTGATACACAAGAATGATTAGTTTAGAGATTTTCTCGTTCTTAAATAAACGCCTTAGACTTAAATATGTAATAAGACGATCTATCATACCATTTTACGAGAAAAAAAAAAGATTAACCACATACGGCGTAATAATATACAACGATACTTTTTTCGCTACTTGAAGAAATAAAAAAAGTATGTCATGTTGAAGATTAAGAATATCATACTATGTATGGAAAAATTATCTCCCTGTATAAGTCCAACTTGATAGTTCATTTACTGGAACCCATTGAATTTAATAGTACAATCATCTGTAATCATATCTGCATAGTGTTGCTTCATACACTTACGAATAGATATATATTATATGGTAACCGACTTGACTTTTCAGAGCATAAATTCAAAAGAGTAATGAAATAAAAAATAAAAAAAAGGAGGTGTCAAGAAACTTGATTTCACATAAGGTAAAAAGTGATTTAAGCTCTTTATTCAAATCAAGAGTTTAATTAACTCTTCTACCACACTATCTTTAAATAGAACAAAGAAAGATGAACGTATCAATGAAAATTTATACAGGTCTCTAAAGGCTATACACAGCTTCTTTATGATATTTGAATAATAGCTTATATCTGTACACTTATATACATTTGACTGATATTTTTTCTTTATAGCTTCTTTAATTCTACGACCCTGTCATCATTCATAGCTCTTTTTTTTTCTAGTATAGGAGACATAAATAAGTCAAGTCTCTTCAACTTAAAGAGTGATGATCTAAACAAGAATAGGATTTTCTCTACATACTTTGATAATCTTTACTGACGCCAAATGGGCGAGTAAATTAATCACAGTCATGGCATGGTTACATACAAATTGTTTTTTTTTGCATAATTTTTTATTATTTTTAACAAGCGAACCTTCACGAAAGTAAGAAACAGGTTTTTACAAGAATCAAGCTTGTATAAACAGTCAATAAAGGCTTAGCAATAACAATAATTACATCACTTTTGTTTACCATGACTATGAAAAAAAAATTTTTTGCCTATTTAACCATGAAAAAAAAAAAGGATTTTATGTTTCTCTTTATTTTTTTCTTTTTGGTTCAAGCGCTTTCAAGAGTTTTAAAAGGTATGTCAATCTTATTTTATTTATCCAATCAACTAAATCTAATCAACTCTTCTCTTCACTGCATTAGCATTTCTGGTTCTGGTTCTGGCTCTGGTTCTGGTTCTTGGTCTTGGTCTTGGTCGTGGTCTTGGTCTTCAGGTACGTGAAATATTTAGTTTGTTATCAGAAGCTGCTTTAAGCAGTTTGGTGCACACCTTTGTTAGATAGTGTATTGTCAACCGGGCACAAGTAGACTTTACCTCCTACTCTCAAAGCCGACTTTTGGGACCAGATGTGTTTCCGCCTTCTCGTGGCTGTTGTCCTGTTAGTATCATTGTAGTGATATATTTTACTACTTTGAGAACCAAGAGAAACACTTTTTTTTTAATTGAATAAATAAATAAAACTTCTTGATCATGCTTCTTACTCGTCTAAATCTATCTTTTTAAATTGAATAATCTTTTTTTTTTTTTTTTTTTTTTTTTTTTGGTTCAAGCGCTTTCAGGAGTTTTAAAAGGTACATATTAATGAAAACTATGAAGAAGAAGTTACCGAGGAAATATATGTTCACTTGTACTAAATGAAGTTTGAAAGTTCAGATGTAACTAATGTAGCAACCGCTATGGATGTTGACGAGGAACTCGATGAGGAACTAAAATTGCCTGACTCATCTGATGACGAAGAAGAGAATGAGGCTGAGAGTAAAAAAGAGAGGGCTAAGGAAAAAGAGGCACGCTTGAAAGCATTTGCCGAAGGAAACCTTGGTAAGCTCGAAGTTCCTGAAAAGGTCAAACGCAGTAATCAGAAAGTTACTGACAAACAAATCGAAGATTTTATCTTGTTAATAGATGATGGGGCGGCTATGAAAGATGCTGCTGCTACAACCGGAATAAAACTTAGCAAAATTTAAAAGAGTACCCTGTCGCATCCATCGTAGTAGCAGTTTGCATCAACAGTACTATTCAAGATGACAATAAATCAAAATTTGGAATTTCTACTCGCCGTAAAATTACCCTGCCCAGGTTGGACCAAGTCTTTTCATTTGTTTAATGGGGTAGTATCCATGCCAATCTAAACACCCAACCATTCCATCCATTAGTCGCTGTTGCCCACTTTCTTATCGAGCAAAATCTATCATTAATATCAATGCAATACAGACAAGACCCGATAATTCAGCAGCTATTATTTGGTCTTGCAAAAGATATCTTTAGTACTGATATCGAGGAATACGAAAATCTCCTCATGGGTATTACAGCAAGTCTGTAACCAAGCAAACTCTCAGTTTTCCAAGGCAAACAAGAGATTGTTGGAAGATATTGAGGGCCCTGAATCAAGGAAAAGGACGGCCAAATGTTTGGATGATGGCATTCTTTATGTGAATGAAATATGTCGCAAGCACCATATTACAGCTGAACCTTTGAACCCCTCATTGAATTCATCGTCGGTAGGCTTCCTCCTCGTCTTCCACATCTAATCACGACTTTCTTCCTGCTCCCGAACACAAATATCTCAATTGGGCATTTATTGATTCCGTTAGAAAACCTCTTAAGGATAAAATGGACTGGGAATTTTTTTATCAAATTGGAAAAGATATTGGTCTCTTCAGCGATTACAACAGTTCAAAACGTACAAAGTTTGCATACTTTCGTACCAAGACTAGCGAGGATTAAACTATATCTCTTTCTATTACCAATATATTTTATATAATATTAACTCATATGACTCCTCTTAACTCCTCACCTTTTTGTACCACAATCTCCCTTCCCTTAAAAATAGAGTTATTTTTCAGGATTAATAAAAAAAAAAGTTTTTACCACTCTAAGAATACATTACTGGATATCGCAAGTTAAGCGTTGTAGTTTAGCACGGCACTTTGGATCAAGTTAAGGATATTCAATAGAAAGGCATTAGAGATATCGAGCGAATCAATATCTATCCCATCATTTGATATAACAAGAATTTCGTAGCATATCGTCCCTATTTATACATTATTCCTTTGATTCAACGAACCATCTAAGTAAGGCTAACGTGTGCTTTTGATTAGACCTTTTTGTCAAATTCAACGTCACGATCTCATTGCAAATTTACAGCGTCATTTGAGACCGTACGCACTGTAAACAAGTTCAAGGCTGAAAAAAAAAAGTGATAAAGTAAAATAAAATGTTCTTCTTTGAAAGAGAAACCTATAATAGAAGATTAGTTGTATGAGACCCTGTCAATCACAGATAAAGAGCGTCATGACCATTGTTTTCTTTCTGCTGCAATGGTCCATTGTTAAAGATTGATCTTGGTGTAACTAAGTTTAGAGAGGCTTGTAATAAAAAAAAAGGTAAAATATCGCGTGAGAAAGCATTTAACCAATAAAAATATGGTAAATTGTAACACTTTCCATCTTATTAAGGAAGGTGACGTTTTATGGTTGTATTTCCCGTGTTTGAAGAACAAAAAAAAAAAAAAAAAAAACTCTTTATTTTTTTCGAAAAACCCAAAAACTTACATTACTTTCTTTTTTTTTTTTCGAAAAAAAAACACAAAAAAAAAAAAAAAAGAGTCATGGCTTCTTTTATACCGGATGGTGTATTTTATCCATTACCACCGTTTTACTCCAGTGGATTATTTACTTACAGCAACCCTTTATTTTTAACACCTACCGTATTAGTCAGTTTTATATGTACTCTTGGATTGATTCGATACCTCAAGACAAAAAATGTAGCCTGGCAAGATATTTCGAGCCCACTCATCAGTCCAGATAGAAAAATTACTGCTCTTGCTCGATTGATTGTCGTGTTGGCTTGTTTAGTCACTTTTAGTTTCTTGTTTGATACCGTAGTGATTGTAGCTCGTGTGATCATGGAAAAAGGAAGTTTATCAGGTATCCTTGTTTATTATGTTGCTACTTCTTGGATTGCTTGGGTTGTAGCCATCATTTGTTTGGTGGATGAGACTCACAAGTTTTCAAGATGGTATTGGTTACAGTATTGCTTTTTTGCTTTAGCTGTTGTAGGAGAAACATTTATTGCTTGGTTATGGATGAATAGTGTTTATAATCCGAGACCTGGTAAAAAAAAAAAAAAAAGGTGTATTGATAGTATATATACTGATAAAATAATAATTAGGATCTGTGTTCACTATCTATGATAATGTTTTATTGGGTGTGTTTTTCACACGATACGTAATTGAGGTAGTTACATTTGGTCTTTCAATTGTTCAGATGATTTCAACCAAGCCACTTGCATACGAATCTGACGAGACAGCACCTTTATTAAGATCCGCATCCAACTATGGATCTACCAGTACTGAACAACCCATCACGACCAGTAAAAAACAAGAAAATCAAAGTGGATTTCATGATTTCTGGACAAAATTAAAAAAGGTCATGCCATACATCTGGCCACATAACGATCGATACTTGCAACAATTAGTTTTGATATGTTTCTTGTTGATGTGTACTGGGTTAGCAATCAATGTATTCACACCGCTTCAGATTGGTAAAGTAGTGGATCAATTCAACCGAGAACCTGGTACGTTTGCTTGGGCCGCCGTATTAGGATACGTTGGATTCAAGTTTTTACAGGGAGGTAGTGGTTTAATTCAAGCGATCCAGAACTGGCTTTGGATTCCAATTGGTCAGTTTACGACTCGAGAAGTATCCGTCAAATTATTTGCTCATTTACATAGTTTAAGTTTACATTATCATATTAATCGAAAGACGGGTGAAGTACTTCGCATTGTGGATCGTGGTACGAATAGTATTGTTCAGTTACTTTCTCAAATCGTGTTTCAAATTTTCCCGGCTTTAGCCAATATTTTGATTGCGGTTGTTGTTTTCTCTGTTCGATTCTCGATACCATTTGGTCTGATTGTGTTTGTGACAATGTCATTGTATCTTTATACTACAATTACTTTAACTGAATGGAGAAATTCGTTTAGACGTAAAATGAATGAATTGGATAATTATGCACGTACAAAAGCTGTTGATTCTTTATTGAATTTTGAAACTGTTAAATATTATAATGCTGAACAATTTGAAGTAAATCGATACGATAATGCAATTGTAGAGTACCAAAAGGCAGATTATATCAATTCAGTCTCTTTGAATGTACTCAATTTAGCACAAAATGCAGTGATCACAGGTGGTTTATTAGCTGGATCATTATTATTTGCATACGAAGTATCCAGAGGTCAATTAACAGCTGGTGATTTTGTTTCGTTTAATGTGTACATGATGCAACTGTATACACCACTTCATTTCTTTGGTACTTATTATAGAATGATTCAACAAAACTTTATTGATATGGAAAAGATGTTTGATTTATTTGAAGTCCAAGAAAGTGTGAAAGATGTAGAAGGAGCCAAAGAATTAAATGTGACAGATGGACATGTAGAATTTCAAAATGTTTCTTTCTCTTATGATAATCGACAAACTGCCTTAAAACAAATTTCATTCTCGATTCCTAAGGGAGCTACAGTGGCTTTAGTTGGACCTTCAGGTGGAGGAAAGTCTACGATCTTGAGATTACTTTTCAGATTCTATGATCCAGACTCAGGTCATATCTATATTGATGGACAAGATATTTCTAAAGTAACTCAATCTTCTTTACGTAAAAATATTGGTGTTGTACCTCAAGACACGGTCTTATTTAACGATACAATTTTATATAATATACGATATGGAGATGTAAATGCAACCGATGAAGATGTTTATAATGCAGCAAAAGCAGCTCAAATTCATGAAAAGATCTTGTCCTTCCCTGATGGATATGAAACTAAAGTAGGTGAACGTGGTTTAAGATTAAGTGGTGGAGAAAAGCAACGTGTGGCAATTGCTAGAACTATTTTGAAGAATCCATCTATTATCTTATTGGATGAAGCTACGAGTGCTTTAGATACTACGACAGAAAGATATATTCAAGAAGCATTGGCTCATATGACAAAGGATCGTACAACGCTTGTCATTGCTCATAGACTTTCAACGATTGTGAATTCAGATTTAATTTTGGTGATTAAAGATGGTAAAGTAGTAGAAACAGGAAGTCATGATGAGTTAATACAGAATGCTTTAAGTGGTAAAAATGAAGGTATTTATTATGAAATGTGGCAGAAGCAATTGGATGATCACCATGAGTCTGCCAGTGGAGTAGCTACACCTATCGTAATGGATGAAGAAATCAAGTTGGATGTTGCTACCGATGATTTGAAAAAGGAACAAAAGAACCGTGGATTGAAAATTAAGACAACCACTGAAGAAGAAGAAGAAGAAAATGATGATAAGACAAATCAAAATATTATCAAAGATCAAGAAGTAGTCATGACGCCTGTTGAAGAAGAAGAAGAAGAGAAAGATGATGAAGTACCTTCTACACCCTCTTCTTCTGGTAATAAACCCAGTCGTAATCGTAACAGAAGAAAGAAGAAGAACAGTAACAAGAATTAAAAAAAGTAGTTTCTGTGTCTTACACTTGGCCCTGAAATATATATATATATATATATATATATTTAGGCAATATTTATTTACTTTTTTATCATACCTTTTTTATTTTATTTTTTAAAAATAAATGTTTATAAGAGAGTCTCTTTTTTTTTTTGAAGTAAACCGGATTTTAACTTTTTGCTTTTGAAATCGTTATCCCGGTTCTCCGCGTCCAAAATATAAACTGAAAACAATTTGACTGTATCTTTCACGATTGTATGTATGTATAGGGGCTCATAAGAAAAAGAAAAAAAGAAGATTAATAAGGTCGTAGAAGAATACAAAAAAGACTTTAAACATAAAACAGAGGTTCATTTTAGAGACAATTATCATTAAAATCGTTGATGTCGGACAAACCCAATCCGAAATGCATTGGGCAGAAATTTAGCCTGTTATAAACATGGATTAAACGCCTTCAACCTCCGCGCCTTTTTTTTTGAATAAAATCTTGGCATTTATTTTGTTTATTCCTCTTTTTTTTTTAACAACTCTCTTTTCTTTATTTTTTTTAACTAAAAGAAATTATGGAAAAGACACAAAAGAAAGATTATGTCGCAGTCCCTACTAGCGATGTAGAAGAAGCTACTTTACCTGCTTATGAAGAAACCAATCCTGCTGAACAACCTCAACAAAAACGTAATAATAAAATGAACAGTTATCAATAATACATATCATGACTAATACAATGATGATATAGGTCGTAAAAGAATTGGATTATACTTACTTGGTGGCGCAATTACTCTTTTAGGTCTCACTCATATTTGCTCTACCAATGGTGGTTTCGAGGTAAAAAAAATACTAATTTTTACTTTTGTTCAATGTTTAACCGTTTTCGAATAGAATTACGATGTAAATGATATGGTTCCAGCAATGGTAAGTTTATAAAATAAAAATAAAAAGTAAACATGATGTCATATTAACTCATTTTGGTTTTAGTTTGAAGATCGTGAACCATGCGCATTAAGACATATCGAACAATACGCTGAATTAAAAGATTTCATGACTGAATTAACTGATACTCTTGGTAACCCATGGGACAAACATCCTTCAGCTCGTATGCATGATTTACCTCCTCCTCCCGGTGAAGGTCCTCCACACCATCCTCCTCATTCTCCTCCCGGTCAAGGCCCTCCACACCATCCTCCTCATCATGGTGATGATCATAAGCACCATAAGCACCACAAGCATCACAAGCATCATAAGCATCATAAGGGTGACGATGACCGTGCTCGTAAGAAACCAATAATTAAAAAAAAAAAAAAAATCGGACCATAAATTAAAAACCTTGTTTCTTTTTTTTTATACATAGTTGTCACTACTGATGGTGACCACCACAAGAAGCATGGACATCCTCATAAACCCTTTTGTGACATTGAAAAACTCAAGGCAACTTCCACCGTCTTCAAATTCTCTCCTGAAGAATTCAAGCGTACCGGTGTCTTCTTAAACGGTTACTTTTCTCGTGGAGGTCATGTCCGTCTTAGCAAATCCACCGATAAGTCCGTTTCGGATGTCAACGTCAAGGTCACTCTCTACACAGGTCGTGATGAATTAGTCAAGGAAGTCAAGTTATCTGCTTTTGATCATGAAGGACAATATGCTGTTCAAATTGAACGTAAGCGTGGTCACTGTGGTCGTCCTCACCGTCTTGTTCAAGATCATGATGATGATGATAGAGAAGACGGTAGACAAGAAAACTGTCTTGTTTATAACGTTGAAATCGAGTTCCCTCATGATACTACTTACTTTGAAGATATTGAGTTCCATATCAAGTCTGCTCAACGTATTGAAGGTGGTAAAAACTTGGAGGATATCTCTTTTGGTACCATTAAAGCCGGTCTCGGTCGCGGAGCCATTATCTTTGAGGTAAGACGAATAGTTATAAATAAAAATAAAAAGTATGTAACCTTACTAATTAAAATTAATTAAACATATTTTAGGGTTTGAAAGCCAAGAAATTAATGCTTGGCGTTTTGAATGGTGTTGTCATGGGTACTTATCAACCTAGTGAAAGTTTCTCTGCTGGCGTTGTCAACGGTGCTGCAAAGGTTCATATTGAACCTACCGCACATAATATTAATGTCACTGCTTCATCTACCTTTGGTCCTGCCAGTGTTGATATCGTAAGTTGAAATATGAATAGAAATGTATACAGCTTTTTTTTTATTGACTTTTTTTTTTTTTTTTTTTTTTTTTTTTTTTTTTTATCTTATAGCCTGCTGATAGATATAAAGGAAATTTTGCTTTATTCAATCTCTTTGGTGAAACATCTACAATCACTGCTCCTAACCCAGAAGATATTCATGTTACAAAGTATAGACCTACCCTTAAGGCGGGTTATTACAAGGAAGAAAATTCCAAGTCTCGTATTATCGTTTCTGCAAAACTCCATGGTGGTGAATACCTCAACTTCAATTAAATCACTGCACTATAGCTATTTTTTTTTATGAAAAAAAATAAATAAAAATTTCATTGTCCATTCTCTTCACTTTTTATATCTCCTTCATTTTTTTTTTTTAAAAAAAAAAAAAAAAAAAAAAAAAAAGATTGCTTCTTTTGTAAGTAAAAAAAATGCCCACCCTACAATTCAAAAACTTCACAGTCAGTTCTTTTTATAAAGTCACAGACAAGTTTTTTTTTTTTCTTTTTTTTTTTCTTCTTTTCTTTCAAGTTATTACACAATGTCTGAATTAACTATTAATGTCGAGTTCAGGTTAGTTTAAAAAAAACTGGATTATTGAAGAGAAAAAGATAACGTTTATACTGAAATGAAATGTTTTTTTTTTGTTAAAAGTGGTGGTATGGAACTTTTGTTTCAAAACGTAAGCAAGCATACAATCAAGTTCCCAGCCAAGAACGAAAAGACCGGTAATGCTTCTACACTTCAAGACTTGATTTTTTATATCCGTGATAATATGATGACTGAAAAGAAAGATTTGTTTGTTGAAAAAGATACAGTGTAAGTGATAAAGAAACTAAAAAAAAATTAAACACAAGAAAAGAAATTGATCCATCTTTATTATTTAGTCGTCCTGGTATTTTAGTTTTGATCAATAATACAGATTGGGAATTATGTGATGAATTAGAGTATGAGTTAGAGGATAAAGATGAAATTGTTTTCATTTCTACTTTGCATGGTGGATAAAATCATTTTCATAGTGTGAAATTAAAAAAAAAAAGAGTTGTATTTTTAAAAATCCGAAGAAAGTGTTGTGTTCCTTTTTTTTTTTTTTCTTTCTTGCTTTGTGTGTATATGTTATTCATTGGAGTTTTGTAGTGATTATTACAAAAGTACTTAGATGTCAAGTTAGTATGTTTTCTTTCTTTAACTCAAACGTAATGTGTTGTCATGCAGGACTATTTACGCCACACAAATCTAAAATATCTCGATTTAACGAACCCAGGCTAGAAAAAAGAGACTGCTCCATAATGCCCAAAAAAAAAAAAAAAAAGGAAAACACTTGTAACTTTATTTAATCACGAACTAATAAATGTGCTATTCAGGAGATCAAAGACACAGGTACATACTGTGTGTATATATGCTGCCATTTCGGTCCGGAGAAAATATACCCGGGATACAAATAAAAGAGAGTTCAGTTAAAGTTATGCGAGTAAATGAATAAGTCAGAGAAAGGGTGATCTTTTATAATCGGACACCAATGAATAAAGAAAAAAAAAAAGATTTATGGATTAATTAACAAAGTGTGACAACTGCAGACGAAAAAAAAAAAAAAATAGATATATTTCTATTTACTCCTATTTTTTTTTTTTCTTTTCTTTTCTTCTTCTTTTTTTTTTTTTCTATTTCTTTATAAAATATATATATATATACATATATAAAAATGTATCATGGTGGTGGAGGCGGAGGTATGGTAGAGGAACAACTTAAGGCAGGTGTATTACTTGTACGTGTATGTGAAGCAAGAGGTATTACGTTACCACAAGGAGCACTTGTACCTTCATGTACAGGTCCTTTGCCAGTCCTTCAACGTAATAAAAGAGAATCATTTCATAGAAAACAAAGTTGGTGGTTACCTTATGTTGTATTGGAATTTGATAAAAATGAGATTTTGATCGATGCACTTGGAGGAGACACGTCTTGTCCAGTGTATAATTATAGAGCCAATTTGTAAGTAAATAATAATAATAAAATAAGACCATAATACCATACTAAAAAAAAAATAATAATACTTTTTATTTTTACATAATAGTGATGTATCGCGTATTTCAAAGGTTTCTATTTCAATTTATTTACGTCAACCACCACAACAATCTGATAATGTATTGGCTAGAGCATCAAATGATCATTTCCTAGGCACCATTACGATCCAACCAGATTTCTCTAGTAGTAACAATATATTACAAGAGCAAGTATATAATATTACGGGTGGTACAGGAGTTATGTTTATCCAATTTTGTTATACACCCCAACAAGTGAGCCAACAAACCATCAATAATGATTCATTTGATCTATTAAAAGTGATTGGAAAAGGTAGTTTTGGTAAAGTATATGTGGTTCAAAAAAAGGACACGAATCGTATTTATGCAATGAAAGTATTACGTAAATCTCAAATTATATCAAGGTCAGAGGTAACACATACCATGGCAGAAAAGACCGTACTAGCTAAAGTTCGAAACCCTTTTATTGTCCCACTCAAGTTTGCTTTTCAAAGTCCAAATAAACTTTACTTGGTGTTAGCCTTTATTAATGGTGGAGAGTTGTTCCATCATTTACAGATTCAAGGTCGATTTAGTGAAGAACTTTCAAGGTTTTATGTTGCAGAGTTGTTTTGTGCCTTGGAATGTTTACATGGCTTCAATGTAATTTATCGGTAAGAAAAAAAAATATTTTTTTTTTTAAGTTTGTAATTAATATAATTATTATTAGTGATTTGAAGCCTGAGAATATTCTAATTGATTACAATGGTCATATTGCACTATGCGATTTCGGTTTATGTAAATTAAATATGACGAAATCAGAAAGAACTAACACGTTTTGCGGTACACCAGAGTATTTGGCACCCGAATTACTCTTGGGTCAAGGATATACAAAAAATGTAGATTGGTGGACATTAGGTGTATTATTGTATGAAATGTTGACAGGATTACCACCATTTTATGATGAAAATACAAATGAAATGTATCGAAAGATATTACAACAAGAATTGAGGTTTCCAGATGATATGTCAGACCCAGCCATTAGTTTATTAACTGGACTCTTGCATCGAAATCCCAACCAAAGACTTGGAAATCAAGGTACAGATGAAATTCGAAATCATGAATTTTTCAAGTCAATTGATTGGAATCAGTTGATGAGAAAACAAATACAACCTCCTTTTAAGCCTTCGGTACAAAATGTATATGATACAACCAATTTTGATGACGAGTTCACGTCAGAACAACCTATTGAATCCATGACTTCAAAAGAAGATTCACAAATATCACAGACAATGCAAGATCAATTTAAAGGGTTCACTTTTAATCCTGAAGGTGTCATGACCGACAATAGTTATAATAACCCATATTTATTAAAAAAACAATAAATTTCCCTCTCTTTTTCTTTCGGGGATATTTCATAATAATAATTGTTATATACCGATCTTTTAATTATTTATTATTCTTTTTCTTTTTCTTTCGCTATTAAATAAATGACTCGTAACACTATCACACGCTCTTGTAGCACAAGTAGCTTTAAAAGGTTTGATTCAAAAGACTTGGGTAGACCACCAAGTCATAACAATCATGTTCATATCAACTTTTTGGAAAAACCAGCTTGTAAATTGATAAATACGACACAATCCATTAAAATTGCACCTATGAGAGAAATAGAAAAAGTATTCACACTGTTAAAAAAAAAAAATCTATTAAAATCAATTGAAACTAAAATCTCTTTCATTTAGATAATTACAGACCTTAAAAAGGAAAATTTTGATTTAAAATTAAGATTATTTCATTTAGAAGAAATGATGACTAAAGAAGCAGTAAGTTATTGAGGAAACAAATAAAAATGAAAAGAGGTTAATCTTATTTGTATATTAAATAAAAAAAGAGGCGGACGAATTTAGAACGCAAGACAAGGCCACGTTCAATAGGAACACAAACTGTCTTATTTGAATCAACACCAGAAGCATTTGGTTTATCTTCTTTTAAAAAAGATAAAAAACCTACTGCGAAAAGAAATGAAAATATTAATTCAGTTGTGATTGCTTTAGAAAATATCAGGATTGATAATAATAGTAATTGGTTTTATCATCATCGTCATCAACAAGATCAATGTTTAACGTCTCCATTGTTCTAATATATACACATTTTCATCTCATCATATTGTTACTAATAACTCATTTAATAAATTATATACATAAAACTCTCAAGTTACACCGGTGCCTGTTCGTAAACGCTTGAAGGATGTCATTTCACAGTCGAAACAAAGTGTATCATCAGATGGTAGAGCAGAGTATTTTTTTTTTTTTTTTGAATATGAAGCTTGTAAAGATGAATGCTATTATGTAGACAAATGATGGAGAGACAGTTGATAAGGTGTGGTTATTTAATGATAAAGTAGTCATTCCTGCTTTTCCCCGGATTCTCTTGAATTACATCATATTCAGTTCACTTTCAGAGACAATAAATCAAGTTGGATAACTCAAAATAAAAAATGTATATCTATTATTCGTGATCTTTGAAGGCCCACTCATCATCCCGCCATAATTCTTAGCATAAACTCCGGTTTTCACGCACAATATTATGCACAGATATACTTCTTTACTGCAAGAGGTCTACAGCTTAGAGTGCAATTTTATGTATATAGTTAAAGCAACAGGTTTATTCGTCACAAGTGTTTTAAGATACAAGTTTGATTGAATTTAATCATCGCGGTTTTTCTTTTTTCGAGAGTATTTAATATTAGCTGTCAAAAGTTCAAATCAACTTGTGATATGCAATAAAACTCAGATGGCAGTTTTACCTATTTGTTCTATTCAGTACCGGTTGATTGCTGGTCTCAGGAAAAACAAAGAAACCTTTTTTTTTTATTTTCTTTTTTTTTTTTTTTTTAAGTCCAAGATTCTAAAACCTTTCAAAGAATGTCTTACTTGCCTTTTGAAATCTTGGAAGTTATATTTAGTCATTTAGCAACAGAAGATCTGTTGCAATGCCAACTGACAAGTAAACAATGGTACGCTGCCTCGGTAGAGAAGCTCTATTCAGAACCTTGTCTCAATACGGTTGAGAAAGTGTATCCATATATTGTTGCCATAATGAACTCCTATCGTTTAGGTGGTTACCTCAAGCGTATCACTATTCACAAAGAAATGAGGGATAGATTTGATTTGATCAAAATCATTTCAAACTATTGCCCTAACGTATTGGAGATAAAAGGAGTAGGGACTGATATTAACTTCTGGAAAGATTTGAGGGTTGTTCTCATGAGAGGACAGTTGTCTCGTTTGGAGGTTTTACCAGATTCGGATGGCAGGAATTTGGATGATTATTTCTATTCGGCTTTTCTGATTAGAGCGAATTTAAAAGAGTTAACGTTACAAGATGAATCACATTACTGTGGGACTGATTTGGTAGGCTCATTTCGTTTTGGGCAGTTACGGATGGAATTAGATGAATTTGAAGAACTGGAAACAATTCGTTTATGTTATAAGACTGTACACGGGCTGGATTATTTAGATCACATGATTGAAGATTGTCGAAAATTGAAAAAAATGGTTCTTAATTTACCTCCTATCCAGATGGTGAAAGAACCGGCAAAAGAACCTGTAGAAAAGATTCGACCACGTCGTGATATTCAGTATCTCGAATGTAACTGGAGATTGATTGAGGATGAAGAGCAAATAGATTACTTGATTCAGAAGTTCCCAAACCTTAAAGAGTTCTATTTAACATCGTTATTGGATTTTTCTGTTATAGGGGAGAGTTTGCTTGTAACACCCGTTTGCCCTTTTGATGCAGTGCTCAAACTTATACGGTTTACAGTAACGGTCCCAACTTTTAATGTCAACATGGAAATAGGAAGAAATGATGTAGCCAAGATTTGGACGGAACTTGTTGAACTAAATGATGAGTACAAAGATGTTATTATCAACTATACTGAGCACGATAGTTTTGTTGGTAAAGTCGGGCTCTCTTTCGATAATGTGAAGTTAATGCTGACGTTCCCGGTATTCTCTAGCCCTTATGTGTTGGCTCATACTCAGTTCTTTTCAGAGATAGGAAGCCAAATCCGATCGATCAGACTGAATGATGTTATGGATGCTACAAATACAATCATGGAATATCATATCCTTCACAATTTGTGTTATGGCATCGGACAAGTTCTATCTATCATTGAAGCATGCCCGTCATTACAGGAACTTGCATTGCCTAGGACAAAATACAGGGTCCCTTATGCTGTTATTTCGTTTGACCATACGGAACTGAAAAAATTGATATTTTCTAATGTCTCTGATGAAGAAGAAACGGTTCCTATTCTTGGATATTTTTCCAGGTTCGCTACGAATCTTAAGTGCATTCAGTTAGAATATAAGGGCTTTCAAAACCCCAAATTTAAATATCCGGTAGTTGTCAATATACCAAATGCAAGTCTTGATTTTGTGATTTCAACAGAATTACCGTTACACTTCAAGAACAATGTTAGATTTCAAGTTTTTATCAAACTGACGACAAACGAAGGGGTCAAATGTTATTATGGTACGTCAACTAATATAACTTCTATCAGCCAAGCAGCATATGCTCAGCATCGAGCTCGACTTGGAGGGTTTTTCTATGAAATAACGTGTCAAAGTTTGAAAGAACTTGTATTTCACTCAAGATATTCAGAAAATGATAACCTAAAATTTGTCTTTTAGTTTTTACTTTTATTTTTTACAACACGTATAAACGAAAACGATGCTTTATTAACTAATTAGTATTATTATATATCCTTTTCTTTTGATAACAATAAGTGAATCAATAGAATAAATAATACATGACATGCAATGTCAACTTTTACTTAAATAAAAAGTAAAAGCAATATGTTTGTAATTAATACTTAAAAGACCAGATTACATGGCTCTTTAGATTAAAATCGAATAACCTACTTTCGTCTATTTGGGATTCATGTGATGTATCCATTGGTAACCTAGTTCTCTTCTAGCTTGAGCAGTTAAAAGCCCAAATATGAATTATCATATATTTGTGCGTTAAGAAATACAATTGAAAAAGAATGAATATTTTATTTTTTTTTGTGTCTTCAAATATTTTCCAGTTAATATACATATACACATAAATCGCACCATGAAAGGATGAATTGTTTGATACCAAAGACTATTTAATATACACAACTACTTAAATAAATCTCTGTCTAGTACAAAATTAAATGCATGCCTGCATAAGTCAATGCTTTCGCAAATCAGATGATTACCTTTGAGAAATAAGTTTTTTTTTAATAAGGAGGTCCGTGCAACAAACATAAATTTAAGCTCATCACACAAATGTGTGTAACTGTTGCCACTTCCGATCACTTCTAATGCAGCATGACCGAAATTGCATCTTGTTGGTATCCCAGTCAGGATCTTCACGTGCTTTACTTTATTTCAAAGGAAAGCAACTAGATATACTGTAGCATGATATAAGCATGTCGAGATAGTATGAAAAATTATCATGAGTCGAACCATCCCACGGTTTGATGTATGCATATAACTTTTTTTTTTTTTTTTTTACCTTTTATGGCTCAAGTATTCTAGCTATAATAAGACAATATACAAAGGTCATGAAATTTAAATAATAGGTAGATGTATCTGAAGGTGTTAAAATCTTTTGAGAATGGGAAAGAAATCTAATTAGATAATGTATATTTTTTTCATTATACAATACACAAGTATGGTTAGTTTAGATATTTTCTCATTTTTAAATAAACGCCTTCGATTTAAACATGTAACATGACGATCTATCATACCATTTTACGAAAAAAAAAAAGATTGGCAAAATAATGCATAGATTAACGACATACGGCGTAATAATATACAAACATTTTTTTTTTTTTTTTTTTTTTTTTGGCTACTTGAAGAAATAAAAGGCATATAAAGTCATAAAAGAAGGAAAAAATTAAGATAAATTAATTTAAACTGACTAAAACTTTTAAAAAGTATGTCATGTTGAAGATTAAGAATATCATACTATGTATGAAAAAATTATCTCCCTGTATAAGTCCAACTTGATAGTTCATTTACTGGAACCCATTGAATTTAATAGTACAATCATCTGTAATCATATCTGCATAGTGTTGCTTCATACACTTACGAATAGATATATATTATATGGTAACCGACTTGAGTTTTCAGAGCATAAATTCAAAAGAGTAATGAAAAAAAAAATAAAATAAAAAAAAGGAGGTGTCAAGAAACTTGGTTTCACATAAGGTAAAAAGTGATTTAAGCTCTTTATTCAAATCAAGAGTTTAATTAACTCTTCTACCACACTCTCTTTAAATAGAACAAAGAAAGATGAACATATCAATGAAAATTTATACAGGTCTCTAAAGGCTATACACAGCTTCTTTATGATATTTGAATAATAGCTTATATCTGTACACTTATATACAGTTGACTGATATTTTTTCTTTATAGCTTCTTTAATTCTACGACCCTGTCATCATTATAGCTCTTTTTTTTTTCTAGTATAGGAGACATAAATAAGTCAAGTCTCTTCAACTTAAAGAGTGATGATCTAAACAAGAATAGGATTTTCTCTACATACTTTGATAATCTTTACTGACGCCAAATGGGCGAGTAAATTAATTACAGTCATGACGATGGTTACATACAATTTTTTTTTTTTTTTTTTTTTTTTTTTTGCATAATTTTTTTATTATTTTTAACAAGCGAACCTTCACGAAAGTAAGAAACAGGTTTTTACAAGAATCAAGCTTGTATAAACAGTCAATAAAGGCTTAGCAATAACAATAATTACATCACTTTTGTTTACCATGACTATGAAAAAAAATTTTTTTTGTCTATTTAACCATGAAAAAAAAAAGGATTTTACATTTCTCTTTATTTTTTTCTTCTTGGTTCAAGCGCTTTCAAGAGTTTTAAAAGGTATGTCAATCTTATTTTATTTATCCAATTAACTAAATCTAATCAACTCTTCTCTTCACTGCATTAGCATTTCTGGTTCTGGTTCTGGTTCTGGTTCTTGGTCTTGGTCGTGGTCTTGGTCTTCAGGTACGTGAAATATTTAGTTTGTTATCAGAAGCTGCTTTAAGCAGTTTGGTGCACACCTTTGTTAGATAGTGTATTGTCAACCGAGCACAAGTAGACTTTACCTCCTACTTTCAAAGCCGACTTTTGGGACCAGATGTGTTTCCGCCTTCTCGTGGCTGTTGTCCTGTTAGTATCATTGTAGTGATATATTTTACTACTTTGAGAACCAAGAGAAACACTTTTTTTTTTTTAATTGAATAAATAAATAAAACTTCTTGATCATTCTTCTTACTCGTCTAAATCTATCTTTTTAAATTGAATAATCTTTTTTTTTTTGATATTTCAAAATATGATTAACTTGTTAAAGAGTAAAAAAGAGAAACTATAACATCATGCTACCTATCTATGTATTTACTGTAGTTAACTCAGGGTAATATATAAAAAAAAAAATAGTGTCGTGCTTTTCAAAAAAAAAAAAAAAAAAAAAAAATAGAAATCCTGTTATTTCTTTATTCAACATCTGTACATGAGCACCTGGTGATAGACATAGGTGAACTGTTTAAAACTCTATACTTTTATTCTAAAAATGAACATAATAATAAAAACGGATGCGATGATATTTAACTATCTTCTTTTAATTGAAATCGAAGTTGATTTTATCACATTATTGTTCGCATTTGCTATGTAAGGTTTTAAAGTAATTTCATGTTTACATAATTCATCGTTCAATTCTTTGTTTTCGATTATTATATATATATATTTTTGATTCATCAAACAAGTTCAGTATATTATGCATGATCTCTTTTATTTTCTCGCTGTAGTATCTTCAAATGTATAACGTAAAAGTTCAATCAAATAAAAGACAGGGTTTTATTACTACAGGATATGTTAACCCTTTTATACTCTTTTACTACTGTGACCAGTATAATAACATTGTTGTAACACCTCATACGTGTTACTTATATTCATGCTAATCTTGATGAGCGATGTAACACCAGCCTTTACATTGTGAATCAGTTTATATACTATTCTTTCTTCAATCGTGGCTGTTTCCTGGTATTTTATAACTTGAATAACAATATCATAAAATAGCTTTGAAGCTATTATTCCGTCAGAATATTCGTCATTTTGGCCTTCAAATTTATAGTATGTCCATATGGTATATAAGGCTGCATCTCTTATGATCATTGGTAAAAAAAAGTGGAATAATGATGAAGTTGCCTCCATTGGTAAAGGATATTGAACGGATCAATTTCTTGAGCGGATTCGTCGTCTGCCAATTCCTTCACATCATACCATGCTGTTCTTCAAAATATAACTCAATCATGCCAGCATCTTCTTTGCTCAATACAAAGTTTGAAGCAGCCGGCTCTACCTATGAAAGAAGCTCTTCGTCGATTTTTGTGCTCGAAGTTACTAAATCACTAAAAATTTCGTTCCCCAGCAGCAATGTTACACTATCTGGATCTCTTTACTGTTGTTGAACAAAGGTTTTTGTATCTATCGTTATTTGGTGGTATAGAATTAGGTGGAAACAATTTTTTTTTTCATGTTAAATCTTCATGATGACTGTCAGTAGCTCTAAAACGTCCACAGACTTCAATCGTGCTAATAAGGAGTGTCTTACCGGTCATTCTATTAACCAATATAGCCCCTGAAAGAATACGGACATAAAAAAAGCGTATTTGAGGCCGAAAAGCTCAGTCACTGTTCATTAACCTGCATGTGTCAAAATATTTCTTTTCCTTTAGATATTCCTGCATACATATAACTATTTAAATGATAATATTTCCTAAAATTTGACTATTATTGCTGCTTTCTTCCAAATATTCGCATATGTGAATCAGATGATTTCAAACCCACAAAACTTACGGCTTGGGTTCGTGCTACCATGCATATTATGCATGTTCATCTCATAGATATCCGTGTGATAATTTCTACATCTCGTTTTCATTTAATATATATATATATATATATATATATATGCATATATAAATAAAACATGAAAACGTTTTTTGTATATAATGTGATACACATTATTGAGTCCACATGTTTTATGCAGTAATGTTAGCCTCATTCAATGATACAGTATAGCTCAAATCAACTTTCTAGTTGAAAGATAACGTCCAGAAATATTGTCTAAACCAACGATATGGCTCCCAAGTACTGGCCAAATTAATCGAAACTATGGTATTCTTATGTATTATTGTGCGATCGATTGTTTGTTGTATTTGGCTTTCCTTTATAAGTGATACAATAATATTTATATAATAGCATTTAATTTACTGTTATAGTTAATTTTCAACGTCACTTGCTTTGTGGGATTATTTATTGTTAACTAATTTTAAAGAAAGCAATTTATATAACGTAATTATTTGTGATAGTTCTAGAACATCAAACTAATATATATATATAACCAACTGACAGACGCAATTCAATTTTTACTAAACAATATCTTCTAATGCATCGTTGATCGTATGACACTCGTCCATCTGTTTATATTACTCGTACAAAAATCAGTAACATACAATGTCTGTGGTCTGCCATACAAATGTTACGAATCAGCTGTTCACTTTAGACTCCATATATTAATTCGTATATATACCATCCTTTTTTTCTTTTTTTATCTCTATCTTGAAACAATAATTTTTTACTTGTATTAATAATAATATTAAAAATAAAAATGGGTAGAGCAACCAAGTTTATGGAATCTATTCCTTTACCCAACTTTGACAGAAAAGAAGTCCTACCTATAGCTAGTATTGCAGCTGCAGCTTCTATCTTTTATGCATCTTATCGAATGCTCTCACCTGGCCAAGAAACACAAAAAACTTACAAGAAGATACCTATTCCTGATTCTAGTTATCCGTATGTTGGACATTTGATGACATTAGGTGATCTTCCTGGAAGAACTGTTGCTAAATGGCATAGAAAATTGGGACCTATCATCAATCTCAAAATGGGTGTTCAAAATTGGATTATGGTTGATGACCCAATTTTAGCTCATAAGATATTTGTAGCAAGAGGTGCAGAAACTGCGTATAGACCCTATAGTGTATATGGTCATGAATATCATAATGTCGGCGGAAAGTAAAGTATCTCTCGTGAAAATATGTACTTGTCATATTAATCGCATGCTTGTTATTTTTAGAGGCGTTTCTTTCTCTCAACCTGATGGTCATTGGAAAGATAACAGAGCTGCAGGTATATATCGCGATAACAAAAAAAAAATGAATAACATAATACAGATTAATAAAAATCTATTTAAATAGTCATATCTGTATTAGGACCTAAGCATATAGAAAGATATATGCCTACAATTAACAAGGAATCAAAAGACTTGGTCACAGCACTTATTGAAACCACTAAAACAGAAGGTAGTGTCGACCCTTTCAAGCATTTAGAACTGAACTCGATGAACGTTATCACAACAGCTGCTTTCAGCAGAAGCTTTGATTCTGTTGAAGACCCAATCTTTTTAAAATTATCCGAAGTCACTGAAGTCACTATGATGCATGTTGCGATAGAAAATGACATGCCTAATTTTCTCCCTATTCTTTCTGTGTATGATTACTTTTTTGGACAACAAGCTGTACAAAAAAGTTTTGTCGAAAAAGAACGTAACCCTATGTTAAGACAATTGATTAAAGAAGCTGCTGTAGCGGAAGGCCCAAACATTATTAAATCTTTTGTAGAAGATGGATTTGACTTGTCAGAGGATGAAAAATTGGCTATCTCAGGTAAAAAATAAAAAAAAATAAAAAAAAAGAGCATTTATAAAAAAAAAAAGCTTGCATTAATATACAACCTTAATTAAAGCGGATCTGCTTGTTGGTGGAACAGATACTACATCAGTCACTGCGTATTGGGTTATTGCTATCATGTGTCATTATCCGGATATCCAGAAACAGGTCGCTGCTGAAATAGATGAATTTATTAAAACTAATGGTCGAATTCCATCCTTTAAAGAAAGAGATCAAGTTCCGTATTGTATTTCTGTCATGAAAGAAAGTATGAGATATAGACCAACAACTTCGTTTGGATTAGCCCATACTGCAAGAGAAGATAGTAAGTACCCATCATTCTTGTTTTTTTTTATATATACATATATGGTTTACTAATATGTTTTAATCAGTTTGTGTTGATGATTATTTGATTCCAAAAGGATCTACTATCCTCTCAAGCATGGAGAGCATGCACATGAACCCAAATTTCTTTACTGATCCAGAAAAGTTTAATCCTGACAGATACTTGAATAACACTAAAACGATGCAATCTTCTGCTAATGGAAAAATTCACGAACGTGATCATTTTAACTTTGGTTGGGGAAGGTATAAAAATAAAAATTTGTTGTATACATCACATACTCATTTTCATGGTTGATAGACGTATATGCCCTGCAATTTATTTAGCCGAGACAGAGTTGTTTGCAGCATTTATCCAAATCTTTTCTAGGTGTCGTATTGAACCCACGAATGATGGCATGCCTGACATTGAAGGTGCAGTAAGTGGCACACTCACTGTGATGGCCAACCGTTACAAAGTCAAGTTTATCAAGCGTTCTGACTCTCTTGTTTAAACATTTTAATAATAAAATTATATGAAAACCGTAATCAAAAAAATGAGATATTTAGTTCGCTTCCACATGAAGAATATATACTTCTAATTGATGCAGATTGAACTAAGTTTATAAAACTGAAATTATTGAGTTCAAACATGTATTCTGATCATATGAACTCGTCAAAGAGCTGATTTATAAATTGTTTTAACTTATCAGGTTTTTTTTTTTAACAATGGATAGATTGATTTTTTAAATTCGAAAAAAAAAAGCATGGGACTTAGATATGTAGTATTTATTTATATTTTTTAGTTATATTGAGCACAATAAACTACCATACGATTTTATTTTACGAATATTAAAAGAAGTAAAATAAGATATTATTAAGCCAATTCAAATGACCATTCTTACTCTCTGATTTGCCAAGGTGTTTCAGTTTCCCAATGATCAGCGCCAGGTAAGACAGGGTCAGCTTTAATTACATCAGCTCTGGCAGCACGCTTTTGTTCAGTACTGATACCCAAGTATGCATCGCGCTCCTGTACAACCTTAGGGTTAACTTGACCATCTTTAGTAAAGGCCATAAGCAATTGAGGGGGTCCATAGGGAATTGAAGAAGAGCAGCTGTTATTATCATCAACAGGCCAGAGTTGCCATGTTTTACCTATATAAAGCAATCAAACACGTAAGAAAAGAGACTGATAGATATTTGAATCAATTATATTACATACCATAAGTATTAGCAATGATCGCAAGTTGTTTATTTTCAGCAGTTTCAACCAATGTTTCGGGAACCATTGTCTTTGCTGTCATAACCAATCTAGTGTTGTCATTATTAGTTTAAACAGATATATAGCAAAGCAAAGTTTAAAGTCACTTACAAACCACTCTCTACTTCGTACTTATGTGAATGCCAGTACTTTTTCTCTTCAGCAGGCAATTCCTTGAAAAGCTTGTCAGAAATAATGTATTCAACGGCAATGAGTTTTGCTTTAGGACCATCACTGTCATATACCAAGCATTGGCGACGGTCTTCATCGAGCATGGAACAGTAATGATATGATGTTATTTGACGATTGATGTTGTCACAATAAGGATGAATACCACAGAAACTCTCACAGATATTTCCAAGAGGTTTGAAACTTTGTAAAGGTGCAGCAGCTTTTGATAACATGTTTTTTTTTGTTGAAGTTGGAATGTAAAAAAAAAGATATTTCACAAAAAATAAAAAAATGATAGTTTTTATAGTTGTTTTATCTGCGTTAAAGTTGACGTAATATGCATGAAATAAATATAGAGCTCCGCGAAATTTGATTGGGTTGTAGAAACTCTTACTTTCTATCATCAGTTTGACATAACCAATGTATCAAATTTCATTAACAAAAGGTCATGGTCATCTAATAATTATTTTCAATGGCTTGTCAGGAATCGACAAATACTTTTGTATTAATGGTGTATGGCTTCCATAACAAGCGTATGTACTTTAAATTAATTAGCCCAACAATTTCTTGTTTTGATGTGAAAAAATAAGAATTTAAAAGATCTAAACTTGTTTAACTTTGCTTTTCGTAAAAATGTTTAACCTTGTTTTTCGTAAAAGTGACATCAAGTATTTACATAACTACCTAAATCACAACAAACAATTAAAATGTAATTAATGTTATAAACAAACTTGAATTTATATTCTAGAACGCCCGTTGCCGGAAAACCAAGTGGGTGTTGTTTTATCTTACATATATTACTTTTGTTAATTATGGATTGTTAATTATCTATTCCCGTTCCAGCTTACGAAATTATGACAACCCATCTACACACCCCATTTTTATGCATTCGCGGCGGTTTGTTACAAAAAACTCTAGACCGACTCTGTTCTGAATACAAGTTTATCTTAATTTGCTATATTGAGTGATATAATACTTTTATGTTTACTCTTGGGATCGAAAGGGTGATCAATATGTATTCATTAAATGAGTAGGCCAATGACAATTCTCTTTGCATTGAAGACGTTTTTCTTTTCAAGTATGTGACAGCTAAAAGGGCAAAGCTAATCATTTTGATAGATATCCTAGGTTCATTGAACAATATGGTTTACTCTCTGAAGATCTTTAAAAAAACAGTTCTCTGATTTTTAACAATAATGAAAAGTTTAAAGTTTTTCTATGTATAAGGTGTTTCAAAGATATTGTTATATTAGTAAAAGAGTATAATAGGGTTACTATATCCTACGGTAATGAAACTCTCGTCTTTTATTTGATTGGACTTTCTAAGTTATATTTGAAGATATTACATTGTGATTCATCAATAACATATTGAAATGAGAATAATTCTTTTACAGCAGTCTTTTTAGTTTATTAAACTATTACTCTTATTATATAGCTGAATCTTATGCATTACGTGGGATGATTTGTCTTTTTGACATGAATTATGTATGTTTCTTAATATCCTAGTTTGTTCCTTTATTTATAATAACATAAAGCGAATAAAAGAAAAACTGAGAATTAAAAAAGAACTGGAAAAATTCAGTCAAAAAAACACTGAAATATGAACTGAATAGATTCAGCCAAAAGATGACTGAATCGTGCACGTTTTAGTATTTTTTTAGTCCATAATATTCAGTTTCAATTCAGTTTTTTTCATTTCACGGTGATTGTAGCTTAAATTCTTCGTCTGATAGATAAACACATGTGACGAAAAGTCTGCATAGTGGGGCTTTTTTCATAACATAGTTTTAAAAGACAAGCTGAACTATCAAACTGGCACAAGACAAACCTTAGCATTCATATATTCTGACTGGCTGATCATAATAAATGATTTTGAGCAGTTATACATATTGAGAACGTTTTTTATATGTATCCACTACAATATGAACTGTTGTATGTTTGATGTCCGTGTACGAGTGAATGACGTTCATTTAAAGATAAAGATCTACAGTTCACTGTTACACAAACTATTTTTTTAAAGAAATTGATAACGATGGCTCAAACTTCACAGAAATTAACAAAACTCGAGAACTTTTCTTTTTTAAAGTACCGTAAGTAGTACAAATATGATGAAATAAATGAATGTTTTTTTTTAATTGGAGAAAAAAAGAAAAAAAGAGATGTGTGTATAAAAGGGAATCTAAAGATAATAAAAAAGAAAAATTACATTAAAGTAGAAGAGTTGAGACCACCTTCAATATCAGCAACAACCATTTCAGTGACTAATTCATCAAAAGTAACCTTACGCTTCCAACCCATTTCAGTGTTTGCTTTAGTAGGGTCACCCAACAAAAGTTCTACTTCAGCAGGACGGAAGTACTTGGGATCGATACGAACACGGACTTTACCAGTTTCAGAATCTTTACCAATCTCATTTACACCCTCACCTTCCCAAACAATCTTACGACCAGTGACTCTGAAGGCCTTTTCAACAAAACTACGAACGGTATGTGTTTCACCAGTAGCCAAAACGTAATCAACGGGCTTATCTTGTTGTAACATGAGCCACATACCTTCAACATAATCACGAGCATGTCCCCAATCACGCTTAGCATCGATATTACCAAGGTAAAGACAATCTTGACGGCCTAAATGAATATCGGCAACAGCACGTGTAATCTTACGAGTAACAAAAGTACGTCCACGACGAGGAGATTCGTGGTTGAAAAGGATACCGTTACAGGCAAACATATCATAAGATTCACGGTAGTTGACTGTGATCCAGTAAGCATAAAGCTTTGCAACACCATAAGGAGAACGAGGATAAAAGGGTGTAGTTTCCTTTTGAGGTGTCTCGGCTACTTTACCGTAAAGTTCGGATGTAGAGGCTTGATAGAATCTAACACGGTCACTTAAACCACAAGTACGGATAGCATCTAATAAACGAAGAGTACCGAGAGCGTCAACATCACCAGTATATTCAGACATATCAAAAGAAACCTTGACGTGAGATTGAGCAGCCAAGTTATAAACTTCAGTAGGTTGAATTTGAGAGATGATGTGAACAAGACATGTGGAATCAGTCAAATCACCGTGATGGAGGAAGAACTTAACACCTAAAATAAAAAGGGGTCAAAATTTAATTTTTTTTAAGAAAAAAAAAAAACTCTCTTATTTACCTTGATCATGTCTATCCTTATAAATATGTTCAATACGACCAGTATTGAAAGAAGAAGATCTACGGATAATACCATGAACTTCATAACCCTTTTCCAATAAGAACTCGGTTAAATAAGAACCATCTTGACCAGTGACACCTATAATAATTTTGTACCTTTAGTAACCAAAAAAAAAAAAAGGAGCGCAAAACGCGAATAAAAACTTACCAGTAACAAGAGCAACCTTACGAGCCTTATATTCTTCAATAGGCATAGTAGAAGAGTTGTTACGTCCAACTAAGAGAGAGGCAATAAGATTTTCAGACATTTTGAAGATTAAGAAAAAGAGATGAAGAAGAAATTAAATTGGGCTTTTTTTTTTAGTTTTTATTCTGATGAGGTTTGTCACACAAAATAAGCCTGGATTTATTTTAAGATCCAAGTAGGAGCCCTCTTTTTTTACTTGCTTGGTTTTATTGAATTTTAAACTTCCTCCCATCCAACCGGAGACGTTATTTAGAATATATTATGGCTTTTTTTTTAAATGACACTCGTCATTTCTGTGTTACTATAATGGCACTTAGATTTATTCAAAGATATGAGTTTTATATAAATATCAGAAAGAAGAAATATAGAGATAGATCGAAGAAGAAATCTTTAAATATAGTAGTTTATTATATATATCTATTTGTATTTAGTTCGATATAATATTTTCTTTTTTCCTTATTTTTGTAATCAAGGTCCGGTAAGAATATTATATTTGACAGTTTGAGGTTAATTGTTTTGTTCTTTCTCGGCAAAATAAGAGCATTATGGTTTTATTTACACATATTATATAATACGATGAATTCTGACCAAAGAATTAGTAACAGCAAAACTCTATGACACTATTTTTTTACATGTATGACAGTTGTCTTCTTTTTCTGGATCGACTTTTTGTTATTTCTGTGGAGTATTAAAAATGTGAAAAAACATGTGTTTAAAATCATATACAGAAAGGAAAAACAAAAAACATGATATATTTATTATCGATTTAAAAGATAAAGTATAAAGTTAACAGTAGTAACCAACTATTTTAAAAGAGGAGTACTGGATGATATCATTGACATTCACCCCAAAGAACAAATATGAAAAAATGATCTACATTGAAAGATTCACTAATTCGCTAATTAAATTCACGCAAGTTGAAATTTTTGAACAGATTATAAGTGGTCTAACTAAAAAGAAAGATTGTACTCAAGCGCCTCTTTTTAATAACATAAAGGTTAAGTAGAATACTAAAATAATGTATTATCGGAATCGTTTAAAT
The DNA here is from genome assembly GCA_025716855.1 of Pilaira anomala. NCBI lineage: Eukaryota > Fungi > Mucoromycota > Mucoromycetes > Mucorales > Mucoraceae > Pilaira > Pilaira anomala. The sequence continues at coordinate 28,667 of JAIXMQ010000061.1, forward strand.
TGAGATCAATGCGTTAACATAAGAATAACAGTTATAATTATCAAATAACTTTTTTTGCCAGGTTTATCCTATTTATAGATTATAGACCCAGTGAAGGTAGTACGGCGCCAAACATTTTTTTTTTGTAAAGCAAAAAGTCTCCTATTTATAAATTCAGAGGCTGGTTTTATACAGAATTTCATTTTAATGGCTTAAATGTTGGGCTTTGCTTTCTTGTGTATTTAATTATTAATTGGGTTTGGAAAGTTGCTGTAATCATATTTCGATACTATGAACAAAAAAAATAAATAATCCAAGTCTAAAAATATCAGTTATTAGCAACGACTAGCCGAAATCATATTTTGTCAAATTAATTAACTACTTGGCAAAACTAGCAGAAAAAATCCAGATTGTTCTTTTTGCCCCCACATGTCACTTTTTTTATTGACCCAAACCACATCATTTAAGAATATGGAACAGGTTCAAGTCTTGATTTCAATTTGTGCAATCGATTTAAAGAATCTATTGAGTAAATGTATAAAACAGTTGATTTGTTTAATTTCAAGGGAAAAGAAGACTAAAGGCTGAATCAGCTATTTTTACGGACAAGAAAATAGGTTTATAGTGCTATTTCCACCTCCTCGGCTATCCCTTTTTTTTTAAAAACTTATTTCAATTCTGCCACAGAAATCGACTCACTTTTGAAAAACGACTCTGAAAAGAAAGTGAACTGTAGCTCGAGTCAGACAAACAAAAGAAAGGTACATACACACAGAGAAAGTTTTTTTTTTGAAGTTGCAGGAATCAAGGAACATGTTGCTTTAATTTATTTAATATGTAAGTCTTTTCGCTTTATTCATTTAGCAGGTGTTTTATTGCAACTCAGCTATTCATCCCATTCTAAAAGTTGATATACTAACGTCCATGAATAAGCTATCTAATAGGTTAGAGAGTCGATGCATGTAAGTTTTAAGCACTTGTATAACGAAAAGAATGAGTATCTTTCGAAGGAAATAAATATCTACGAGAGTCCGGAAGAACAAGAAGCATAATAAAGGAAAACCAAGTATCGAATTGATCACTCTCAGCACACAAAGCAGATCTTTTTTTTTTAAAAGATATAGTCGGATAAATAAGCACCCTACATCCATTTCTTTTACATATTGTCGTTAGGTTTCTCGTTCCTAATTATTATGATCATCTCTTTGAATCATTTGAACCCGAGTGATGCTTGTCAATGACACTTATGAACCTTATGTATTGCTTATGAATAAACTCTTGCCATATATTGAAGATATACATAGGTACAACAAACACCTAAATTTTGCTGGAACATCATATTTCTGTGTGTGAAACCAGGTTACTGTTCAGTGAGGTTTAACAGGATTAGATAGATATTTCATCATGTGAATATTATAAATATTGGAGCTAATTAAGCACTATCATTATGAACAGGATTTTTGTTAAATGAGTGGGGATTTATTTATTATATGAGAGTTATTATATGAGAGTTATTATATGGGAGTTATTATATGGGAGTTATTATATGGGAATTTCTTTTTTTTTTTTTTTTTTTGTGTTAAAGAGATTTTAAAAAGTTATATGTATGTTTGAAGTGAGGTATAAAATGAGGATTAAAAATTAATTAAAGATGATGGGTATATAGTTTTAGGGAGTAGAGATTATCTTGGTTTATGTAAATAAATGTTTGCAGCACGAATAATTGTAACAACGACTTGGCCAGAAGTGAAAGTAAAATCAGAGAAGATAAAACCAGTAAGAGTTATCAAGGATAGAGCCAAATATAAATTGAGAAGTGATTTTGATATGTATGAAGAAGATCTTGGTTTGGAAATTGAAAAGTAGACAAGCTGGCAAACACTTTAGCTTAGATGAGTATGGACAAATGAAGAGACCAGTTATAGTTATTTTTTGGTTTTCTTGAGCTTTGTTTTTGCTAAGAGTAAGGATTATTTCAAGACAGTCAACAAAAGAAACGTTTGACGAATACATCATGATGGGCAAGAAAGATAAACAAATACCTATTTTTGTAAAATTAAAAAACCATTTCCCAGCTATCTCCTCCCAACGAAACGAAGCCACCTCAGATGGATGGAACATCTCTACTAATGGCACTACTATCCCGACTACGGTGCCCATATTGTACTGCGAGTCAGTTAAGAAGCAAGTCAGCAAATAATGGAATCGGTTATTCATGGTCAAAAGCTGTTTTCGATAGCCAGTACTGAATCTTTCAATTAAACTATACGTATATAGATTATACTAACATCTTACACACCAAACAGTATTAACCAAGACGAAGAACCTTTTGAAAGACTAGAATTTACATTTTGACAGAATAAGATAGTATTAACCAGACAAAGATCTCTCTTGTATGTATATATAGTAGGTAAACACCATCCCCCAAGGAAACAACTGTTGACCCAGACCAACCAAAGAATGTCAAGATAAAAGCCTAGAGACCAATTGATTTTTAGCCATATTATTATAACAAGTAGTAAGGCCTTGTGGTAAAATAACTAGAAACTATGTGTATGTGAAATTATTTTTCACACGTGAAAATATATTAGACAGTGAACTACTTTTTGTGAATAAAATTATATATCTTACCATTGATAATAAATGTATAATGCACATTTTAAAATTGTTCATTTCTTGATACAAAATTTTGTATGTAATTGAAGCGGTAGTGGTAAAGAATATTTATGTTATATTTGATGAAAGAGATAAAGAGAAAGGAAAAAAAAAAGAAAAAGAAAAAAAATGGTTCTTTTAAATAAACATGTTTGCAATGTATCATCATGTGTTGCGCCAAAAAACTGCTGTGATTTAATACATGCATATTGTGACCTTAAAAACAAACACAAAATGTCAATAAAAGTGATGTAAAAAAAAAATTATTACAAATCTTCCAAATTAGTTATTAGCAACGATTTCTCCTTAATTTCTTTCAAGTCTCGATATCTTGGGGAGTCATTTCATACCACTTATCTATCCAACAAAATAATTGTCTATAATACAGATGAAATAAATAATTATCATGTTCTATTTAAAATGTTTTTCTATTTTTTTTTTTTTTTTTTTTTTACCTGTGGAACTTTGTAAATAAAGTACAAACGGTTTTAGTTAAGAAGGAATGAATGTCAAACCACTTGAATTCAATATAAGCTAATTTATAACAAGCCATGACAGATTCACATTTACTTTTCCATTCAGGGTCTGTTAAAGGTCTTTTCAGAGTGAAATTTTGGATCCTCTTCAGGTTATAATCGTTAAAAGGGATTTTATTATTAGCGATATTAATAATAATCATATTTCTCTTCTTTAGGTCTAATTTTTTTTTATTTATATTAGATTTTTAACCATCATGAACAATTGATCCTTTATGTAACCATTCTTTTATAAAGACACAAAGTCAGTTAACGTATCCACTCTTACACACTCTGCTGTTCTAAAAATTTACCTTAAGAACTATATAAAGGAATTAATATAAAATATGAGATAATCTTACAATCATAAAATTCTATATGTACGAGTTTTTACAATAAGGATATGTGATCCAAGCTTATGCTTAGAGTGGGCATCCATTCTATTTTATAGACCGCATTTAAAGCAAAAATCCTGTTACTTGTGACTGTAGCGCGTAAATAAATAAAAAAGATATACTAAATATCTATTTTCTGTTTTACCTTTTAAACAAAAAAATGGCCAAAAAGAAGTCAAAAGTTGCCTCTAACCGTGGATATGCTACAGTATCTGCACCTTCCAAGAAAATCGAGCCAGTAGTAGTAGCTGAAGCACCAAAGTCTGAAGAGCCAGAGACAAAAACTATCGAACAAGAGAACCCTTTTGAATCACTTCCAGAAGTAAAGAAAGTTGAAAAAGAACAAGATCTTGACCCAGTAACAAAGTTCGTACAAAAATTTGAGTCCCTGAACGATCATAAAGCTCAAGTAGCTTTCGATCGCATGATGAAAGAAGATTCACAACAAGTACCAGACGAACAAATCAAGCGATTCCGTTTGGATGCTGAAATTGAAAAGGAACTTTTGCAAGTGGTTAAGCATAAAGAAAGTGACGTATTTCATACTTCCAATCGACCTTTAAAAAATAACTCGAGCGAATATGAAAAAGAAAGAACAATATCTCAACTTGACATTGTGTATAGAACTTTAATTCGATTAGGCTTTCAAATTGAAGATATTTCTGCTTCTTTTGAAGCTACTTTATCTAAATCAATCGATGATCACTTAGATTGGGTAAAAAAAAAGGGGGGATAAAAAAGATAAATAACTGGTTATTAACGTGATTTATAGCTTTGTATACATGTGCCTTATGAAAGAATGCCTATTGGTTTTTTTGATAAATATTTTAACGACGACGAAGATGAATATCTGATCTTATTACATAATAATGCCAAAAACAAAGGCGAAAAACAAGAAGTATCCTTGAAAAAAGAAGAAAAAAAAGAAGAACTAATTGTAGTTCCAAAAAAGACAGTCAATAAAGTGAAAGATGATGATATGAAAGCTCGTATTTTACAAGCAGCACAAATGCAAATGGTAATTTATGCATAATAATCCTAAAATAATAATAATAATAATAATAATCAAATTTTTTTTTTTAAGGATGAAGAAGATGAAGATATCAACGAAAGACACGCATCTGTCAAAATCAAGTTGACAGCACTCGAGAAATTATTACCTTCAAACAAGAAAAGTAAAAAAAAATCAAAAGACGAAATTCCTGTGGAGGATTTATCAACTGTCGAAGTGGAAAAATTGAGGAAGGACATAAAAAAACTAAAAGAGTCGCTATACAGCTTAGAATCAGATTGGGATTTTGATAAAAATAAGGCAGAAGAACTTTATAAAAAACAAGCAGATATCGTCGCTCAAGAAGCTCGTCAAAAACTAGCAGACGCCAGAGCTCAATTGAAGAAGGAACAAGAGGCAAAAAAGAAAGAACAAGAGGAAAATATGAAAAATGAAAAATCAGATGTTGATGCTGCTTCAGATGATGAAGATGATGAAGGCGGTTTATTTGGTGGATTGATGATGGATGAGGAAGAACCAAGTACACCAACTACGAATTCCACAATTAAAATGAATATCATCGATTTAACTGTGTCTAAATCGTGGATGGGAAGATATCCAAAGGATTTATTGTTAGATTATATCAACAAACAAAAGTTAGGGAAACAAAGTTTCAATTCTCACGCTGTAGCATCTGGAATTTGGAAATCATCGTTGAAAATAGTTAAAGATGGATATAATAGTCTTCCTTTACGTTTTGAACTGCCCAAAGAATTATGTACAACTAATAAGCATGATGCCGAACAATTAGTTGCATTATACGCTTTGTTCGAACTAGATTCTACCTCATCCGTATTCAAAGTATTACCTAACTCATACAAGGATCTATGGTGTGAATGGGCAGAGGAAAAGGTAATAAATGAAAATATAACAAAAAAAAAAAAAAAGACAATTTATTAACTCCCGGTTTTTTTTTCCAGAGATTACGAGAAGAAGCTCCTAGAATCGAAGCTGATAAAAAACGATTTTCATTCCTTATAGAGTTATTAAACAGATCATTAAATAAAGCGGATAACACAAGCAATGTAAGAAAGTTAAAGATATAATGTAATTATCATACGAATAACTTTTTTTGTTTTTTTTTTCGACAGTCAAAATCAGATAACACTACAAACGAAGCTACTGTAACAAAATCCAAACAACCTCTTTTCAAGAACCAAAAGATGTTTTCTCGGGTGAAAGAAAACTTCAAGTCTCGATTGACCACAAAAGAGTACATGGATATGAAAAAAAAGAGAAGTGATTTACCCATTACAGCATACCGTGAAGAAATCCTTGAAATTATGAAACACAATCAAGTCTTGATTATTTCTGGTGAAACAGGTTGCGGTAAAAGTACTCAGGTACCACAGTTCTTGGCAGAGGATATTTTACTATCCTCTAATGAAGGTGGTTCGGTTGTCTGTACACAGCCTCGTCGTATTTCCGCAATGTCTATCGCTAATCGTGTTTCTTCTGAAATGGGTGATCGCCCACGATCCACTGGCAGTCGTGATGCGATGGTAGGTTATCAAATCCGATTGGAAAGCAAAATGTCTGCTGAAAACGTATTATTGTTCTGTACTACCGGTATCCTTTTACGTAGATTAGAGAGTGATAAGACTTTGGATGGTGTAACTCATGTTGTTGTAGATGAAGTACATGAGCGTACAATTGAAAGTGATTTCTTATTGATTATATTGAGAAAGTTATTGACCATCCGTACAGATTTAAAGTAAAATAGAAGATGGTATACATATAGAATGCGTTACTGAATTTTTATTTTTTAGAATCATCTTGATGAGTGCTACGGTTGAAGCCAGTAGATTTTCCATGTATTTTGGAAACTGTCCTGTTGTTTCTGTTCCTGGTAGAACATATCCTGTGCATGTTCAATATCTTGAAGACGTACTTGAAGATACAGGTAACCAAATATTTACAACTGATATTCGAGATACGTTTACTAAAAGAAATCATATTAGGTTATGTTTTGGAAGAAGACTCTCCGTTTGCTGTGCGTCGTGTCAAAGTAAAAACAGAAGTCGGCAATATCAACGTTTCTGGTCAAAGTGGATCATCGAAACGGGTTCATTATGAAATGTTTGAAGAAGACTCAGACGATGATGACCCATATGATCCCACACGTATTGAATCAAAGCTTACCATTTTGGATCAAACTAACCAAGATGATACTTTGGATGAACCAGCTGTCAAAAAATACTCTCGTCAAACTCGAAAGATGATCAAGCGTATGGACGAGAAAAAGATCAACTATGACTTGATCCTTGAATTATTAGATTACATCTGTTTGCCAAAGAAATCAAAAACAGAGACAGAAACAAAAGATGATAAGCAATACGAGTTGGAAACCAAGGGATTCAATATTCCTGAAAAAGGCGCTATCTTGGTATTTTTACCTGGTATGAACGAAATCCGAAAGATTTATGATTTGGTATCTAGTCATAGTGTCTTTGGTGACCCTAAAAAGTTTCTTTTGATCGCACTTCATTCTGCTTTATCCTCTGAACATCAAGAAAGAGCATTTGATATTCCACCTGAGGGTGTACGAAAGATTGTTTTCTCAACAAATATTGCAGAAACAGGTGTTACTATTAGTGATGTTACTGTTGTTATTGATACTGGTATGGCCAAGGTAGTCAGGTAAGGAAAACACAAAATATATATGCTATGGATGATTAACTTAGAAACTTTATCTTTATTAGTTATGATGAAAAGAAACGTGTCACTCGTTTACTTCAAAAGTACGTAGCAAAAGCAAATGCTCGTCAAAGAAGAGGTCGTGCTGGTCGTGTTCAAGAAGGTGTCTGTTTTCATTTATTCACAGAACAACGTTTTGAAGAGGTGAAAAAAAAATTTTTTTTTGCCCGAATCTAAAACCAATTTTTTAAACTTTTTGATTTTGATTTTTATTTTAGATGGCCAACTTTGAAACACCAGAAATTCTACGTTTACCACTTGAAGAATTATGTCTTCGAATTAAGGTATGTGAACTTGGTAGTATTAGAGATGTTCTTGGTGCAGCATTAGATCCTCCAACTGAAAAAATGATTAATAATGCAATTCTAACTTTACAAGAGGTATATATATATATATATATAAAAAAGCTATAAATAACTAGCTGTAATCAAATTTTTGACCATCATATAGGTACAAGCACTCTCTGTAGACGGACAAGAATCACTTACACCTTTAGGTGCACATTTATCTAACTTACCAGTCGATGTTCATATCGGTAAAATGATATTATTTGGTGCAATCTTCCGATGTCTTGATCCTATCTTGACAATTGCAGCGTCACTTAGTTTCAAAAGTCCATTTGTTCGACCCTTCGGTAAAGAAGATGAAGCTGATGCAGCTCGAGCACGTTTCCGTATTGATAACTCAGACTTCTTGACAGTCTATAAAGCGTATACAGTATGGAGAGAACATTATCTGGAAGCCAAGCATAGTCAAATCAGTCAAAGTAGTTTAATTCGTAAAATGAAAAACTTTTGTAAACAAAATTTCTTGAGTCAGCAAAATTTGGAGATGATTGAAGACATGAAGAGGCAATATTTGGGTCTTTTGATTAGTATTGGATTTGTAAAGACAGATGAAAAGCCAGATATCAATCATTATGATGTGAAGCGGTCTTTGATCCAATTATGTAAAATCCCAGATGTGTACAACCAACATGCAGAATCGATTCCTGTTGTAAATGCTGCTTTAACGGCTGGTCTTTACCCTAAAATTGCTGAATACTTGAGACAATCGCTTAAAATCATAAATAAGGATATGGAACTGGATATTCATCCTTCTTCAATGATGTTTGGTAGAAAGAAAACGTTATCATCTGACTTTCTTATCTATAACACCGTGGTTATGAACAGTAATAATAACCAGATGAAAGATAAGGTTTACATGTGGGAGACTGCTTCCATTGATGCTGTAGCTGTCATTTTATTAGCTACTGGTATTGATATTAAGGTAAAAACAACTATCAGTATATATATATATATATATATATATATATACTTGTAACAACTAACTTAAATCCAAAATAGTATAAACAACGAAGAATGGTTCTAGATGACTGGATTTATTTTGATTGCTTTGCACGTACAGCCGTACTCTTAAAATTTTTAAGGAAACAATTGGTAAGAGGAGGTGTAACAAGCATGGTTATACTACTTTATTAATTAATTTTGTTAGAATAATTGGTTGGCAGAAAAAATGGATCAACCAGATTTAGATCTAGGCCAGTATAATGAAGAAGTAATGGATGTATTAGTGCAAACGCTTGAGGCAAATGCTTGCTGATACAAATAAAACATGTCGTTTTTTTTTTAAATAATTGAATACATAATTATTCATGTTTATTGTTTTAGTGATTCTGGTGGTACAGTTGGTGAAGATTTTCGATTCATATACTGGTTTTCAGACCCATACGAATCTGGGGGTGGTGGAAGAGGATGATTCAGATAATATGAATTTGAATTGAGATTTTGTAGTGGTAAACCAAATGTATGACTATCCATACTTATTCTAATTGAAGGCAAAGAATTACTTTTTTGAGAAACAGAAGCTTTATCTGTGATAGAGGCACTAGTATCATAATAATACGCGTTATCATACTGAGAATCTTCTTCGTGAATATTATCCATAACTTCCATCTTTTTCTTTAACGGTATATTGTTCTTATTTGAAGAATGATAATAATCAACAACAACTGATGATTTTGCTGGATGTTGGATTTCAGACTTATCATGAATAGTACTGGAACGATTATTCTGTATAAAAGATTTCGTCATCACAAATAAACACATCAATACACTGGATGATATCGCTATACTGACTGATATAATGGCTACTTGGGCGGAAGATAGAGTCGTGCCTTGTTCTTCTAAACCGACAAATATTATCTTGGGTTTGTCGCTACTAGAATCAGCGTATGGTACGATGACATTCGGATAATCCGAAGCGGAACTTGGGATAGGAGCTGAAACTGCAGATGTAGTAATTAGGCTGAGTAAACGAGCTGTACTGATGGATTGATGAATAGTTGTCTTAGATACAATCGGAGATGATCTTCTTACTATATTCAGATTAGGTGCGAGATGCAGTGGACCTACAGAGGACAAGTCCACGCCTCTCTGGGTAAAGACAATACGATAGTCTTGTGCGGGCATGTTGTTAGGATAAATAATTGTTTGTGCTTTAGCACTTGAATTTACATTGGATGCTAAATGAGAGATAATAGAATTATTTTTAAAACTTTGAAGATGAATATCAAACAGCTGTACATCTATCTCCTCTGTCCAGGTAATCAAAGCAGTTGAGCCAGCAATGATACTCGAATTTAAAGATGGTGATGAAATAGTCATAGCGTAAGAATTGCATAATAAAAATGCCAAAATAGGTATTAATGTTCTATAATAACACATTGATGAAATTCTGCATAAAATAATATATACAGAAAAGAAAGAGAGAAATAATAATAATTAAAAAAAAAAAAAGAGAAAATATCGAACGATATATGCTTGGATAAATTATATAATAGAACTTTTCAGGTTGTACCGACTCACTTGAGAGACTCACATATTTCTTGAACGTGATAAGAGAAGAGAGAGAACCATGTGTAATTAGGATTTTCTGTGTGTTACATTTTGTAAAGGTAGTGTAACGCATGGCATCTTTAAAAAAAGAAAACTTATTGTTAAAAAATTTTTTTTTTAAATCACATATTATTAACTAGCCGACCTGCGTGGGTCCTTTATGCTGTATTTTTGCTACAGGCCAAAATAAATTTGCATGATATCGAGTTTATCATAAACATGTTTATTTGATCATTTCAGAAACCTCCTTACCACGGCACGCAATGTGCGAAGATAGATAGTCTGCAATGCCAAATATCTTGGACGGTAAAGTCAAACCAGTGAAATTTTTCGCTCTCGGCTTGTATACCATACAGCACTTGCGCTTAGATAATATATATACTTGGTAGTATCAATTGCGTGGGTGATTTAAAAAAGAATAGATAATATTAAAATTGATATTAATGAAAGTAAATAATTAACAACTTTTGTATGATAATTTGTAACACCATACCTTGAAGAACGTTTACATCTTGTCGAAGTCCTTTAAAAAAAAAAGCAAGATTAACGAAGAAGAAGACTGCAATATATAGAAGATCACCATTTTGCGATGATGTCGAGGCGAATACAATTGGACGAGTGAGGCACTTGGCTCTCAAGTCTAAGAGCTGGTGCTCCAATTTTTATCTTTTTATTATGCTGTACATACATATTGCAAAAAATTACAAGTTTACACATAAAAAAAAAAAAAAAAAAAAAAAAAAAAAAAAAAAAAAAAAAAAAAAAACACATGACCTCAAATAGATAGTATTTTCATGGAGCTATCTTTCATCTTATCAGTATCTAAAAAAACTTTAATTTTACAATATGTCTTTCAAAGCAAGCTCTCTCTTTTTTATTTCAATCATTCATATTGGGTGGCATGCATAGATGCGGTTCGTAACTGAAGTATTAATAGAGATAAATGCTTATAATCATTGGATCTTTTGAAGAAGAAGCTCGAGTATTTGAAGAAGACATACCGTCAATAGTAGGGTAACACATTATAAATACAAGACATATTATTGTATTCTTTTATAAAATGAAAAATAAAAATACACTCGTTGTATGCTACGTTGGAGTTCATTGTTTTTCATAGCGTTCTTTAAGAAAACTTATTATCCGTCCTTTTGAAAAAAAAACTGTCCTTTGGCGTTGGAACAACTGTATAAAGAATAAGGTCATATGGATAAAAAAAAAATAAACATTGACCTGCATTGGTTTCGAATACCCTTACATTGGGAGGAGGAGGGGTTTCTTTAACCGCACATGTCTATTTTAGTTCATATGCTTTTTGCAATAAAAATAAATTTAAGGTTGTGTTACCATTAAAGTGTTACCATTCGAAACAAAATGGGTAATACAATCATTTTTGGCATTTTTATAGAACTTTGGTCGAAGTCGATTATGCGATATTAAAAAAAAGTATAAATGGTTATCCTGTAAATCAAATAACAGGCATTATTTGTGCATGACGTATCTACTTTAAGGTATATTTTATGCAAAAAAAAAAAAAAAAAAAAAAAAAAAAACAAATAACGCGGAAAGGAGTGCCATTTCTTAGTAGGAGAAATATTAGGGGAAACGGCCATTATAAAAAGAAAAGAAAAAAATCATGCAAACTTAAACTTATCAGTTCAACATAAAAAGAAACAAGGTTTCTTATCTTTTTTTTTTTGAAAATAAATAAATAAAAAAAAAAAAAAAAAACTGGTGAAATAAAATGTTGGCTTTTTTGGGATATACAAGTTAATAAAGAACAAGTGTCAATATAAAATTCAAAAAAGGTCTTGAAGGGTAAAATGTATGTATGTTGTTGTTATTTTGTCGAAAAAGAAAGAAAGAGAAAGATGGATGAAGAATAAGACAGAAAAAACAATGGGCTATATTTATGATGGAAGTAAAGGAGTAAAAAAAAAAAAAAAAAAAAAAAAAAATCTACTCCTTACTTATAACAAGGAGCCTCTATTTTTTTTTATTTTGACGCTTTTTGGCTGATTTTGAATCCTGTCTACACTGCTTCTTCAGTTATCATTTATATTTTACTCTTGGTTTTTTTAAAACCATTGTTATTAAAAGGAGCGACGAAGGGATGGGATTAAAAGAATATAAAGTGAATGAGGAGATTATAATGAAAATGTTAGAGGGAGATAGGTTAATTCTACAAGATATTTCAGCCTGAGTAGTGAATGTGTGTGTAATAATGATGAAGGGAGTCTATTATTATGGCGAAATAAAATGTGTTTATATTATGTGTATGTGTACGCGTGTAAGCCTATGATTGTGTCAGGATGCAGATCAATTGATTTATTAAAAAAAAAAATCAATTTTTCTTTTTTTTTTCTTCTTTCTTTCTCTTTTTCTTCTTTTCTGCAATATATATAGAAATCTTGTTTACATGAAAATTATGCCCAGTACGACAGAAGGCCAAAAGCATATATCAGTCTTTGAAACAACAATTTCTATACAACAAAATACATTATCTGTAAGTATATAGAGATTGTTTTTATGATATAAAATGCTTTTTGACTAATTCATTAGTATTAGGTCTTTAACATTGTTATTCAAACATCTCAATCGACAGTTTCTTTAATTCGATATCCATTTGACTTGATAGAGTTCCATCAAAAAGTAAAATTACATTTTATTATTAATTTAATAAAAGACTAATTACTTTATAAAATACAATAGATTCGATTTCATTATCCTAAATCTAAAATATCATTTCCAACTCTTACCACACCTTCAAAAAAAAAGAATCAAAAAGACCAGGCAAATTTACGACACCTGAAACGACGCTCCCTTCGAGATTTATTACCTTTATTTCCACGTAAAAAATCAAATGCAGATAAAATTGAAAAGTATCTTGAACGTTGCTTTTTACATCCCATCATCAAAATTTCTTCGATTCTTCGAGATTTCACTAGCGTTCAACGGGATGAAGATGCACTCTTGACATCACAACATACTTCAACTACTTTGACACCTACAGTTCAGAGTCTAAAACGAAAGTCAGTCGTATTAGCACCTACTACTTCTTCAAACCATACTACTCTCGATCCACCACCTACTCATACTATCGCGATAGCTCCTATTATTGCACCAGTCTCTATCAAAAAAGTTGAAAACAAACCATCTCCTTTACCTGTTTCTTTGAATGATTTTAATTTACTTCAAGTACTCGGTAAGGGATGTATGGGCAAGGTATATACATATATGTATATTGAATAATAACCGGTGTTTTTTTTTTCTATGTTAATAAATATATATTTTATAGGTTCTACTTGTAAAATCAAAAAGAAATCAAAAATTATATGCATTAAAATCAATTAAAAAGAAATGGGTCATTCAACAAAAGGAAGTGATTCATACAAGAGCGGAAAGAGATATATTAGTATTATTACGAGACCAACCTTATTTAGCCAATTTACATTACGTATTTCAAAGCTCTTCAGAAATCTTTCTAGTCCTAGATTATTATCCAGGTGGAGATATCGCCACACAACTCTCAACCATGTCGAGCTTTTCTGAAGAAAGGACTCGATTTTATGCTGCTGAAATCGTGTACGGTTTAGGTATATTGCATCAACACGGTATCGTCTATCGAGATTTGAAGCCAGAAAATGTATTGGTGGATCATGATGGACATATTGTCCTGACTGATTTTGGCCTGTCTAAAATATTCTCGGTGGGGGATTTGGATGAAGATGGTATACCTTGTACTCAAACATTTTGTGGTACTGCTGAATACTTGGCTCCAGAAATCTTGTTGGGTGAACAATATACTTTTGTGGTGGATTTTTGGAGTTTAGGTACTTTGTTATTTGAAATGTTGGCAGGAACAGTAAGTTAAAAATAATATAAAATTAAGGAGTATAGAGAGAGAGAGAGAGAGAGAGAGAGAGAGAGAGAGAGAGAGAGAGAGAGAGAGAGAGAGAGAGGTTTTTGTTACTTATAAAAATGATATTAGACTCCATTTTGGGCAGATACACATATGGAAATGTATAGAAGAGTTCTTGAAGATGACTTGGAATTTCCTTCACGTTTTGATCCTATTACCTGTAATTTTTTGACAGGAGTAAGTATATATATATATACATTTATAATCTTTTTTTTTTTGTTTAACATTTATTATAATGTAGCTTTTGGAAAAAGAAGCGTGTGAAAGATTAGGTTGGGGTGAGGATGGTATCGAAGATATTAAGGCACATCCTTATTTTAGTACAATTGATTGGGATATGGTTTCTCAACGTAAACTAGAACCACCTTATATTCCAACTATCAAGAACGAGACAGATCTTTCAAACTTTGATGAAATGTTTACAAATATGCCTGCACGTATTAGCCAATCATCTACTATTGAAACCTTATTAGATGGAGATCCATTTCAAGACTTTTGTTTTGACCCAGATTTTACTCAAAGTAAACAAAATAGTCAGTCCAGTGTTATTGCAAGACCAAATAATAATAGTAATAGCAGTAGTAGCAGCAGCAGCAGCAGCAGTAGTAGTAGTAGTAGAAGCAACAGCAGTAGATTGAGAAAGAGACATGGTGCTACAGATACATCATTTTTAGCATCAGGTTCAAATCAGTTGTTTGAAGATAATCGAGCTATCAAGAAGAGACAGACAACCATTCAACATCAATTATCACAGAACTCACTCCTTCACCTTGTTCAATCACCTACTATATCAACATTAGGAGAAGTTATTCACCAAGAAGAAGAAGAAGAAGAGGAGGAGGAGGAAAGGTCACTTATGTATTCAAGGTCGACGCTTACATTTTCAAGTGAAGGACTAGTTACGACAACAACAAGAACGGGTAGTGAATTAAGTATTGAAGAAGAAGTAAGTAATGCAACAATGGGCTTTTTTTTTAGTCAACAATCATCTTCACGATGTATATCCCAAC
This sequence comes from Pilaira anomala, assembly GCA_025716855.1. NCBI lineage: Eukaryota > Fungi > Mucoromycota > Mucoromycetes > Mucorales > Mucoraceae > Pilaira > Pilaira anomala. Next base: position 43,785 of record JAIXMQ010000061.1, read on the forward strand.
AGCCATCACCATATGAAAGACCAAACAATCCTACACCTGGGCAGAGCAGAACAAATCATAATGTTCATACACCACTTTCTAATACCTCAACTTTATCTAATTCCATACACTCGTATATTAACAATTGAAGAAATAAAATAAGTTAATATATAGATCATTCTTTTACTTTTTTTTTTTTTTGGCAGTGATTACATACTCTCATATTTGTCACTGAATTGCGGGCTAATAAAAGTAAATATGTCAGATCAAGAATAAGCTGTCATTTGTGAGAGATTTATAGTAAGCCAAATTTTTTGATTTCTCCTACACTACTATACATATATTAAGCGCTTCTCCTTTAAATACGCTCACAAAGAAATGCCTTTTTTGTGCTTATCGTTACACGATGAAATAGTTTTTGAATGAGCGAAAATTTAGACATTTTTTTCTTTTTTATTTATTTTATTTATTTCTCTTTCCTTTTTTCTTTTTTCTTCTTTTTTTAAATATATTATTTATATAATTTATATCAATATATTTCTATATTTATATTTTTATATTTATATATATATAAATGGCCTTCAAAGTAATGACAAGAAAAACTATCAAAGATTTACATTTAATTTTTTTTTTTTTTATATTAGTTTGAATTAGAACAATGGCAAGCAGCTTGTGTTGCGTTTGATAATAAAGATTTTGATACGTCAGTTAAAACTTTCATTGTAAGTTCAATAAATAAAAAAAAAAAAAAGTTGTTTAAAGGAAAAAAAAAAAAAGAGGGAGGGGGTGTTGGGTTTATTAGAAGGAGTTGTTTCTGAGTTAAAAAAAATATATATATAATTAAAATAAATATTATTATAGGGAATAGCAGATAACGCAAAAATGCATTTCAATATTGGATTAATCTTTGCCACAGTAGAAGATCATGATCATGCGGTAAATAACAAGATGTTTTTTTTTTTGGAATCAAAACAATAAAGACTTACTTTTTATTATTATTTAGCTGGCAGCATATACAAAAGCGATATCATTGGATCCTTATTTTGCAGTTGCGTACTTTCAAAGAGGTGTATCTCAATTTATAAAGAATAATATGGTTGCAGCTAAAGATGATTTTGATCAAGCTTACCAGGTAATATAAAAGAATAATATATCTTTTATACATACATTTTGATGAAACTAATACTAATTTAGTATATAGAAATTACGTGGAAATCAAATAATTAATTATCAACAATTAGGTCTCAGTTTTAGACTTTATTCATGTGAAGTATTATTTAATAGAGGAATTTGTCAATTATATTTGGGTAAAATGGATGCAGGATTAACTGATTTATATCATGCACAAAAAGCAAGAATGACAGAAGAACATGATGTGATTGATTTAGCAGTCAAAGATAGAGGAAAAGGTTATTCAGTATTTTCTATTCCACCTCTTGTATTATTTAGACCACCAGAAAATAGATTAAAACAATTACAAGGCTTAGATATGTTTGCTGTTGTTGATCAACTTCAAGTTAAAAAACCTGTAAATCAAATTAAAAGAAATAATTCAATCTTATTAACTGATAAAATCATCATCAAAAACCAATCTGTTAATTCTCCACTTCGAACTTCTTCACCCAGACCATCACCATCACCACAACCACAACCACAGCCACAGCCATCCAACTCTTCTTCAATTAATATAAGAAAAGATTCTTCAAATTTAGGCATGTATCAATCAGATGATTCTGCTTCTACTACTTCTTTTAGTTCATCTTATAAAAATCGTCAACAACAACAACAACAACATCAAGAAGGTCGTAGAATAGATAGTGGATTTGAATCTACTTTTGAAAACAATAGTAGTAGATATTCTTCTTCTTCTTCTCTTGCATTATCTAATAGTAGAAATTCTGCTAAAAGTTTCAAGACAAATAATATCTATTCATTACCTCCTGTACCACCTATACCAAAACAACATAACGAAGAAGAATATTATGGTGATTTTGATCAAGAATTAGATGAAGTATATGGTTCACTACACGATTTATCTGTACAAGATAAAGAACGTGACTTAATTAGACATCGTTTAGCGAGTGGTGGAAATAAAGAGGATTTACGTATGCAACCTTCTTCTTCTACTTCCACTGTTGGTTCTAATAATAGTGCTCATAATGGTAAAATTAAACTCAAGATTCATTATGTAGACACTCGAATCTTGATGGTACCAAATGCTATCTCCTTTGATGAACTCAAGTTTAGAGTCAGAGAAAAGTTTGGTGCTCCTCCTTCGATTCGATTACAATATAAAGACGAAGATAACGAAATGGTTTTAATGATTGATGACGATGATTTGTTTATGGCAAGACAAGTGAATAGATCAAACACGGATATAGAGAAAATGGAAATCTGGTGTGTTGATTCATAGCTATATATATATATATATATACATATATTTATTAAATAAATGACATTATATACTACTATATATCTCATGTTCTTGGGTGGTGATGATGATTGATTTTATTATCCAGGAATTTGGATTTTAGTTGCCATGGTACTACGTAAATCTTTTTTTTTTATTTAGTTACAATAAAAAAAAAATCTCCTGTTATTACTGCAATTCAAATGCTAAGCTTTTTTTTATTTTTATTTTTTTGCCTCTGTTATTTCAGACGCTACTCTTTTTTTAGAACAGGCTTACTATGTATTTCTCTCAGTAATCGATGTTTCAAAATGCTTTGAAACAATTCGTTGAAGCAGGAATTACTTACGGCTTGCAAAAATGCTTGCATATAAAATACGGCTTTATTGTTGGCATATATACACAGATTACAAAGCACAGCGTATGCACAATTTTTCCTTTTTTTAACAAAGAGAGAATACATCAGAAACCTAAATAAGGGTATGATCAAACGAAAAAAAAATAAGAGTCTTTATTTGTATAAATTTTATCAAAAATAGTTTTTTTCGAAGCCACATTGTTTACATTCAAGGTAGTACTTTGTGTAATTCAACTTAAAAGGAACATTATTGTTTTTCAAATGATCATAAGATTATATAGTTTTTGTAAACAACAAAACAAAAAAAAAAAACTCTCAAAATAGAATTTTGAAAGTTAAAAGATATATGCCCATAATTGTAGAATTGATACTAAATTTAAACTGACATTTTCTCAGTATAAAAGGACCTCAAGGTTTTTTTTTTACTTTTTTTCTATCAAAAAAATATTCTTAAATATTCTTAAATCAAAAAAAATGAAATCTCTCATCATTATTTTTACACTCTTCTCTTTATTTTTTTATATTTGCTCTGCTGCACCTACATTCTCTAAGCGTGCTCCAAAGTATACTATTCAAGTCAACTCAGGTACTGCTTTCTGCTCCTTTATGCCTCCCCACCCTGGAGATGATGTTGGAGCTACTGAAAACAACGGTATTCCTTTCTGTACCAATGCTTCTCTTGGAGGTCCTGTATTTCCTTCTGGTTTTATCAAGTCTGCTCATTATGTCGGTACATCTACATACGCTCAAGTCACTGGTAAAATCGATCGTACAAAGTATAGTCTCAAGGCTAGCGATGGTGGAGGACAATACGATAACAAGGATGTGGCTCCTACTACCTGCAATGGTTACAAGTACTTTGTAAACTTGATTGAACCAGATGCCAATATCTTTTGTATTCGTTGCTGTAAGAATCAATCTGATTGTAATCTCGGTATTTCTACCTATGGCTGCGCTAGAATCGTTCCTGGTAATTATAACTAAAGACTACCCTTTTTGCTCTTATCATATACATTACCTATTTTTTTGTGTCTCTTTTTGTCCATATCTTGTAACTATTTCCTTTTTAAATAAATAAAACTCTTTTTCTTTTCTTATCGAATTATTTATGCCTTTTTTTATGGCCTATACAAATGCCATAGTTAATGTATTATTTTAAATAATTTTGTAAAAAGTTCCCTTTTTTTTTTTTTTTTTTTTTTTTTTTTTTTTTTTTTTTTTTTTTTTTTTTTTTTTTTTTTGCAAATTTCTGGTATTCTCAGAGAGAGAGAGATATGAAATTTAAGGATTTACAAAATTTCAATGTTTTTATTTTCCCAGCTTCTTTTGTAATCACACTATTTTACAGAGTGCGTTATTTGAACCAGTTATAATTCATTGAAATATACATTCGTCTGATTTAAACAAAAAGTTTAAAAATGCATTTGTGCATTAACTGACTTATACGCATATTCTTTTTTGTTTTCTTCTAGATAGTTTATTAAAATTATTATTAATGTTCTATGTTTTGGGCAACTCTTCCCTTTTGCAGGATATTTAACATCATCTCATTTCATATCTGTTTCCCCCTTCTTCGTCGTCATCGCTATCTCGTAACAAATGAAGATGATCCTCACTATCTCTGTAGCTCGAAAGACCACCATCTACTAATAAAATGGGCGTACTTTCAGCTACGGTACTATACAAATGATGCGATGAGATCTTATTGACTTCTTCCTCTTCTTCTTCCTCTTCTTCTTCTTCCTCATCATTGTTATTAGCATGTTGTACTTTATGCGTTCTTGCGGTCACTATTTTTAATTTAAACCAATTGTAGAGTCCAATACCAAATAGGGTAATACATAGACCAATGATATTGATTAAAGTCAGAATATCTCCAAACACAAGCGATGAAATAAAGATGGTCGCGACCTCTTTAAATATACCACATACACTTAACGTCACTACTGAAGTACGCTTAATTAAAAAGAATTCAGACATGATCATAAAGAAAGCAAGACTTCCACCAGCTAAAACTATACCAATCTATGATATATAAAATGTTGAGTTACAGTTGTTGTTAAACTTTAAAAGACTTACAGTATGTAATCCAGTTACAAAAGTTGAAAAGAACTCACTACTAAAAATAGTAATATAACCTTCTACGAGAGCAGAAATAATCAATAGAATAATAGCCTGAGCAGGGGCTAAAAAGAAGATGGATGCAAATGGGTTTGTTAGCCCCATACTCTCTTTACGTAAGAGGACTTCTGTGAGAGACCAACGTAAACCACCACACATGGAAGCAGCCATGACTTGTATGAACCCAATCGGCTCGAAGTTAGTCTCATCCGATACCATTAAAATGACACCTGCTGTGATGATAAGAATAATCGATATCAGTTTCCAGCTAGGCTTTTCCAACTTGAAAAGAAATGCAAATATCAGTACAAAAGCAAGCGTGGATGATTTACACATCGCTATAGGATAAAAAAAAACGTTGTTCTTTAGTACATAAGTTTTTTTTTATAATATTGTATATATATATATTTACTATAAAATGATAAAGTAATCGTCTTTAATGAGAGATTGGATAAACCAATATCAAGACTTGTCGCCAAAGCACAAGGTAACACTTTATATCTAAATATCATTTAGTAAACCGATGTTGTTTAAAAGAAAAAAAAAACATACAAATAGTCGGATACGGAAGGTCTTTTTGACGGCCTTAATTTAGGTACAATTAATAAAGAAGCTCCGGAAAATGTAAACTGAACAATCATGTGGAAACTTGTAACAAATAATGGATACTGAAAGCCATAATATTCTGCAGAGAACATCCATTTGTTATAAACAGATAATATAGTTGCAAACTAATAAAAAGGTATAAAAATATTAAAAAAAAAACTAATACGTTTCTCTTTTTTTTTTTCAAATATGAAATCGTACAATATACCTATTTAGAAAAAAAAAATTAGCCTACAGATATATAATAAAGTAATGCATAAATAAGTACATTACCACATTAATATCCAGAACAAATTAATGGCTGAAGTCTTGACAATACTCTTTGGTTGTTGAGTCAACTTATTGTTATGGTCATCGAGTAAAGCCTCAGATGGTAAAGATAATGGGTCTTCGTCACGTAATGAAAACACCTCACTTTCTTCAGATGCTCTGCCATTGGCAATGGGCATTAATTTTAAATGTGTAGCTGACATGACCACATTAATAAAAGGTTGAAATGAAGAGATGGAGGAGAAAAAATTCAAAGAAACACAAAATAAACCTTTTTGTAAAAATAATTACCGTCACAAGTAACTGAATTTGAACCGAAATAGGTATATTTTCAGTTATTTTATGCATGAGAGAGAGTAGTAGTGTCTACATATTATCATAGAAGTTTACTAGCTAAGTGGTGAGTTTATATACACTTAAAAAATTATTTACGTTTTAGACCATATCTGTTTGAGATACTACCTTGTTTGAGCTCACATGAAAGTACAAAAAGTTGACTTTCTTAAGGATGTAATCGAAAAATTTAAATAATAAGAAAAGATGTACGTGTCGAATTGGTTGAAAACAATGATATCCACTAGGGATCGAGCTCAAGCTCTCTCTCTCTCTCTCTCTTTTTTTTTATGTTCTACATAGCAAGCTTTTTTTTAAAATGAAACTATTTCAATGAAAACAACATTTGAGTCGACCACCAAAGTTATATTATCAGTAGCAGTTGTTGTTAATTTTACAAACAAAAAATTCTAATGTTACTGGCCCAAGAGCATCATTGACCCATATATAAGACTTTTAGTTGAATAAATATATTTCTCTTCGTATTTCTCTCTTTTAATATTCTGATTATCTTTTGGTACCTGTATCCAAAACTTATTACGAGCGTAGATCAGAATTCGTTTAACGACGTAACAAACAACCGCTTGTCAAGCAAACTATTTAGCCTATTTCAATTGTATGTGTTCCTATATTCAACCACTAACCTTTTTTTTTTTTTTGGCGAGTTTATGATTAGCGTTTTCCTTTAAAACTTCAAAACACATATTTTTACAGAGCTCACGTAAAATATCATAATAATCCTTATTTCAAAATACTGTAAACATTTAATGATAGATACACATAATACTTTTCCACGCTATATGCGGTGTTTAATATATATAGCTTTTAAAACGATAAACTGCAAAGAGATAAAGTTGGAGCCATCCGAATTTTTTGAGGGGTTTACCGATAAGTTATTGCACAACAAAAAGTTAAAAGTCTGATGTTAATTACCAGAGAAAGCATCTGATAAAATTTTCTTGATAAAATGTTTGAAATCGATTCTATTTTTTTTTTTTTTTCAAGTTAAAAAAACTACATACATTTGGATAGAATTAAAAAAAAAATCCAGCAAGCCTGATATACTATTTCACAACATATACAGCAGGATTCAATAAATTTAGCAGGTAATTCATGCACCTTCCTTAAAAGAAAACGTATACAGTGATAGGATGGTCAGTGCCCCCTTCAGTATTATTGGTAGAGATGATGACTCAATTTTCATAAATTGTCAATAAGGTTACTCTAAACTATAGGTGGTACAATTGATGTTGCTAATGGATGGGATGGAAGCAGCTATAGGGGATCTGAGCACAAAATAATATCTTGATTCTCATGAAATCGACTCATTATATAATTAAGTATATCTTATAGGTCAAAAATGTTTTCCGCGGTTACATTGTATTTTAATGAAATATTCGATAAAATGTGGCACACATTGTTTTTAATTCAATTCACTAAATAACGCAGTGAATGGTCAACACTAAGTTTGATTTTATTAGTAGTAGTAGGACAAATATATTACACCAAGATACGCTCGTGGTTTAATTAGAAGAAATGAATAGTATGCTTATTTTTGGTTGCACAAGAATGAAATGAACAATAGCTGCAATTCATTCAAGCTCTTTTTTTTTAAAAAAAAAAAAATTAATAACATGACACACTCCACACATCTGTCTAAAATTAGCAAAGATGAAAACAATAACAGTAATGCTTATTGATTCGACGATGATCATTCACGCTAAACTTAACTTTATTTACAATCAACCACAATGATGGTCCTGACATGAAAAAAAAATGAGAACTAAAAAAATAATAATAATAAACGGAGATAACAATTGTGTGAGAGATTATTATTTCTTACTTTTTTTTCTTTTTTTTTTTTTTTTTTTTTTTTTTTTACAAGTGTTACAAGTATGCAATACAGGTGATGATAAATATATATATAAATAATAAAAATAAAAAAAAAAAAAAACGAAAAAATAAAAAATAAAAAATAAACTCCCTTTTTTAGTTTTGTTCGCCCCTTTTTCCTTTTTTCTCTTTTTCTTACTTCTTTTTGTTATTTTATATTTCTTTTACCAAATTCAGTATATACACGGACTATATTAAAAATTTACTTTTATATCATTATTTTGACTTTTTTACCTTAACAAGTTAAAATGCAATCCACAGGATATTATCCAACAAGTCAACAAGCCTATTTGGTTCAGCAACAGCACCAACAGCAGCACCAACAGGTACAACAACAACAACAACAACAACAGCAACAACAACAGCAACAACAACAACAACAACAACAACAACAACAGTCAAGACGTCCTCAGTTAAATCAAGTGATTCTGGAAGAGCCATTAGACGAAGAAGAAGAAGAACTAGAAGACGTAAAGAAACCCATGAGACGTTCAGGTCGTCGCAAAATTAAGATTGAGTATATTGAAGACAAGACCAGACGTCATATTACTTTCTCAAAAAGAAAAGCAGGTATTATGAAAAAAGCTTATGAGCTCAGTACCTTAACGGGAACACAAGTTTTATTATTGGTCGTCTCAGAAACAGGTCTTGTATATACTTTTACTACACCCAAATTGCAACCACTAGTTACTAAACCAGAAGGTAAAAACTTGATTCAATCCTGCTTAAATGCTCCTGATACCACAAATTTGGTCGAAGGTAATCAATCCTCTATGATTGCTTCCCCTTCCATGGTAAGAAAAAAATAAAATATAAAATAAAAAAAAAAAATCTTCCAAAAACTCTTTTTTTCTCACACTTTTTTTTTTTTAAAAAAATATAGGGAAATATCTATCAAGGCCAAAAGTAATAGTTTTAGCTCATTATTATATTCCCCCACAAACAAAAAAAAAAAGAAACTTCACTCTCCTTCATATATATTATAAACGACCCCTTTTTTTATATATATATATATCATTATTATTTTATTGTAATTGTCTCGTCTTTAAAAATGTATTGATATCATCATGACTTAATTTTGTCTTGAGTGTCAACTGAAATAGATTTTGTGGTAACATGGCAACATGGATCAGCAACAGACCGGAGTTGGCTGTAGTCTCTATAGCAATAAATTCTTGTCCAATCACTTCGATAATTTGAATACGCCATGATTTACTTAGTCGCTTGGCAAGTTTCAAACTATCTTTCACTGAACATTCAAACCTTTTCTTCTTTTCAATCTTGTATTCAATCCAAAGCTTTCCAAATTTTTTTGTCGTCATCTATTTACTAAATTAAGAATTTTCCTTTTTTTTTTTTTTTTTTTTTGTTAATTTTGTTGCGTGTTATATCAACTATACCTCTGTGTCACCGGCATGACTCCCTAAAAAAGAACAATTCGTGGTTACGCGTAGTTTATAAAAAAATAAAATAAGATCACTCACCACTACTTGCACTCAACTATTAAAAAAAAAAGGGGGGGGGTATGTGTTACATTATAAAACAAAATATTAAACATAACAGAAAATCTAAACTGTACCTGCGCTGCTGAATTACTTTTTTTCAGAAAAAGGAAAGAGCGAATGGGGATTTAATATACTAAATATGTGTTTCATGTATAACTTACTTGAAAGTTTCTTGAATCGATGTTCGATGTTGTTGTACATTAGATATTGATGTACTACAATCAACATCTTCTATTAATATACAAATGTGAGATTATATAAATATATTTGTATAGATGTTTGATAAAACTGATTACCCGTCAACGAAAATCGATTCATCGCAGTGGGTTTATTAGGATTGGCAGTTATCTAAAAAAAAAAAAGAAATTTAAGTAGTTAGAATTGGAATGGGAACAAATTCAATCAACTTTTTTTTACCTTGGTTGATGATAATGTGAGATCTGTTTGTTGTAACTGCTTTTCAAATTCAACATCACTAATAATATCTAATAATTCGCGAGCAATCTAAGTTGAGAGATACTATCAGCTTTTTTTTTTTTTTTTTTTTTTTCATATCATGGTATTTTTTTTTTTTTTTTTTCAAGGTATAATAACATTACTTGCTGCTTTTCAGGTACAGGTGATCGTTTGTACTCCTTTAAAACTTTTTCAAGACCAGATAACCAAGTCTTACTGCGTAAAATGCATCGTTTCATCGCTTGTAAACCACATGTTTGTAAGTCATCATCCTGTACAATCATCAATAGTTTTTCTAATTGTTTCATGATATCGATTTCAGAATACAAACTAGACAGATAGCCATGTTCGCCTAGTGTCTATTATTATATTAATATAATAAACGATAGATACATCATGGTATAAATAAAATGTTTTACCCAGAATGCAAATTGAAGCCACAGGGGTGAAAATATATTTGAATGGGTTGGTTTGATTAATTTATAAACGATGTTAACTGAACATTCTCTTAATTTAGTATCTTCGACTTCTCCTAATAAAGCTAAGCCAACAAAAGGAAGAAATTAATATATGCAACAGATCTTTTTATGTAAAAAAAAAAAATGTATTTACCTTCTTTTAATATATTACATTGTGTTTCAACATAATCATCATCTAATCTTCTCTTGGTGACAGCAAGTATCTCAATTACGGTTTGAATAAACCAACAGCTATCTCTATTCGCATTATGTTCCATGGTTCTGTTCAAAAGCCAATAGGCCAATGTAATGTTTTCAGTTGATTTTAAGCCTTCTATCAAGTCAATACTAATTCCTTCTAAAACGTGTTGGTCAACAATGGTATCCAAATTCTCAATAGCTTGTGTCGTGATTGTATCATCAAAGCAGCAAGTACGCAATGTATGCGAAATTAAGGTACCATCTAACCAATCCGGTCTCCAAAAGCTATGATCCACATACATCATACCGATCAGTCCTAAATATTTTAAATTCAGGTTACTTGCATTCAAATAGTTAACCAAGACATTAAATGGGTTTCTATCTGGTTCTTTCGAAAAACAAGCAAGCAATATAGGGTCCATGACTGATAACAATTTGACGCATTCCAATACAATAGCTATTACATAATATAGTTTAATTAAATTAATTTTAAAGGGTTTTTGTTGTTGTTGTTGTTTTTTTTTTTTTTTTTACCAAATGCAGCATCCACTTTTTTCTCTACAGACTCTAAACAATCCATAATCATAGAATATACTTCTTTTGGTGTCCTATATAAATGGTATCATAAATGATATTGCATGTATAATGACTATAAATCTTTTTTTTTTATACCCTATATTCAAATCAAGAAAAATATTGTATATACTAAGACAATCCATTTGTGCCCATGGCGCATAAACACCATGATACAAAAATGTCTTATGAATTCGCTTTTCGATAATCTGTTTATGGATAGAGAAAAAAATAGGTAATAAATCTTGACATCTTTCAGCGTGATCCTATCATAATGTATTATTCATTCAATGTGTTTGTATCTACAAAAAAAAAAAGAGAGAGAGAGAGAGACTTACAACTAGTATTAATTTCCAGACAGATAAGGCAGCGAACACAACGCTTGAATCTTTATCTTCTAATGCTTTTCTTAAGGCTGGTTCTATTTGGTCTATCAGAACACCCGATCGCTCAAATAAAAAGTATAGGGTCATGATAGCCTTCTTTCTAACAATCTGTCTAAAACAAACATGTAAGTTTTTTTTTTTTTTTTCAATATGTGAACTACATTTCTAAAAAAAAAAAAATCAAAACACACTTTGGAAAATCCATACAAGCAATGACTAAGCTTAATACGCTATCAACCATCTCGGTATGTTCCAAGTAACAAATAGCGTTCAAAGCGGAGCAACGATCAAGATGGTTTTGACTTTTTAAATCTCGTTGCAATGTATTGATCAACATAATACCTAACTCATGATCATTTGCAAGAAATAGTGTACAGGCAAGATAACCTGTAGAGAGTAATAGAGGTCAATAAAGAATAAATGATTGATTTCAATCTTTTATTTTACCCACTCGTCTATCACTAGCGGTTTCTCCACTTTGTGAGGCCATGATAGCATAAATTATGCTAAAATCTACACTATATCCCAGCATATAACAATGCATTAATCGAATCAAATAATCACGCATCTTTGTCTATTTTGGGTCAATATTTATTATTATTATCTTTTTTTTTTTTTTAAAAAAAAAAATGTCTTACAGAAGAAACATCAGGTAGCCCCATCTTGTAGGTTAGTTTTGATAATTCTTCAGTTACATGACTCGTTTCTTCCTACATGAAATGGTTAATTTAGCTTCCCTTTTTTTTTTTTGTAATGTTGATGAAACTTTTCTTTTTCTTCTTACAGATTTACTTTTTGCTTGAGTCACTCTTGTTATAAATTCATGAAATTCTGTTCCTAAACTTGATGCAAGAAACTCTGAATTGAAGTAAGCTTGTAATCGTGACATTCTTTAAAGCGGTGAGAAAAAAAAAAAAAAAAAAAAAAAAAAAAAAAGGGGACAGAAAATTAACAACATCTCCGCTTTTTTTTTTTTATGTATGGCGCCACATCGGGGCCTGTGCATTTTTTTTTTTTTTATCTATTTGGCGTAGACAGCTCAAGTGAAAAAAAAAAAAAAAAAAATCGGAACTGAAAAGAAAATGCTTCCTAAAGCCGAGTAACGTATAAGTAATACGTAAAATGACATGTATCGCGGGTACAGTACGTTTTAAGTAGTGCAAAAGCATATAAAAAGGATAAATGAAAAAAAAAAATTTTGATGGATTTTTTTTTAAAAAAAAATGTGGCTTCTATTTAAAATAAAATAAAATAAAAAAAAAATCTAAGGTTTTCAGCCACACATACACACATATCTATATACATATTACTTACATTGAAATGCATTATGTAGTGTAAATAATGTTCTAAGCTTTCTTGTATTCAATTCAATCTAGAATATAAAACAACGGGCTTTTATTGCAGCCTTTCTTTTTTTTTTTTTTTTTTTTTTTTTTTTTTTTCTTTTCTTGTATTAAGGTTCTCACGTCTTCCTTTTTATTCCAGCAGAACCAAGAAATGAATTGATATTTTTTTTTCAGCCCTTGTCATCGTACAATTAAAAAAAAAAAAAAAAAAAAAAAAAAAAAAAAAAAAAAAAAGTATAAATAACTGTAACTATGACTACAACCATCTAACTTTTTTTTTTTTCTTTTTTTTTTTTTTTTTTTTTTTCTTATATTTCTGATAGTTATTTACAATAAAAAATAAAATAAAATAAAAAAGTAATGAATCACAACAATTCACCACCGCCTGATACGAAATTACCTACACCTATTAGTCCAACTGCCATTCATTTTGGCTCATTAATCAGTCAATTTTCAATTAAAGATACTTCAGCTGAGACATCCAATTCGAAATTATTTGTCTGTCCAGATTGTAATCAAGTTTTTAACCGGGCTCATAACCTAAAGTCACACCGAGCGACACATTCAGCCTCAAAACCATTTCAGGTAAGGTAATAAAAGAACCTCTTCTCTCTCGATTCCTCTCTCTTTTTTTTTTTTTTTTTCCTGAAGAATAATATAATTAAATAAATATATATGTATATATAACATTTTAGTGTTCAGACTGTGAAAAGCAATTTTTAAGATTACACGATTTGAAAAGACATCAAAAACTTCATACAGGAGAAAGACCCTATCATTGTCCAGTATGTCAAAGATCATTTAGTAGATTAGATGCATTAAATCGGCACCGAAAAACAGAAGGAGGATCGGCTTGTTTAAAGACGAGTATCAGTACTTCACCTTCCATGTCTATCAAAAAACAAGATCCAATTCCTCCTTTATTTATTCCTTCCATGACTTCACAATGGCAAGTCAATCCTACTTTACCTTCTTTAATCACTAAGCCCAATCCAACAGCATCTTCTTATCCAAACTCGTCACCTTCTTTACCTTCTCTTATCTTGCCTTTAAATAATAATCCTTCTACAAATGATTTAGTTGAAGATTTACGACTGAAAATACATGACCTGGAAATAGAGGTACATATAATAGAAAAAAAAAAAAGAAAAAAAAAAGTTATTTTTTTTAACCTTCTTTTTTTGTTCTAGAATCGTGTGCTGAGATCCCTTTTAAATAATGAAAAGAATGCAGATGAAACAACCATAGATTTCAAAAGGCAAAAAAGATCGTCGCCTTCTTAAAAAAAAAAAAAAAAAAAAAAAACTCCTAACCCACTCTCCCTCCTTTTTTTATGCAACTTATGAATAATTTTTATGCACCAATTTTTTTTTTTTTTTTTTTATGTATGTATGTACAATAAACAAATTTTATTACGATCGAGAAAAATAAAGCATATGAAAAAAAAAAAAAAGGATTAAATGGGAGATTTAAATAAAATATATATAAAATTAAAATGAAAGTAATGGGGGTGTTTTTTTTTTTTGGTTTAGAAGAAGGGGTGAGAAGGTTGTTGTTGTTGGGGAGAGGAGGGAAATAAATAAACTAATTACAAAAAAAAAAGAGGAAGATAGAGCATATGTATAAAATGAATGAATAAAGAAAAAAAAAATAATAAAAATAAATAAGAAAATTAAGATATACAACAAGTATTAGGAGTGGAGGAAGTAGATGTAGTAGTATTAGTCGAGGTACCATTTAAGAACAAAGACCATTGATCATGAAATTTATCAACCCAGGATATAATGACTAATACACGTTCACGTACAGTACGCATGGATAATAAGGGTAATTTTTCATCTTCACCAAGTGGCATCATATTCACAATCCACCAACTCAATATAACTTGATCTCGAGATGCTCCACGTAATACAGGTGGATCACCTAATGCACCAAGCCAATTAGCCATACCCGTTTGATTTTGTTGTCGATGTAATAACAATTTATCAATAAATGTGGCTAATTCATCTAATAATTCATTGGTAGATTGCTCTTGTCTATTTTTTTCTATGGATTTTTCGAGTGGTAATAAGGTGGTATTAGGTGATGCTTGTTGAAGTTGGGAATGTGCTTTGGGTCGTGCGGCCGTTAAACCTTGTAACCAAGAGGCTCGGTTCGTTTGTGTTTGCGTTTGAGGATGTGCTCGTTGTGCCCATGATTGTCTTTGTTGAGGCATCATAGGTTGTGCTTGAGCTGGTCTAGCGGGTACTGCTGCTGATGCTGCTCTTGCTGCCATGGGTCTAGCTGCCATAGGTCTAGCGGCCATCGGTCTAGCGGCTGCCATAGGTCTAGCGGCTGCCATAGGTCTAGCGGCTGCCATGGGTCTTGCTACTGATGCGGCTGTTGGTCTTGCTACTGCTGCCATGGGTCTAACGGCTGACATTGGTCTAACGGCTGCCATGGGTCTAGCTGTGACAGATGTAGACGTAGTTGTAGTATGAGTTGTAGTATGAGCTGTTGTTGTTGTTATTGTTGTTGTTGTTGATACAATAGGTTGAATTTGTTGTTGCCTAGCACGCATGGCACTTGCTTTCAAAATTTGTTGTTGTTCTAATAAATTTTCTTGTTCACGATCAATATCATCAATTCTTTCAATATCAGCCATATGATAACCATCAATCAATTCAAAATTCAATACTTTAAAACGATGAGAACCAACAGCTTGAACAATGAATCGGCCATCGGGTAAAGTTTGTACATTCATTAATTCCAAGATGGTACCATACTCGAAGAACGGAGTTTGATTTTGAGCAGTACGTTTTCTTCTTGCTAAACACATGGCGAATCTTCTTCTGCTTGAGGACATGATACGACGTAACATGAGTCGATAACGAGGTTCAAATACATGAATAACACAATTCATATGAGGGAATGCAAGTGAACCGATCAAGAGTGGAACACGAGTTTCAGTTGCATCAAATTCATTTAAAGTATGTTCATCCATTGTTTCGTCATCATGTTGATAGAGGTTGCCAAGTAAATCGACTAATAATTTAGTGGGTGGAGGACAAAAGTCGAGTGAATCTCTACAGAAGGGACATGAACGTTGGTGATCGAGAGAACGAACAAGACAGTTTCGACAAAAGGTGTGTCCACAAGGTGTTGTTGCTGGGTTGGTGAAACGTGTACAACAGATAGGACATTCAGTTGGTATATTTAAACTGTTTTGTAAAGCCTCAATTGAATGAGAAGCTTGAAAGGATGTGACAATGGCTTGCATGGCTTGTAAAGTGACATTAGGGTGAGTTATTATTGTATGAATACGGTCACAAGTAGGAGAAACGCAACTAGTTTCAGGGTCAGTTTTCAGACAAGATTGACATACTGTATATCCACATGGTAAAGTTGAAGGTTTTATTAATTTCCCTTGACAGTTTGGGCATTGATTTAAAGCCTGAGTGACATGATGTGGTTGAAAGATTTCTTGTTGTTGTTGTTGTTGTTGTTTTTGTTTTTTAAATGTTATCGTGTCAAGTGCACCTACAGGCAAATTATCTACCTGATCATGGGAGCGTTTTGTTGTTCGTACGCTTTGCAGTTTAATTGATAATTTCTTTTTTTCTGTTTATAGAAAAAAAGAATCTATGAATAATAAAGATTTTTTTTTTTTTTTTTTTTAAAAATAAAGTAAAAAAAAAAAAAAAATTATGTAAAAAAAAAAGTATTAAAGGAGAGAAGAGAGAGAGAGAAAGAAAATAATAGTTGAAAGAAAAGGTTTTGTTTTAATTTAAGCTTTTAGTTGTAGCCATGACAACAATAATAATAAAAAAAAGAAGAGAAAATTAAAAGGAAAAAAAAAAAAAAAGAAAAAAGCTTGACTATTTATACTTATTAAAAAAAAAAAAAAAAAAAAAAAAAAAAAAAAAAAGAATTCGATCGATCTTTTTTAAATTCTGCTTTATTTCTTTATTCGGAATTAGATCATCGATCGGTTCTTCCGTCATTATACTTGAATTTGTTGATTTGTATAAATAGGGTGTAATTGACGTTCAATATAAGTTGAGAAAGTACTTGAATTTGTACCGAAAAAGGTATGTCCTTGAGAAGCAATGATGGCATCTACCATTGGTATTAAATAACTATCAAGATTGACTTTTTCTTTTACGACCTGAATTTTTTTTAAATCATTCAAATCATTTTTAAAATCAGCAAGTACAAAAGTACATGGAAAAGTTTTAAATATTTTGCGTAACAATGGATGATTTCTTGGATTGGGGCAATCTGTTGCTAAAAAAATGGTTGTTTTTGCAAATCGATCATTTCTACCATCACCTTTTTGACAGTTTAGTAAGTTTTGATTGGTACCTAACCTAGATTCCAAAATGGATTGAATAGGATGTTGTACTTGTAATGGTTTTTCCTCTGCTATTATTTCAGTGGTTGGTTCGCGTAATTGTTTAATTTCATATTCTAAATTCTCTTTTCTATCTTGTTCATGCGTATGATCTTCATATTCCAATACTTCTTCCAAAGTCAAATCTGTATATTCATTTACAATTTCATGATAAATGTCATCAATTGTAATACTTGCTCTTACTTTAAATAATCCATCACCCACTCTTAAATGAATTCCAATAAAATTACTATTGCCACCTAATTTATTTACAATACGTGTTGCTGTATCAATTAAAGTAGGATTCTTGAAAATCATTTCTTTTCTAATAAATCTTAATAATTCAACATGTTCATTTGATTGGGCTAATACTCTTGATGTACCAAATACTGAACCAAAATGAATTAATTTTTCTTCAATTGATTCTAATGTACCTAATTCCACTCTATTAATAAATCTTGTTAAAGGTGTCTTTGATTCAGGTAAATCATATATTCTATAATCAAATGGTGAATTATCCTTGAAAAGGTAAATATCTTGATCTTCTAATTCTAAGCTTGATTTCATCCATTCTAAACTCAGATCATGTCGAAAAATAATTCGAACCTTTTTCTGTAATTCTGTGAAATCATAAAAAAATGTCCAAGGTACAGCTGTCCAACGTGAATAATTTAAACATTCTGTTGGTATAGGTTCTCCATCACGTAATAATGAGCAATAATCTAATCCATTCTTTGTTTGTAATAGCAATCTTTCATACATTTTATCAAATCTAAGCCAAGGAAATGCTGGATTACCTAAATAAACTGAAGGTAATAATAATGTTCGATTTAAATAAGCTGATAACAATAAAGCATTTTCTAATTCAATACGTTGATTATGAAATCCAGAGTGAGGTAAATAAGTGATAAATTTTTCATTACTAGTTGGTTTATGATACTGAAAAGCTTTTGGAAACTTTACTGGTAAAACATTACTGTCAATAACAGATGATGACAAATTACTTGAATGACTTTTTTCTAACTTTTCTTTATCAAGATTAACTTTTTGAAATATATCTTGTTTAGGTTGTTGTTTAAATATAATAAAGACTAATAGTAAACACAAAAATACAAGTGTATATAATGTCTTCATTGTTGTAAAGAAAAGAAGAAGAACGAGAGAAAAAGAGAAAAAGAAATGTCACACAGACAACAAAATTATAATCATATTGGGCCCATGATTATCTCCTGTTTTTTTTTTTTTTTTACAAAAGAGAAAAAAAAAAATCATCCTCCTTTATATATCCTTCACACGCACAATAACTGACTTTTTCTCTTCTTCTTCTTCTTCTTCTTCTTTTTTTTCCCCATAATTACTTTTTTTTATTACATATGGATGAATTAGATAGAATAAAACGAAAATTACATGAAACTACTCAAGTAAGTTTTAAACAGTATGATAAGACTTTCTTTTAACTGTTATAATAACTCTTTTTTAAAATATATAGCTGAATGAATCACTTTCAAAAGGATTTATTCGAGCGAAAAAAAAGATAAAGACACTTGTGTTTGAAAGAAAGTAAAGTAAATGAAAAAGTGATTAAATGTATTATATCTGAAGAATCTTTTATATATATGAACTTGGATAATAAATAAATAAAAAAAAAAGTCTTTTGTTAGATCGTTTATCACAAATGGATAAAGGTCATACATCAACCACCAGTTCTGAAGAAGAACAAGAACAAGCAGCAAGTGATCATAGTGAAACTCCTTTTTTTGTTGCTCCTTTCACTAAACATCGCGTGACACCACCAACACAACAACAAAGGATGACTACAGTTGCTTCTGCTCCACCTAAAAGATCTAAAATAAATCGTATCAATATAAAGACAAGAAGAGTTCAACCAATCGAAAGAGATTTTAATGGTCACCCAAAGTTACCTCAACAAATTGGTGTCTTGACCGTATTAAATCTTGGAAAAATTATAACTGATAGAGATAGTTTTCATAATGAAAGATATATTTTTCCTGTGGGTTATACTGTCAGAAGAACTTATCCAAGTATGATCGATCCTAATAATAATACAATCATTACTTCTACAATATTAGATGGTGGGGATGGTCCTCGTTTTCATGTCTTGGCTGCTGATCAACCTACTGAACCTATCGTAGCCAATTCAGCTACAGGTGCTTGGACTGTGGTAGTACGTAAATCAAATGAGATTCGTCAACGTGAACATTCAAATTCGGCTTCTGGTCCTGATTATTATGGTTTTAAACACCCAACAATTGCTAAAATGATTCAAGATTTGCCTGGTGCTCAACAATTAAAAAATTATGTTTGGCAAAACTTTGAAGAAATGGAACCAAGAGCTGCAAAAGGTGTTATGGCCGCTGCTGAGAAAAAGAGAGATAATTTGGAACAAATGAATAAAAAATCAATTGATTCAGAAGATGAAATTGATGAATTGGAAGAATCATGATAACTATTTTTATTTTATTTATTTATTTATTGTTCATTTTCAAAATAAATAAATGTATTAGCATTGGTTGTTGACATAAGAATCGTTCCTTTTCCTTCTTCTTCTTCTTCTTCAAAGGTAGAAGGTGAATATCTTGTACCTATGATATGATTATCTCGAACCATTTTTAAATGTGTCCAACCTATAGGGTCTACTAAGGATACTGTATTATATCGACTCGTACTAACATCAAAATCGCCTTCAAAATGACTTGGCTATATACGTATAAAATGAGTTATATATACATAAAAAAAAAAAAATACAGTTCAAAAACTTACAAAGTATCCAGTCAATTGAGCATTGGTTGTACTCAACTTGGCTTTTACATTATCACCTGAATCCAGTTTTACATAGACTGCTGCATTACTAGATTTAGCCTCAAATAAAGAGACCGGATGACTATGATCTATCTTGACTCGACCATTTGTTGTACGTACTTTAATAGTATCTGCTGAAACATTACTAGCATGAATAAAACCATTTGTTGTGACCAGTTTTATAGCTCCTTCTTGAGAAGTGACATGTTGAACATCAATCGCTCCATTGCTTGTTTTAATTGTAATGTCATTTTTAGCCTCAATAGGTTCTTTTACAATAATCATACCGTTAGTAGAACTGAGTTCAATTGAACCAGAGTTGAGAGCAGATTGATGTAATTTAACTTTGGCATTGGTCGTAGCTAATTTTATATCTTGTGATTCTGTTTTAGCAAAGAAATCAATATCTTTATTGGTTGTTTCCAGTCTATATTGCTTCACATCAATCTCTTCATCAAGTACAATGATTTCTGAATTTTGTACATCGACTGTAATAAAAGGAGTGCCCTCAGGGACATAAATGGTCGCATCTAATCTCACACAAGCATGTGACGGTAAATATTGAGGAAGGTGGAATTCGAGAGTAGTACCATTCGATAAATATTGAGCATAAAAGTTGAGCTCAGGATTATATATAAGACTACGTGGAGAAACAACTGCAGTGGCGTGTACGCTACCCGTGATGCTATCTGATGTAACGGACTTAATGGAAATTTGACCGCTAGATAATGAGCCCCCCATCACTCGAATCGTAAGCCCTGCATGGTATGTGATTTCTTTGGGTACATTGCTCCATTCAGTACCATGCGTGCAGGTACCTGAAATATCTACTCCGTTCACTAATAAATCAATCAATCGAAATAACAAACAAAAACAAAACAAATACAAAAACATTTGTCCTATTCGTTCACACCATGTTCTCTTTCTTTCTTTAGGTACTTCTGAAAATACTTCATACTCTCCTGGTCTACCTGTTGGAGCAGAAAATGGTCCTATTACTAAATATATATATATCTTTTTTTTAATAAAAATGCCAAGCTAATCTTTTACTTTTTTTTTTTTTTTTTTTTTACCTGGTGGTGCATTGCTTGGCGGAGAAACCCATGGCCAATTACGATTGACAATGGGTGGTGTCGTGTTTGGCCATGGATAAGATTGAGGGAGAGTACCATAGTTATTGGGTGGATTATTTGGATAATCAGGAGATGACATTTCTAAAGGTGGTGCACTTGCATTTGTTGGGGCTGAAGAACTTTCGCTGGGTTCATAAGGTGGTGGTGGATTATCATCATCCCAATCAGGAACAACTGTTGGTTTCTTTTTTCGTGATGCATCATTGTATATGTCTGGTGAACCAAAAAACCTTGGCTCAACTCTGTTATTTGATGATCCAGACATAACTTTTAAAAAAATGTAAAAAAAAAAAAAGGAAAAAAAAAAGGGAAAAAAAAGAAAAAAGTGAAAAATAAAAATAAAAAAATCTCTATCTAAAAATTCATTTCAAAGTGACACAATGTATTGTTTGCACGTAACATGACTTTTTATAGTAGCCTTTCAGAAAAAGGAAAAAAAGGCTAGTTAACAAATGTAAAATATAGTACTTGATCTTGCCAATAATAATCTTCTGTTAGTTTCTCTTGGGAGCAAGAATATATCTACATTAAAGCTCTTTTATCGATCAGAGTAAGACCAATGATAACCTTTTTTAAAATATTCGAAGTTGATAGATATGTATTGGTTACAGTGTTGAAAATGTTTGATTTTTTTCCCACCTCTTTTAGGCTGGCTTTTTAAGAAGCTATTTAATTCTAACTATATCAAGAGTGAATGTACAAAAAATTGTTTCAACTTGAAAAAAAAAAAAGTCTTTTGTAATAGTGATCAATTAACACACATTTGTTTTGTACTAGTTTGTGGTAAAGTTCCATATTTGGATTTGTAAATCTTTTACTGCTTTTATTGAGACTGAGTAAGTACAGAAATTTTTGTGCTAAGCTGAAAAATTGAAGCAGTAAACGAAATCAATGCATATATATATATAAAAAAAAAAGCTGTGGATATTCCTGAAAAGAAAAATCTCTCTAATCTTTCTCTTATATACAATATTAATTAGACATTAAGTTAATTTTACTTTGTAACTGTACGTAAAGCATAACATAAAGTTTTTTTTTTTTTTTTTTTTTTCGATAAACTACCTCGGTTATGTAATCCAGCGAGAAAAGACATTTTTAATTTTCCGGATTGACATTGAAGTCAACTTATCACGGAAATTTTATATATATCACTCTCTAATACAAGATTCAGCAACTCTTTTGCTTTTTCTCTCTTCTCAATATGCCTACTAATAACCCAGCTTTCACCAACTGTTGTGCCCGTTTTTTAGAAGATCCTTTGGCAGCTGCCAAGGTACTTGTGCCTTCCGTTGCAGTTGAAGTCATTTTACATAAAAAGTTTTGGCAAAAAGCTACTTTAAGAGACCTGACTCTGTACTTGGCTATCGTCAATACTTATTGGTTTGCTACCACTTTAAACTTGAGTTTTTTGGAAACACCTCTTTGTTTACAATCAAATCATTTAAGTGAACAACAAAAGTTGGATTGTGGAAGACAACGGTTCAATTGGTTAAATAAGATTGAGGTTAGCAAAAAAAAAAACAAAAGAGTTATACATTGTATAAGCAGTAAAGAGGGAAAAGTATTAACTTATAAATTGGCATAGATTGCTGTAGGTATTCTTGGTTTAGACTTGTTCTGTGAATGGCGTAAGAGAATCATTGAAAATAATGGTTATGTAGAGAATTGGCTCGCTAGAGCTATTTGGATTCCTGCTGCTATCACTGCTATTCAAGCCGTTTACCTTTTACCAAACTTGAACAGAAAGGCCAAGCAAGAGCGTGTAGTTGACAACCCAAACCTTGTCAAGGCACATCGTGCTTACATTGGTTTTGAATCTGTAAAGATTATTGGTTTAGCTGTTGCAGGCCTTCGTTTTGGAAAGATGCTTACCCTTTAAAATTTTATACATTTTCTAAAAAGACGAAGTTTTTTTTTTTTTTTTTTTTTTTTTTCAAACATCTATCATTTGTAAACAAACTAATTTTATAAATTTTAATTTTTTGAAAATAAATAAATAAATTCGAGTTATAAAAGTAATTTTTATTTGTCTTGGATAAATCAGAATGTTTAAGCATCCTTGATTTTCTTGGTACCACGGAGGAGACCAGTACGACGAGCAGCAATCAAACCGACCTTTTGACCAGCAGGAGAGTCACGAGCCATAGTAGAAGCCTTACCAATATGTTGATGGTTACCACCACCATGAGGATGGTCAACGGGGTTCATAGCAACACCACGAGTCTTGGGCCAAGAGTTACGCTTAACTCTGAACTTGTGGAAAGCACGACCGGCCTTCAAGAGAGGCTTATCGATACGACCACCACCGGCAATGATACCAATGACGGCACGAGAGGTAGAGGGAATAACCTTCTTGGAACCAGAGGGAAGACGAATACGGGTCTTACCATCATCACCATGACCAATAACAGTGGCGTAGTTACCGGAGGTACGGGCAATGGATCCACGATCACCAACCTTCTCTTCAACGTTACAGATAACGGTACCTTCGGGCATAGAAGCCAAAGGCAAGACGTTACCAATGTTCAAAGTAGCCTTCTTACCGGCATAGATGAATTGACCAGTGTACATACCTTCAGTGGCAATGAAGGTTTCGGTACGGAGCTTGTACTTGTAAGGATCACGGAAGACAACCTTGGCAAGAGGAGCACCTCTTCCAGGATCGTGAATGATGTCCTTGACAATACCACGAACATAACCGTGACGTTCAGCGAAATCGAAGACTCTCAACTTGGCGGCACCCTTACGGCCAACGGTGTGGGAGCGGAAAATGGATCCGGCACCCTTTCTTTGAGCACGAATGACACGACCCATAACTAATTACATGAAATAAATGCGAGTGAAATAGTAGTAGTTGAATTATGATGAATTTGCAAAAATGTTGTCAATGGTTGTATTAGTTGAATTGTAAAAGTATATAAGGAAAAAAGAAAAAAAGAAAAACAGAAATGTTAATACAATATTTCTCGACTTAATTTTTTTTTTTTTTTTTTTTTGACCAGGTCAATCGTCTTATCCTTGATGGATGAATTCATTCAACAAAACGTTTCTATACATCCATCCATCAATGCAAGACTATTCCCTGACATATGTTTTATAAGGTTTGTTATACTTGCCTAACTAGTGGAAAAAGAGGAAGATTCACTCATCTGCAGTTCGCCTGTGGGTCAATATGCTGGAGGGAATTGCCTTACCCTGCTAAATCATAACCGTTCATAATGTTCCGGTCCGGACAGTCAACGAAAAAAAAAAGTTACAACTCCGGACATCTACTTTTTTTTTTTTTGTCTGTTAAAAAGAGGACAATAAGATACTTCAATTAGGTATATTTTCAATTCCATTCTTAATATCACTCAAATGCGCTCCTGATAACAATTTAAACTATCCATATCAAGATTTGAGAATACAGATTTTTTTCTTTTCTACTTTTATTGAAATTGTTTTTACAAAACTATCGTCTCTCTTCAGAGAAAAAAAAAATGTACAAAATCGTAATATTCTTTTTGACCGCTATACCATCTTAAAAAACATGAGGTTTACTACATATATGCATATATTAATGAAATTAATGACAGATTAAAAACATATTCCTTTTTTGTTGTTAAGATCAATCGAAAAGACTCATAAAAGTCTAAATCGAGAATATTGCATAATAAGACTTTAAAACTCTTTTCTTTAAATCACGAATTTGATGGCGTTTGTTAATGAAGGTACAATATTTTATAAAATTTAATGACTCCATATCACATGTATACCCTAAATATTCGGGTTTATCGGTGAGTATATATTAGTTTAAAGATCGATCCAGATAAACTCAAAAATAATTAAAACATTTAGAAGAATCTTCGAATATATAAAAAAAAAAAATATGGTTAATAATGCATACACACGCATGATTTAGTAATGACCTTTTTTCTTGATTATAATCAACAAAATTTATTTGGCTCTCATTAATAACGCTCAGAAAAAAAAAGCCTCCTTTTTTCTATTGATACATACCAGGAACAGATCTTTTATAAACTTAAAAAGGAGTAACATATTCTGTTAATGGGGAAATATTCAGTTTTTGTGGTAAAATCATGATATTATTAACATATGCAGATTATATTTCCTTTTTCGTATTCTACTTCTTTTGTCTTTACAGAATATTTCAAACGCAAACGTGCTAACAAGCAGAAAACATGCATAAAATTATAGTTGAATTAATCAACGAGAACATGTGTCATTTTTAACTAGACCATTAGTTCGTATAGTTTCAGAAAGATAGTAGAAGGGGTGAGTAGTCGTCTCAATCATTTTTTTGCAATATACACATAGGCATAGCTACTGAGAATACATCGATAATATTTGCATAACTTCGGAATTAAAAAAAAAAAAGAAAGATAGTTGAAAAACAGGTACACACAATGCAAATATGTATTCATGGATTATTAATCATGCTACTTTACCTTCATCCATTTCCTCAAGTTATGTCAAGCTAGTTGTTAACATAGCAAAATCAAAATAAATAAGGCAACAACAGCTATTAGAGAAAAAAATGTAAGGATCAAAGTATTGTTATGATAAGGTATAAAATAGGAGTATTTAATTCATCCGTATGAATCAACGTTGTATTAGCTAATAGTCAACCCTTGAATATTTATTATCAAATAGGTTTTTACTTTTTCACAAGTGGTTTTTGAACTTTCAGTAAATTGTTGGCAGCAGCTCAACCGTTTTACAATCACACTGATTGATTGTTTATAAAGATCAATGTAACTTTCTGTAGATTTGTTCAGTTTTTTTCGCAAAAAAAAAAAAAAAAAAGCGGGGCAAGTTAAATAAAAATAGTTAATAACCTTAAATACAATGAATGGTGGTAGTTATCGAAAGTACAGTAAGTTGTATTCCCTTTAAGTAGTGGCACATTTGTATCAAGCTTATGATTTAGTAAGCATTATAACTGTGTTACATTTTGTTATAAATAACATGAAATACATACACAATAGTGGTATACTCTCATTTTTCATTCACGTCACTTTTATATCTTTACTATTAGTCAAATTATAATAAACATGTAGTACTAGTATTATTACTTTTATATTTCGCTTTAAAGCAGAAAAAAAAAAGTGGCCATTGCATGTAAAACGAAATCGTTTTCTGTTTTGGTTATATGATACAAACCAGATTAAAAATAAAAATGGTTATTATATTATACAAATGTTTAGATCGGACCCTGTACATATAGGCCTCTTATTTATTAAAGCCTCTTATTACCCAAGAATAAATCAAACATTATATGTAACAACTGAACATATGCTCCATGTAATAGGCTCTGTAAGAAAACTAATTTTTTCCAGTAATAAAATTTCTATTAATTGTTAAAACAAATTAGAGAAATCATAAAGGTGATACACACACGAAACGCTGTAGTCGCGCTTTTTTTATGCTTCAATTCAGGGGTTTCCTGTTTATTTGGTTATCATTACATAAGAACATACACTTTTAGAGTAACACAAAAATAAAACCCCAAATCTTTTTAATCATTATCCTTCAACTCTCAGAAAAGTATGTAGTAAGTTTCTTCTTTTTTTTTTGTTTTATACAACACTCGAGGTCCCCTAAAATGTTTCGTTTATCCATCCTTATTGCTTTCCTTGTTCTCAGTACTGTGGCTAACTCTCTTCTCTCGGTTGAAGTCAAGATCAGACAATCCGGTTCACATAGACTTAGCTGTAAGGGTGTCATTACATTTTTAGCTCTTGACACTGACTGTATGGATTGTTTGTATGGCGTCAAAGACCTTCATGCTGCCACTGTTCGATGCAAGACAATTGAAGGTACTATAAACTGCTGTAAATCAGTTGTTAAGAAGTGGTAAAATCTCCCATACTTTTTAAAAAATTATTACTGAAGTTTAGTAAGGTGTATATGTATATACATTTTAGCAGTTTTCTGATACTTTTTTTACTTGCACATAAACAACAATTATAAAAATCATTTTTTTTTTTTTTTTGAAGCTCTTCTTTTTCAAATTTTAGTGTAGATATAATTTTGGACTTGTTTTATTGTATGTTATAACTAATGTTTTTCTACATTACAAGTCATGTATGATAACGTGAGTATGATATTTACGCAGTAATAAAAAAAAAACAAAAAGTCCTACCATATATAAAAAAAAAAAAAAACTTATAAAAATTGGTATTTAATAAATCCTGTTAATATCAAGAAAGGGAGAGTAAGAAATTCACACATTTTCAAAACCTGATTACACTTTAGTTCAGATTCATCAACTGGAATAACTATTATCAATAACTAATATATTATCCATGTAAATTTGCGGCAACAACAATTTTTTTTTTTAACAAAAAAAAAAATACCTTCCTGTGATTGTTTTACAGCTATCGAATTCATTTACTTGAGAGCGCTCATCACGCACGCGAGAAAATTGAGAAGAATACAGTCTGCTGCATATATATATTCCGAATAAATATAGAATGATAACAAAGTTTGAAATTACGGAGCTTGAACCCTATACACCTGTAAAGTTTTAAAAGCAAGCTATAAAATAAGATTTTTTTTTTTAATTTGAAACATCCCAATTGCATTGCAATTGCAGTTAAAAGGCGCCGCGTGAGAGGAGGAAGAAGATTTTAATTATGCCAAGATTATTTTTTTGATAGAATATGTATAAAAGGGAAACGATGTGAAATGAATCAATACAGTAATACTATGTGCGCAAAAATACATCTTTGCAGCAACAACAATGTAAGTAAAAATTCACGTCAGAATTTCGAGCGGCACTTTTGTTTTTTTTTGTACAATTACAAAAAAATATGCTTTAAATAATGACAAAAATTCATCATTTTAAAGAAGTAATATCATTTCATGTGATATTAAAGAAAATGATAAATTGCCAAGAAGATTCATTGTCATCATAAGATTTCTCTCGAGTTCATTTACCGCATCATTTTTTTTTTTATTTTTCTTACACAAGTCTTGTGTTACTTTTTGAAAAACCGGCAAACCGCCTTGACTATTTAAATATAATTTTTTTCTTTATTACATCATTTTTCTTCTTCTTCTTCATTCTATTTTCCCTTTTATCCAGATTTTTTTTTTTTTTTTATATATATACAGAATGGGTCTCTTTGACGAAGTTAAATCTAGAAATTTTTCACTCTATGGCCAATGGTAATATTTAAGATAGATAAATAACTATTTAATACTAAAAAACATTGTAAAATAGGTTTGGCATCATTTCTATTATTTGTAAGTTTGAACAACTATATACATATTCTCGGTGAATAATCTTTACGAAACATTTTGTAATCATAGTATTAATTGCTTTGGGTATTGTTGACTTCCTTAGTCATTGGATTTTCAGTATTGTAGGATGGTAAGATATAAAGAAGAAAAAAATAATAATATAAAAGCAAGTGTATATTTAAAAAAAAAAAAAAAAATGGGGGGGTTTTTTTTTAGGGTGATTGCATTCCTTCTTGTATTAGTAGAAATTCCATTATGTTTAAAGGTAAGTGATGCAGAAAATACTTGACAGAAAATGGTACACTCAATCGTCATCTCCTTAGGTTTGCCCTACCAGCCCAAAACTGTATGTACAACATCAAAGTGGACAGTTTTTTACGTAATCTGACATATACTTTTTTTTTTTTTTTTTAATAGTGATGGTTTTATTGCCTATTTTGAAAATTGTTACTTTCGTGCCATCTTATACCTGGTGTAAATATAGATAAACATAAAGGCAACATTGAATATATGAATATTAACTCTTTTTTTTTTTTTTGTTTTGTTTATTAGATTTGCTGTAGTAATGTTCCTTTCTAATTTGGTCAATGTAGGACCTCTTATTGCAACAGGTGTTTCACTTTTACTTGCATCTATTTGTTACGGTAAAAAAAAAAAAAAAAAAAAAAAAAAAAATAGAGGTTATCAACTCACCTTTTAATTTTAAATCAGGTATTGCCGCTTTTACAGGTCAAGCATTTGCCAGTTCAAAGTAAGTTGAAAAATAAATTTAAATAAATGAAAAAAAAAAAAAGGGAGAAGGGAGATTGTTTAGGAGTATGTGTCTTGCGCAAATACAGTTTTGGCTGATATATTATTTATATCATAGGATGCTTGGCGGTACTGGTGTTGATAATATTGTATAAATGAAGAAGAGTTATAATGATAATAATAATATAATACTGTACACTTAATATAATATGTATTTTTTTTAAAAGAAAGAGAAAAGAATTATGTGTGAGTGTGTGTGTGTGTGTTGTAACAATGTATAAAGGAGAGATAATATAGGGCGTGCGTGTTGTTTATTATTATTTATTTCCGTTTATTTTGTTTGTATTTAAAAAACACTGAAACTAAAACTTACTTTCTTCTTTTCCCCCTTTTTCTTTCTTCTTTTTTTTTTTTTTATTAACTAAATGGAAAAATTTAAAGAGGTATGTTTTTTTAAAAAAAAAGGGCCCTTTTTCTTTTCTTTTTTATGAATGGTTTGTATATATAACGCGAAAATATACGCTTATAGAAATTAGCAGCACTTCGTGCCGAGATTGATAATGCTAACGCACGCTCTGACGAGCATACTGCTACCTTGAAACAATTAGAGACTGACCATATTCAAAAGGATCATGAACTTCATTCTTTACAGTCCAAGGTCAAGTCATTGGAAAAGCAATTGGATAAAACTGAAGCAGAGTTACAAACTGCCACAGCAAAGTAAGTGTTGTGATACAATCATAATCATTTTTTTGTTAACTGATATATTTTTTTTTTTTTTTTTTTTTAGTTTCCAGGACGCTGATTTAAGAGTTGAAAATTTAGAAAATACTGCTACTAAACTTGAACACGAGTTGGAAGCAGCTGAAAAAAGAAATGAGGAGCTCAAAGAACTTTATAAGACTGCAAAGGAAGAAATGGAAGAAATGGAGCGTCAATTGGAAGTTGTTTAAATTTCTTCAAATAAAAAAAAATTGTAACTTCTTTGAAAGTAACTAAAAAGCGGGATTTGTAGTTTATCTGTGTTCCCATTCAAAAAAAACTACAGTTAAAATAATAAACGAATAAAATCCCTTGTAGATGATGCGATTCTATACAATTTTTTTACTGCAGACATTTGGGTCAAAAAGAAAATATTTTGATAAAATGTTCACCTTCTTCTTTTTCTCTCTCTCTCTCTCTCTCTCTCTTTCACTTTTTACATTTTGATTACAAAATAATACGTAAACAAAAGGCACTGATGACGAAACGTGACGTACTTTGTTTAACCAATAAGGCCGATATTTCGGCAAAAATATATTATGATTCTTTCCATCCTTAAAG
Source organism: Pilaira anomala (assembly GCA_025716855.1). Lineage (NCBI taxonomy): Eukaryota > Fungi > Mucoromycota > Mucoromycetes > Mucorales > Mucoraceae > Pilaira > Pilaira anomala. Next base: position 74,326 of record JAIXMQ010000061.1, read on the forward strand.
TAAAAAGTTTTCTTTTTTTCTCTCTCTTATATTTTTTTTAAAAAAAAATATATAAAAAAATGCACAAACATACAAAAAATTCAGATAGTGTACCATCAGTACAAGATACGATTTCACCATTATCAACAGAATCAATTCATGAAGAACCACCATTTCTAGTACGAACAAAGACTCGAGAAGAAAAAGAGTCAATGAGACAACAACTTAAAAAGCAAGAAGCAAAGGGTAAAAGACCTTATGACTGGCTGCAAAAGTTTTATGCAAGATTTTCTACTTCCTTCATGTTGGAAAATAAAGCTGCAACCGCTAGAGATCATTTAGGTAAGAGAGCAAGAGAAGAGTAACTCCTTTTATTGTTCCTTATGTGCTAATACATTAATCCCTGCTTTTTTATATATATATATATAGCTAACGAACGTACATTTCTAGCCTGGTTGAGAACTTCATTATCTTTAATTACTGTAGGTGTTGGTAAGTCCTTTTTTTTTCTTTGAAGAGCGTTTTTATTTTTATTTTTGACAAGTGTTTATTTAACTTATATATATATATTTTTTTTTTATGATGCAGCAATCACCCAACTTTATCATTTAACTCCACCAGGAGAACAAAATCAAGTAACACATGCAAGAGCTGGAAAATCTTTAGGTGCAACATTTGTTGTTTTCAGCATCTTATTTCTTTATTTTGCGAATGCTCGTTATTTTCATGCACAAATAGCATTAACCAAGGGTCAATTTCCTGCCAGTAGGGGTGCAGTTATTTTTGGTTCGACTTGTATTTTGGCTGTATTAATTGCTATGTTTATTGTCATTTTACTAGACTTGAAATAATCTCACCTTTTTTTCTTTTTATACCAAAAAAATCTATTTTGTAATCACTACACACACATATTATATTATTACTCATTTCATTAAAATTATTTGCATTTGCATTAATTTATTATTTCAAAATAAACAAAAAATCATTTCATTTCAGTTTAGGTAAAGTTGATTTTTTTTTTTTTTTTATTGATCCGTGTGTGAGAATTTTTTTTTTTTTTTTTTTTTTTTGGTCTATATCGGGACATTTTTGGAAAAGTTGAAGGGCTTGGGCCGTAGAACAGAAGATAAAAATCTATAATAAACAGTTTCATCCAAAGTAGCTAACTACATAATTGACGATTCGGAGTAATAATGTAATGTATGTACGTATTGTTTTTTTTTAAAAAAAATAAATGCTACTACACTTGATGTCATGCTGATGTAGAAGAACGTTATTACATGCCAAAGTATTTTTATTGTACCTTTTTTTCGTTCCTGGTTTAGTCTATCTCTTTTTCTCTCTCTCTCTCTCGCTCTCGGATGAGAATACATTTTGAGGTTTTATTTGTTACACATATAGCACAGTAACAATCCCACATAGACAGCAAGGTTACTTCTTGTGTAATCTTGTATGATTTAAGAAAAGAAAAGGAACCAATTCCGATAATAAATCGAGTAATAATACAATCTTTTAAAGAAGAAAAAAAAAAGGGTTCTTTTATAAATCTGGAAGCATACTTATATCCTTTCGATTAATAAGCAATAACTTTTTTTTTTTTTATTACTAATGTCTTTACTTTGCATCAGTTGCTGCAAATTTCTACTATGGGAAATGACAACAGTGAGAAAATCAATCAGAATGGCTCGGTACCGAGATACACTTTTCTTTCAATGCCTTTTTTTTTTTGACACCCCCTTATACTTTCACCTCTTTAGGAGGGGAACTGAAATTTTATACGTGTGCCACATAATATACATCACAAACAATATAAGTTTATTTTAATCATCCTTTTCGTTTTTTTTTTTTCTTCTTCCTCTTCTTTAAATAATATATGAATAATCTTTATTACTACTGTTTCAATATCTTGTTTAATTACACACAAGCGTCTCTATCAAGAAATAGACATCTCTAAAACGTGTATAATATTATATATTGTCAATATGGTAAGACATGCCAATCATTGTATCACAAAGAAGTAGTTACAATGTCTGAAAAAAAAAAAAAAATCTATAACTACGTGTTTCCATAGCTAACTAGTTGATGAAAAGCAACTTCTTAAAGAAGCCTTTTTCAATCATTCGTAATGCATGTACGCAGCACAAAAAAACACCCTCCTTCACAGACAATGCTCCAGGAACAAGAAACCCAGTTAACTAAGCGCAAATGGGAAGACCAGGAAAAAATGATAGTGTCGAGATCAAAAGAAAATTCGAGTATAAACAATCATCTTTCTGATATCAAACACATCTACATACATACATTATCGTATTTAGAAGGACTCATTATTTTCTTGGGACTTGAAAACATACGCTAATATTCACCAGACCATGTGCTCAACCCATAATAATTCTTTCAAGAGTGACATCGCCTAAAATGTATCGAGCTTTTATTTAGTAATAAAATCCAATAACAAAAATAGATGACATTATATATATATATATCCTAATAAGAACTTTACTTTCTAATATAATAAACTTTACACACTCAACGCAATCCTCCTGACAGTATCTGTTGGTTTGAGCGATTTTATAACTTTGAAAACTACGTTTGGATTAATGGCTGCGGTCAACTCACGGATCGATAATTCATTTTCTATCTTTATACACGCAGTCAATATAAAAGTGAAAACAAATTAAAGCCTTCAAATGGAGCTAACCCAAAAAAAAAAAAAAAAAAAAAAAAAAACTAAAATGACAATTATTTGCTAAACGAAACAGCCATATTCTTCAAAAAATCGCCATCACTTTATTGTTTTTTTTTTTTTAAAACGCACAAAAAGAAAAAATTTACCAGCCGCACTCTTGTATATCGATCTTTTAATCAAAATATTTATTTGTTTGACAAAGTTATTTTGTTAACCCAACAAAAATATTTGTGTCAAAATGATATATATAACAAGCTTTGATTTTTTTACAAATTTTTTTTTTCTTTTTTTTTTTTATTTTTAATTTTTTAATTATATATTCTTTTTGATTATACATCATTTAAACTCTTCAATTAAAAATATGGTTTCATTCAATTTCTCTTTATTCACATGCAATGCTTCTTCGCCCAAAGATACAATTGAATTAGTGGTATCTGTCAAGGATATAAATACTTCTGGGGGTCAATGGTATGCATTTATATATTATGATATTTTTTTTTTTATTAAATAACTAACCTATCTGATTTATTTTACAGTACTTGGTGTGGATGTTATGGTCATAACAGAGGTTATTGTCCTTTACTCAAGTAAACAAAAACAAAACAAAAGAACATATGTATCATATATACTGTTACTTTCTCTCTCTCTCTCTCTCTCTCGCTCTCTTTCTATATAAGAAAAAGGCCTTATTACCCCTGAAAAAAAAATTATACTTTGTACATAGCATTTTCACTCTTTTCCCCCATATCTCATTTTTATTTTATTTTTTTCTCAAAAAACTAACCATCTACCACCATAAAAAAAAAGCACACAAAAAAGTATAAACCAATGTTAAAAAAAAAATAATAATAAAAATAGACTTTATTTTTTACTCGAACGATAATAATTCTTATTTTTTTCCGCCGACCTTTTTTACTCATAAGTATAATTTTTTTTTTTTCTGTACTTCCAATGCGACAATTAAACGTTTGGTTCACACAATATTATTGTTATACACATTTTATAAAATTAGATCATACACGAATATTGGCGTAAAAACAAAACATTCAATTTCTTTTTTCTCATCATCATCTGCTTTAAAGTGTATCAAGTTTTTTTTTTTTTTTTTTTTTGCACAATCTTTTTTTTTTTTTTTTTTTTTTTTTTTTTTTTTTTTTTTTTTTTTAGAGTTTTGATAGTTCTACAGAAAAGAAAATAGACTTCTTTCTAAAAAAAAACATTTAGAATGTAATTGATTGGGGGCAGAGACCACAAAAAAAAAACAAAATAGATATCAATAACAAACAAGCGGATGACACAAGCCTTTTTATTTACTTTTTCTTCTTTTTTTTTTTTTTTTTTTTTTACTTTTTAGACCATCTGAGAGCAACTAATATTTTTTAGACAATTTAGCATCAAACCTTTTTTTTTTATTATTATTATTATTCTTGTTATTGTTCTATAAACTAAAAAATATTACACATGTAATCTGATTTGATGAAAGATCAAGTGAGAAAGTAAATTAGGGGATTTGCCATTTTTAATAAAAGTATAACAGTTGTCATACACTTTCTCTTTTCCCGGGTCTGGAATACACTTACTTGGTACACTGTGTGTTCAATTTAAACTTTTCATTTCTCAATTGTCTCAAGGGGGGAAAGGAAGAGGGATTCCTAAACTTGAAGTCTGCTCAGTTTTTTTTTTTTTTTTTCTAAAAAGAAAACAAAAAGGTAATAAACAAATTGCTGGTTCCCCTTTCTCTCTTTTCAAGTATCATGACTATAATAATCGTCATTCATTTCTTGCATTAAAAAACCACACCATATAGATCCTATTTTTACACAAATTTAAGACATAATTCTATTTGTAGTTTCAACCAATTTTTTTTTTTTTTTGCGGATAGAGTTTTGATAAGAAGTATACAAACAATAATGATGCTGCGCGACGTGAGGAGATGTATTTGATTGACACTTTTTTTTTTTAAAGATGAGAATTGTTCTCACTGTTCTTAAATGTGATTTTTATATAATGGATAACGAAAATACGTCAAAAATGAAAAAGAGAAAGAGAGAGAGATAGAGAGATAGAGAGAAGCATATATTTACTATTACATCTTTAAAAAAAAAAAAAGAAAAGAAAGGTTGTCTAGACCATAATACAGACAAAGGTAGTTGATCATAAAATATAGATTAGCTTGTAAAGAAGTACGGAAAAGTTCTTTCTTTTTAGACTTCCTTCGGAATAATATATTTGGTAACTCTTTGTATTATAGAGTGCAGTAAATATGTAGCTTAAATCATTCACTTTTATTTTTCCTCGGATGTCGCACTCTTTTTCTTGTTTCACCAACTAATAAAGTTATGATGTGCGCTTTGACAATATTATTTTAAAATCACTAAAATCACTTGTGCCCACGACAAAAAAGCAACCCCATTTCCTTTCAAAAAAAAAAACCTGTTTAGTTTCGTTTGATTGGACCTTTTAACCTGAAAAGGTATAAATAATGTTGTTGTTATTTTTGATCCAGAGAGAGAGAGAGAGAGAGAGATGTAATACAACGCGTGCAATTCTTAATTATATTTATAGTTTGACAAAAACTCTCTCTCTCTCTCTCTCTCTCTCTCTTTGCACTTTTCCTAAACAAAAAAGGAGCAGTACTTCTCACTGTTGTAGAATTATATTGTATATTTGTTTTTCCTTAATTTTTAAGCTTATTGTTTCAAAAGGAAATGCCCTACTGCAGATTATACATTAGGGCGTTTTTATTTTTATTTTATTCTGCTACACACAACATCAAAAAAGTATAAAAACAAGAAAAGATGATGTTTATTATTCTGCTGGCGATCTATATACCTTCTGATTATCCATATGGAACTCAACCCGAAAAGCAGCGTCAACTGCGCGCCATTTGAATTGATTTGGCATTTGTATTATGTTTATTTAAACATTTTCCTTCTCTCTCTCTTTTCCAATAACAAATATTTTTTCGAAGCTGACATCGTTACTAATCTATTTTCGGAAAGTGGACCTTTTTTTTTTTTTTTTGCCTTTTTGTCTCTCCTGGTCCGAGGTCGATCCCTTCGTCATAATGGCCATGACGTACATACAGTCGTCCGGGATTTTTTTTTTTTTTTTTTTTTTTTAGTATTTTTTTTTTATTTAGTCCTTTTGACTTCTTTAAATTTTTATTTTTCTCTTTTTTCCCTTTAAATAACATAACTCACGCAATAAATAAAAATGGACTCTGAACAACCATCCTCTGGAGATTTAAAAGATCTCGTCCGTCAACATAATAGACAAGATTCGGAAAAGAAAGCCAGTCCAGCTAGTTTATTAGAACGACGCCAGTCCAATAGAGATGAAGAAACTTTAGGAAATATTTCACCTATGCCTACAGGTGCTGAAAGAATGGCTGCTTTGAGAGATTTAGGGGCTACATTTGAAGAAGGTCAAAAGACCATTGCTAAAGTAGCTACTCCAACCGAGACCATCGTACCAAGTTTTGTAGATTCTGATCATTTGGAGGTATTTTGTTTACACAGAAATAATATAAAATACATTTTTTTACTTAAAAAATTCTGTTTATTATTAGGAAATCCTTCATGAAAAACAAACTAAACCTATCGAGGAAAGTTCAACAAATTTATAAAAATACCAAAATGAATATATATATATATTAGCACTTGTACTACAGTTACCCTTATAACTTATAATATTGTATAATTATAATTTTTTATTATTTGTTTTGTAAATAAAAAACTATATGAGTATTAAACATCAATAATCTCAATTCTTGATTCTTTACAACCATAAGCTGTAGGCATAATTTCGATTAAACTTGAGCGTGGCATGGGAATAGTTGGAATCTCCTGGTATATATATATATATATTTACATTAGTAACTATCATACCTGCACTGACTACTTCTAACAAAAATTAAACTCACGCTATCTGGTCTATCGAATAAATACGCATAAAGACAACGTAAAATAGAATCATGAGCAATAATCAAAACATCATTCTTTTCTCTTTCCAGTTCCATAATAACCGATTCCAAACGAACAGCTAAATCATGATAAGACTAAGTAAATAGTTAGTTTACCAGTATTATACATAGTTATATATATATACATACTTCTGCTCTAGGATAACGATGTCTGTATGGATCCTTTTTAGCCCTTTCAACTTCCTCTGGAAATTTCTTTTTTATTTCATCTAGAGTTAAACCATCTACTTCACCTGGATTCAATTGATTCAGAACAGAATGTTGTCGTACAATCAGCTCTTCCTCAATAAAGGGAAATCCAGTTTCTTTTACTTTCTTTTGTGTTGATGTCCAAACAGTTAAAGGTCTTTCCTTTTCATCCGATGAATTGAAGGATCTTTTCTTTTTACGATAAGCTAATACGAATTTCTTTAATCTTTGTGCATATTGTCTTCCTTCTTCTGAAAGGTTAGCATCTACTTTAAAAGTTCTTGGGTTGGTAGATTCTCCCGCCTTTTATATTATATAATATAAGTAAATTAAACTTTAGTATTATATATATATATATATATGTATATATTTACCCGGGCAAAGTAAATGGTTCTTGGTCGATTATGAAGATTCATCAAATAATAAACAATACGCGACTATAAAAGTATTTAGATAAGATCTCCTATGTTCTTTTCTTTTGTATATATATGTATTTACTTGTAAATATCCATGAACATTATTCACAATCAATTTCTCTCCTGCATTCATCAATTTAACAAATGGAAAAGATAATTCTGTAATCGTTTTATAAGTCAATGCGCATTGCTCAATACGATGCTATAATTATATTCTTTCTTCCTCAGTATACTGACGCGGATGATAAATTGATATATAACGTAACTTACAGTATAATCTGCTACAGCTTCTTCTGGATCCCAACCAACATACTATATATACATATATATATATAACATTTATAAATATGCCATAAATGTTTTTTTTTTACTGTACTACTTACATCAGGTGAAGATATCTTTACACTTCTAATATTGAATAAAATAATAGCGGGATTATCACAAACGGATTCAATGAAAAGAACCTATTAAAAATAGTGAGTGATATTATATGCAATTTTTATTATTATTTTTGTCCTACATGAATATCATTGGACACCAATTTGTCATGGATTTCCTTTCTTCTATCTTCAGTGATATTATTACCATCATAAATACCTACTTGACCTCCTCCACGATCTAACCATTCAATCATATCATCTAAACACTCTTCTGCAATTTTTAATCTTGTATCATAAGCATCATCATTCCCTTTTTTTTTGATTAAATATGTTATTATGCATTTATATATATATATCATCAAAACTTTACTTGGATCAAACATTTCATTTGGAATTTGACCTAATAACTTTCTACGGTAATTTCCAACACTAAATACTTTTGTAGATACTCCCAACCATTTTAAATATCTACATAAAGACCTTGAAACATGTGTCTTTCCTGTAGCTGGTAAACTGTAATATATCATTCAATTCAACTTTTTCAATGTAATTCTTCTTTCTTTCTTTTTCTTTATTTTTTACCCAACTGTGATAATTGCAACTGCACCTGCATGAAAAAGTCTACCGCTTGCAGTTTTATAAAGTTGTGCTGCCATAATTGAATTTTTTTTTTTTTTAAAAAAAAAAGAGAGAGAGAGAGGGAAGAAGAAGAAAGAAAGAGAAAAAAAAAATATAGCTTGATGCTCAAGTGTGTCCGAATTTGCCCGGTGCAACGTTGTACTTGTTAACTTACAGCAATGAAACTTTTTTATCTTATCTCACTTGATGATTCGTTATTTTTTAAATCGAACCCTAACCTCACCTGTATATACAACGTACTCATTCAATGATGTCAATTAAAAAGTTTATATTTATACAGAATAATAGTAGTTGAAAATTAGACTACATAACTTATATACTGACACCACTGAGTATTCATGAAACATATAAACATGATCTCCTTCCTTTAACATAATGGGTAAAAGTAAACTTGTTAACTACTTGCATCATGAGGTGAAAACTCTAGCATGCCACCCTCCCCCCCCCCTTTTTTTTTTAACATGTCCTATACTTGTATGATGAGCTTTTCTTGCTAAGAAAAAAAAAGAAAATTGCGTGCACATGTCAAACTTATGATTTTAAAGTTGCAGAAGAGAAATGTAATAAATTAAAAGGTCACATTCGCGTTAGATTCGCGGATGAGAATAAATTTTCGTTCGCGTTTATTTTTTTTTTTCTTCATTCAAAAAAAAACCCCCCCTCTTCATGTCAGAAAGTACAGCGTAAAGTATAAGTAAAAAAAAAAAAGTAGAATCCATTCATCATTTGAAAAAATAACAACTCGGGTAGATCTCAGTTCTGTAGTGAACCAACTACACACCATGTCAGCTTAACCCGAGACTGTTCCAACTATGATGAACTTACAGACCTCAAGGAACAATTGATAATCAAGAAACATTCTTATAGACAACAATATGCAAGTATATATTATGTTCGACTTTTAAAGCTTCGTGCTGCAGTACTTACTGCTTCAAAAAAACGTTGGGGATCTTTACCAGGTTTGCGTTTTTTTTTTTTTTTTTTTTTTTTTTTTTTTTTATAATTCTATTTTAACTCATATAAAAACAATAGAAAATCCAACCTATGTTGAAAAGATTCTTGATATTCAAGTGGATAAATTATGTTTTATGATTGGCACAGTTTATTTAGAAATGCCTGCAAAACCCAACGTGATGAAAGACTTGCAGGATGAGGTAAAAAAAAAAAAAAAAAAAAAACATAAAAAAGAGAGAGAGAGAGAGCGAAATTATTCACTGCTATTTTATCAAAAGGATTCAATTATTAAACCAGAAACACCAGCAAAATATAAAAGTGATAATGATATTGTTTCTTTAGAAGATGAATCAGGTCGTGTAGAAATCAGTGGTACATGTTTATCCAAAGAGTTTTTAGTGACGGGTATGGTCGTTGGTATCCTGGGTAAAGAAATCGCTTCAGGTGCATTTGAAGCGATCGATATTTGTTTACCCGGTTTAGCAGATCAGGATCCATTACCTGAAACAAATCATGATGCCAAATATGTTGCTTTATTATCTGGTTTAAATATTGGTGAAGAGAATGGATTAGACATGAGAATTGAGTTATTATCAGAGTTCTTGACGGGTGAATTAGGTAGCTCGCTTGATCAAAAATCAAGTTCGACTATTTCAAGGGTCATCTTGGCTGGTAATTCTGTTGCTAAACCGAATAAGACTGTTGACTTGAAAAAGCCTGTAAGTTATTTTTGCTTTTTTTTTTTTTTTTAGGGGAGGATTCATGCTCTCATAAACTTAAACTTTATATATATATATATATTCAGAAAAAATATGGTTATGATTCATCTACATTTAATGCTTCTTCCATGATACAACTTGACGAAATATTAGAAGAAATATGTAGTACAGTGGATGTAGATATTATGCCTGGACCTACAGATCCTGCACCATTGCATATACCTCAACAGTCAATGCATCCTTCCATGTTTAAAAATGCACATAAACTTTCTTCATTTCACAGTGTAACCAATCCTTACTGGTGTGAAATAGATGGTGTCAAGTAAATATAGAAATATGTCCCTTTTTTTTTTTTCTCTCTCTCTTTCTAACTTTCTTTTTTGTAGATTTTTAGGTACATCAGGTCAAAATATTGATGACATTTATAGATATATTGAAAGTACGGATCGTATAAAAATGGCAGAGATATGTATGTACTGGAGACATATGGCACCTTCAGCTCCAGATACATTATGGTCTTATCCATTCCAAGATAATGATCCTTTTATTATTGAAAAGAGTCCACATGTATATTATATTGGTAATCAACCTCAATTTGAAGATCGTCTTTTAGTTGGTAAATATATTCATTTATTATACACACACACACACACACACACACACATACATTTTGTAGTTTATAAATATAACCTTTTTTTTTTTTTTTTTTTTTTTTTGTAGGCCCTGATGGACAAAAAATAAGGGTGATCCTTGTACCTTCTTTTGCAAAAACTGGTATTATGGTTCTAGTCAACCTTAAAACTTTAGAATGTACTACGGTTACTATTAGTGATCATGGTATTCAACCTATGGAAGATCTAATGGATCAATCATAACAAATAAACTTTTTTTTTTTGTTTTTTTTTTTTAAAAAAAAAAAGCAGTATAGTAAAAACAATTACAAAGTGTTTTCATTGAAATTATTACCTATGTATATACACTTTTTTTCGATTTTTTTTTATATGAAACTAGTTAGAATCCTTAAAGAATGAGGAATTATTGTTATTAAGAGATTCACATGTACACTTTATTAAGGCACACACACACCCTTCTGATATTACTATATGCTGCTGCTCTTGCCAAGCAAAAAAAAAAAAAAATACTCGAGTTCAAACGAGTCATTTTAATTTCCTTGCAGTTATGATCCATAACTTGTTTATTCCCCGTTATAAAAATCGATAGATTGTCCCAAGTATTCTATGCATAACAATTTGACATTCTTACAAAAAACGTAAACTATACAACATATTTAGATTAGTAAAGAAGTAACAATACAAATATAAATTATCCGAAATATATACACAAATGAACATGTATGTATATAGTAAATAATGCAAATTAACATATAACATTAATCTAATGTCTGTGATACACAGAAAAAAAAAAAAAAAAAGTCAAAATGTATATACACATCCTATTTATAACTTTGAAACTTGAGATGATATCATTCTGTCAAGCTTAAATAAATTAACATTTTTTCCGGCGTTTTGTTAGCATTTGTACGTTCCTGAAAAAGTGTTTTTTTTTTTAAAAAAAAAATAAAAAACGAACTGGGTACATCTTAATGTAATACAAGCGTACATGCAACTATAATGATGTATATGCGTGATGAATAGATTAGAATAATAATAACAACAATAAAAAGAAAGAGAGATTTATATATGGCATCATATTACTTTTTAGATTGAAAAAGGACTGTGCGTGTGCCTGAAACATTACACGTGTAAATAAGTAATAAATGATTTTGTATTGAAAGGGGGGGGGGGAGAGTGGGGAACATTTATATTTATAAAAAAAAAAAAAAAAAAAAAAAACCAACTTTTATTTTTTTATTTTTATTATGCATTATGATTTTGAACAAACAAAACAAAACAAATATTATATTCATTATACTTCACTGTTAACTACCTCTCTCTCTCTCTCTTTCTTATAAGCCAACAGTTATAATAGAAATCTTGTGATGTAACATAGAAAGAATCTCATGATGTGAGATAACGTATTTTCTTGTTTATTCAGTAACAGATCCACACCATTTTTCTTTTCTAGTGTTACGATATTATTATTATTTATAGTAAAAAAAAGGTTTTCTCTTTATATATAATGTCAAAATTTAATTAGATGAGTGTATGTATAGGTATGTTAATGTATCTATATATTTAGAGAGAGAGAGAGAGAGAGAATTCAGCTATACATTTAGTGTCTTTCTCATTCACTGAAAGTCCGATATGCTTTGATCTTAACAAATAACAACAACAACAACAACAACAACAACAACAAAAAAAGTCGGCACGCTAAATAATTTTGCTCCGTATCCGATGTTTTAAAATCGATCTTGTTGGTAACAAAGAAGAACAAGTGATCAGCTTTGTGCTGCTCTAATAAACTTGTGTTGTGTGTGTCACATCTAATCCCAAATAAAATAAAACTTTTTTTTTTCCTTTTCCCTTTTTCCTTTCTTTTCTTTCCGTATTACATATTTCTTTTTTTTTTTTATATATATTTTCTTCTTTTTTTTTTTTTTATTAAGGGGGAAATACTATTAATTTAATTTCATTTTACTTTATACATTTTAATTTTCATTTTTTTATTTTATTTATATTATATATATATATACAGAGAGAGAGTAAACAACACACCCACACACACATACACGCACACACATACACACTCATTTCGCTTTAATGACATCAACAGCAGTAAGGTTGGAAACATCATCATGTTAACATGTACTTTGATTAGCCTTCTCATCTCTCTCTCTTTTTTTTTTTTTACTTTTTAACCTGTAGAGTGGGTCTTCGTGTAAGACCTTTAACTCAAAAAGAACAACTATTAAATTGTACAGAATGTATTAGTTTTATACCGAACGAGCCACAAGTTTTAGTTGGCACTGATAAATCATTTACCTATGATTATGTCTTTCGTAATGATTCTGAACAACAAGAAGTGTATATAAAAGCTGCTTCTCCATTATTAGAAAAGTTTATTGAAGGGTAAAATAATAAATAGAAAAATGTCAAGGGGAAAAGGTTTTTATACTAAAGAAAATTATAATATTAGTTTTAATGCTACCATTCTCGCTTACGGGTAAAATAATAATAATTTATGTATATATAAAAAAAAAAAAAAAAAATGTAATAAACATTTTATCTGTGTAGTCAAACAGGTTCCGGAAAGACTTTCAGTATGGGTACAGGACTAGAAAGTACGACTAACCCCGAACATGAAGGTATTTTACTAGTAGCAGTGCACTCTCCTTTTTCTTTTTTTTTTTTTTTTTTTTTTTTTTTTTACTTAAATATTTTTTGTACAACTTGACAGGCATTGTACCACGTTGTATCCTTGACCTTTTCCGAAACTTGGAACAACGATCCGAATCCAATGCAGAGTTCAAATACGAAGTTTATGTTTCTTTTCTAGAACTTTATAATGAAGAATTAATTGATTTATTAAGTCCACATCATCAACTCAAAAAGAAAGCTACAGGTACTGGTGCTGGTGCTGCTACTGCTGCTGCTCCTGTCACAGAAGTAACCATTCGTGAAGATATTGCTGGAAACATTTATTGGAGTGGTGTACGTGAAGAAAGATGTCAAGATCCAGAACAAGTCATTCAGTTTCTTTCAAAGGGTTCTCTTTGTCGTACAACAGGTTCTACTGAAATGAATACGGTCTCTTCTCGTTCACATGCTGTCTTTTCTGTCATTTTAAAACAACAGAAATCAGAGCAAGATCCATCTATCACAAGTAAATTTCATTTTGTTGATTTAGCAGGTTCTGAAAGAGTAAATATGTTTGCTTGTTTATTTGTTTTTATATATATATATTAACTTTTTTTTTTTTTAATAGTTAAAACGTACACATGCTCAAGGTGATAGAGCAAGAGAAGGTATCTCTATTAATTCGGGTTTATTAGCATTGGGAAATGTTATTTCTGCACTTGGTGATGATGCGCGTCGTACTTCACATGTACCTTATCGTGATAGTAAATTAACACGTTTACTACAAGATTCATTAGGCGGAAACAGTCAAACACTCATGTTAGCCTGTGTCTCTCCATCGGATTCTAATTTTATGGAAACATTAAATACATTAAAATATGCAAATCGTGCAAGAAATATCAAGAACAGAGTGACAATCAATCAAGATTTTGCTGGTTCTTCTATTGAAGTCAATCAATTAAGAGCTCAATTAGCTCGTCTTCGGCTTGAACTGGTTTCTGTCAGAGCTGAAAATGATGGTGACTGTCATAATAATAATAATAAGAATAATAATAATCGAACCATGATGTCGAATACAAATTCATTTGGTACAACAAATTATCAACGGGATGATGAAGTCCGTGCTTTACGTTCCGAAGTAGCACGATTAAGAGACCGAATTCAAGATATGTCTACAAATATTATTCAAATCACAAGTGAACGTGATACCATGATTATGGAACGTGAATTAGGTGAATTCATGAATACTATGGAGGAGAATAGTCATGATGGTGACTTTAACATCACAACTAATAATGACCTAACACCATCCACTGTTTCACCAAACCCGGTCAAGACACATCCGTTGGTTGCACAATATCAAAAGACCATTCAGGACTTGACCAATGAATTATCAGATACGCGTGATCGTTTAGCGTTTATGGAAAAATCCAATACCATCATCCATACTGGTCCAAACACGCCCATGTCCTTTTCTGGTACGACTCACCATACTCACTTTTATCAACCGGATATCACTCCTTCTTCTTCTCCTCCTCGTCGTCGTAACAATAGTAACAATAATAACAACAAACGTACTACCAGAAGATTAAGAAACGTTTCTGCCAATTCAAGTACTGTCACATCTTCCATCACTGCACGTAGTAAATCCAAGAGATCGGTTCGAATCACACCTGTCTTAACACAAAGTTCAAGCGCAAAAAGCGCACGTCATCATCACACTAATAAGAAACGAGCACCCAAGAATTATTTAGAAGATGAAGAGGAAGATGATGAACAAGTGAATGGATACATTAATGAACAAGTAGATGAAGAACAGATCAAACAAAGTATCGCGAAAGCAAAAGCTGAAATTCAAAAGGGTATGGAAGTACTGGATTTAATTAAACCAATGGAAGATGCTGCACAGTCTTGGGAAGATGAATTAGAAGCGTTTGAAAAGGCTGAAAGAGCCATGTACGAACGTACAAGTCAAATTGAAAGATCTGAATCAGATGAAGGTGTCTATACTTCTTCTTCTTCTCCTGTTGATCGTACCATGCAGAATGATGGTGATTTGGATTTACTCATGGAAATTGAAGCATTATCTGTACCTTCTTGGGATCATAAATCAACTACAACTTCAAATCGAAGATTTGTTTCGGATGAAGATGATGAAGAAGAAGAAGAAGATAAGACGACTACAACTACATCTTCTAATAACAATTCTACAATTCAACGCCATCATCATCAACAACAACAACAACAACATGAAAATGAAAAACATAACCCACAAATGGTTCGTATGCTTCATCAAATTCAATCCGATATTCGTGTAAAAGAAGAACTCGTATCTCATCTCGAGAAATCAGAAACCAAATTCTCATTCATGAAACGTAAATTCGACGAAAAAGTATCTCATTTACATTCTCAATTAGCCGAACTTCAAAACGAACGAGATCAAGCCTTAGCTAAATTTACCTCTCCAGCCACCGCCACAACACATGCTGTAGCACGTGTAGACCATGCTGCTCAATTAAAAGAAAAGCAACAACTCATCGAAACCCGTCAAGCCTATGAGAACAAGACAAAACAACTGGTTGTAGAAATCTATGAATTAAAACGGAATTATAATCGTACCATCTCTACTATGCAATCCACGCGCAATCAACATGAATCTCTTCTACGTTCATTAAGAGTCAATGTCGAAACACTCAAGGTCGAAAAGAAGAGAATGATCAAACGTATGAAACAAGAAACAGAACGTGTACGTGAACAAATGGCTTTACAAGAACGAAAAATTTCGAAATTACAAAGACAACATACTGAAGTCAATCATGCAAGATCAAGATTAGAACGTGAACATGAAGCTCAAAAGTTAACTTTGAAACGTCGTGATAAAGAAATCTTGATCAGTACAAGTCAATTAAAACAATTAACGGATATGCTGAAAAAGGCTGTACGTGAAGGGGGTATGCTGGATGATTACTTATTGAGTAAAGTATCTCATATCATGGGCGGTAGTTTTGCTGCCGTCGCACGTCGAGGTGGGATGCGTAACTTACCTGGTTTCCAACCCACACGTAAAAGAAAGAACCCAATTCCTGTCCATGTCCGTGTCGCTCGTAAAAAGCAATTACTGGATAAAATGCTCTACCAATTCATTCAAGGAAAGCAAGCCATTGTAGAAATGGAACAAATCTTATTCCGTAGAGAAAGACTTTCATCGGAAAAGATTGAACTTTTAGAAGAAAGAAAGAGTATCTTTATGGCTGAAAAAGAAACAGCCGAATTAACAGGTGAACCCATGGATATGCTTGCCATTGATTTAGCAGATGAACGCATTGATTTGATCGAAGCTGAAATCTCTTATTTAACCGCTCGTATTAAGGCTTTACAATCTGAAGCGGCTGGTGAATCCGATGATGGATTAGATCATCATGGAAAGTCCGTACTACAAGAGAAAAGAAAAGTGACTTTTGCTGATGAAATCGTAAGTGATCCACCTGCAAGTGATGAATGGACTGATATGGACGGATTAGAAGAACAATTTAATGTACCTTCAAATGCTGCACCTGAAATGGTCTATGATTATACTCTCAAGTTACTAAAGACATTAGAAGCGGATGAATGTCGTAGTATCACTGAAGCACTGGTCGATGATATCTCCAATGTTCGTATGAGTGAATGCAATCGACAGATTACAATGCAAAACTTGGAAAAGTCCGTACAAGATTTACGTCGTACTTTAATTGTCATGAAACGTGCTGCAATCGCTACCACCGTTGAAAATGAACGTAGAATTCGAAAATTAGAAGAAAAAATCAATAATAACGGTATCAAATCAGCTGAACATTTAGATAATAAGATTGAAGATTATATCATGAACAGTGGTAATACGATCTTTGACAAGATTTATGAAGATGGTTTAAGAGGTATGATCGGTACACCTGAACCTGACTTTATGATGGTAGAATCGCCTGATATAGAAGAATTATCTTCTACATCCACGACGATTTCAAATGCTAGTTTTGATAGAAGAAGTAGTACTCAATCGGATCTTGGTCTTGTCCCTCCTCCTTCTCCATTAACTTTACCCGCTTATGCTGCTTCCACCACCACCACCACCACGACACATGCAGCCAATCATCTTATGTTATCTCCTACACGTCCTCCCACAAGTAATGGTCTTCGTGCTCCTGCTTCATTAACCGAAAAAGGTGGTATCATGCGTGTCAATAACAGTAATTACCCTACACGGGATACAACCCCTTCACCCGATCGATTCTACAACATGATTCAAAAACGTCTATCTTGGCAACAACGTGCAGGTGGATCCGAATCACCTATCCCCATGACCATGGCCAACCCAGCCGAATTCAATCGATACGCAAACGACCGTGAATCCTCTACCTCTTCCATTCACAGTGGTCATTTACGTAGAGCCTCACTTCAATCCGATTACTCTTCTTCTCAAAACTCATTCAGTGGTGGACCCTCTACCATTTCATCCACACAAAGTTCTTTATTATTAAGAAAACGCGCTTCTTCTTCTGTACAACAGTCACCTCCAGTACAAGCGCAACAACTTCAACAACAAGCAAGAAGACGTGCTTCCTTGAGAGAATTATCTTTAAAAGGTACAAATAGTGCCATGACACATATGATGGAATATGAGTATGAAAATAATACTTCACCAACGCCTTCCATGTCGTATCAAAGAGTATTATCGGGCGGTCAATTAACACATCAGAATCTTATTAAAAGACCTCCTATCATCACAAGTCAATCGACCATGGTAGATAGAGCAAGTACGCCTACAGGTCATAATGTCTTTGCACGTTTATCTCAAACGCCTACAAGAGCATCACAGGCTAAAATCTCTCATCGTCATAGTAGTAGTAGTATGGATGATCTCAGACAGAAATGGGAAGTGGAACGTACTTCAAGTGCCATGAGTGGATCTTTCTATGGTGATTAATTCCTCTTAGTTATTTATTTATACCTCTTTTTTTTTTTTATATTTCACCTTTCAAACTGTAATTTAACTACACTTTATTATTATTATTATTATTATTTATGTATAATAAAATTTAACTATTTTTTTTTTTATTCTTCTTCACTATCATCATCTTGTTCTGCTTCGTCGTCGTCGTCGTCATCATCATCATCATCATTATCCATAGAATAAACTTTAAGTAATCCATTTGAGGCAACAACACACATGATTCTTCTCTTTGGACTTCCATTACAACCTAATTTGACATGAATCATATTTTCTAATTTAAGCGAACGATTTACCTTATAAAAAATAACCGTGAGATAAGATTTAACAGATAAAAAAAAAAAAACTTTTACTTTTAAATCTTTTGTGTCAGAAATAGTTTTAAATTCAATATCATTCAATAACAAAGTAGATAAAGTACTATCATCTAATATATAAATAAAGTAAGCATTTTCAATTCTACATATAAAAGGATTTTCTTACTTTTATCATCTTGGATACAAATGCCCAATTCGTTTTCATCAAAAAATTCCATATCCGTAATTATTCCTTCTGGCATATTAAAAAGTGCCTGCTGTATTTTAGAATCTTTACCAAACCCATTTTTTAAAATAACCACTAAAAAAAAAAAGGTATGTTTATAGTTAGTTCTGTGTTTATCAGTAGCAAAAAAAAGAAACCTTTTTTTTTTTTTTTTTTACATTTCGGGTTTAGGTTTAGTTGTAAAAATGCATAATAGTTATATTGATATCCATCGTGCTGTTTCTAAAATAATATAAGTCGCTTTTTCTTTTTTTTCAAATGATATCTTTTATAACTTACAGTTGTATTAAACGAAATAACTGTATCTCTTGGCTGATCACAAAGGGAAACTCCGTCCAATCGGAAGAAATTGTTTGCAGTTACTTTCATTTGTTCACTAAATGTGATTGAAGGTTTTTCCAACATTTTGTTACAACTTGTTTTTATCTCATTTAATAAATACACAAATTGTTTCTTGTTGACATCTTTTATATATATAAAAAAAAAATGAAGTGTGTGTGAGTTGTAATATAATTAAAAAGAAATGTTTTTTATCTTGTTACCTTGCGTTGGTAAGACAAAATATTCGGCCAAACTATCTTTTATAAAATCATGATTAAGGAACTCTAATACAAGTTCCGGATCTTCACATAGGCTAGACTCATTTTGGAATTCAGTATTTGGTCCAGATGTTACTTTTTCAGTCACTACAAAAAAAAAAAAAAAAAAATTAGAAGTAGTATTACTACATACATACATCATCATCATCATTTTTACCCATCGTAATCCATTTTATAAACGCTTTAAATGTTGTAGCTAATCGATTCAAGTCTTTTGTAAATAAATGTATTTGAGTTACAAATTCTCGAATACATTCAATCGAATTTTCAACCGCTTTAATCTCTAAAAAATCACCATATCTTTGAGTCCACAAGCTAAAACCTAAAAGTTTACTTAATTCTAATTGTATTCTTTCACAAGCAGGTAAAATATGTTCACAGACAATCTTTAATGAATTTTGATATCCATGCGTTACATTGCTTTCCAACTGTTTAAGATACTAAAATAAACTTGTAAAAATTAAAAAGGTCCCGGGTCCCTGAATATATATATATATTTACCTGAGATGTCAAATACTCTTCGAAAAAAAGCCGTAAAGATTCTGTCACACTACCTATAGCCAAAGTCCCAGTAAGTTCTACTTCTGGCATAGCAGTAGCCTGATCTAGATATAAAAAAGAGAGGCGTGAGTCAAAAAAAAAAAAAAAAAAAGAAAAGAAAAAGAAAAAAAGAAACTTTACGATTATCTCTTGAAATGTAATCAGATGCTTCCGAGGCCATTTTACTTGTTAAAAGTGCATAAGAAGTATGATGTCTTACAAGTACATCTAATGTGATTGTAATATATTCTAATAAATAATCCAACTTGTTTTGTATTTCTGAAATACTAAATATTTGATCTTTTTTATCTTGCAAAATACTCGTATTGATAAAATGGAGTCTAAAAAGCCCTTTTTTATTTTCATCCATGGAGGTTGTCATCACTTGAACTGAAGCTACATTTTCTGGTACGGAGATATCGAATATCATCGGATGCCACTCTTCTTCTTCTTCGTACATGTCAATAAATCCAATTGGGTATACTCCATTTAAGCTATTTTGACATTAATTTGTCTTTGTAAGGATATTTATATATGTAATATAATACAATACCTTATATGTATT
This sequence comes from Pilaira anomala, assembly GCA_025716855.1. NCBI lineage: Eukaryota > Fungi > Mucoromycota > Mucoromycetes > Mucorales > Mucoraceae > Pilaira > Pilaira anomala. The sequence goes on from JAIXMQ010000061.1 coordinate 94,761, forward strand.
TGTCCTTTGGCATTACCAATGAATAACAATGTTTGTGTTTCTGTACTATTGAAAGGTTTTATAGGAAGTTGAATTTTTTTTCTTCGAGAAACTGGTATACGTGATCTGAATTTTATGAGTTAATTTGCTATATTGTGCGCACTTTTTTACTGCAAATCCTTACACAGGTTCTTCTGGAGGTTGTTCACTCAAAGTAGGAAGAGATGATTCTAAATCAAATGCATCAATATCAAACCCTTCCTATACATATTATAAGTATACATGTATATACAAATATTATATATATTTCATGCAAAAAAAAAAAAAAAGCTTAAAAAAAAAAAAATTACAATATCTGTTTGTGTTTTCTTGTACTCATAATTAATCCAAACAAGCGAAGTAATTGAAGCTGCATTTTTGACAGGAGACCAACAAGGATATACCTTTGGCTTTGGATATGTAATATTAATTCTATAAACATTTCCATCAACACAACCAATAACCAACTCTTTTCCTATAAAAAAAAAAAAAAAAAAATCGCTACATATAAAAAAAAAAAATACTTTATATATTTTCATTGCATACAAACCATTAGGTTTCCATGTCACAATCTTGATGTCAGCCCAAGTTGAATCTTTTAAAGTCCAAACTTTATCCACTTGTACACCAATTCGACACAAGGTCATTGTATTTTTAGTCGAAACAAGTAAAACAAGATCGGCTGTTGGACACCAAGATATAATTCGTACATTATCTGCTAATAATTTCTCATTGAAAAACCCAAACGATTCACTCATTTTCAAAATAGAATGTAAAAAAGAAATGAGGAACAATGAAATGATGATTTTATTTTGTAATGTAAAAGAAAGAAAAAAAAAACGTGACTGTAAACGCGTCTGTAAAAGAAGTAAAAATGGTTGTTTGAGTGGGTATAAGAAAAAAGGTTTTATATATAAATATATACAATATGGGCATTTTAAAAAAAAATATATATCTAATTTTCACGTAAAGAAGAACGAGGTAAACGAGTACTTGTAGTAGTATTAGAAGAAACAATATCTTGATTAGCAGCAAGTAAAGCATTTTTAGGTGTACGCATTAAAGGTAATCTTTTACGAGGTAATTCAACTACAACCCTTTTACGTTTCAAATTATGTTGACATTCTTCAGTACAGTACCAAGCACTATCACTTTGAATAAATGTATCGGTTAAAGGAGATAATCCTTCATGATAACAAGCTTGATGATATGCTTTAGGACATCCATCGCAAAGCACAAGTACGTTATCTTTCCAGGATTCTTGACATTGACATTGAGAACAAAATAATTGAAGTACAGGACGTGTTCTTTTATCAATGGTTTCTGACGCAAAAGATGTCAAATCTAAGCGAGGTAATTTACAAGCAAAGCCATAACCTTTATAATCGCAGCCATGTTTACTATTTTTTTTTAAAAAAATAAATAAATAAACAAGATTTATATATATATATATATATGTGTGTGTGTATACTTTACTTGCATAGGGTTCTTTTCCCCCAAGGTCCTGGACGCCAATTTACACCTTCAGTTGTACCACAGTAACGGCACCAATCAATATTTTGCTTTGATAACCTTTGGTATATGGATGGAGAAGAAATAAATCTAGGCAAACTCATTGATGCATCATCTGTCTTTGAATTATCTGCTGAACTGTTGTATTCCCAAGCACTGATAACATTATTTTGATGACTGAGGTGGAATTTAAATTAAAAAGAAGGTCAGTCATTTCACAAAGATATTAATGGTACAACACTTTATATATATATATCTATATTATTTTATACCTAGTAGTAGTAGTAGTAGTATTTAAATTCTTTTTTGATAGATATTTGGAAGTGGTTATAGTGCAAGATTTCTTTGTTAATGCTTTCATCTCTTGATTACATGTCTTGTTATACTTTTTCTTTGTCGTATTTATCATCGGTTGTTTGGTTCTCCGATTATTGCCAGTTGTATTTGAAGGTATTATAGAAGAAGTTCCCAGTCCAATTTTAGGCGTGTCTTCTTCATCTAACGTTGTTGTTGTTGTTGTTGTATTCGTAGAAGTATTAGCAGTAGAAGCTAAATCAAGACCGTAAAAAAATAAAACTTGATCTTGAGTATTTGATAAAAATTCTTCTTCTTCATATTGATAAGAACAACTTGTCGTATCAGACATTAAACTATGACAATCATCACTCACACTACTTTGAGATGATGATGAATCCATCATGGCTGGTGAAAAAAATACGTCTTTTACCAAGTTTTTTTGAATATACATTTCTTCTTGCTCAGCCAAAGAAATATCAAATGTGATTGACGCATTTTCAAATGTTTGATGTAGTATAGGTGGCATTACTGTAAACGATGGCGAAATGTGGTACGAATTCTGCTGAAAAAAAAAAAAAAAAAAAAAATCGGAGATGAGAAATGCTAATCTCTCTGCTGGTTGTGTGTGTGTGTGTGTGCTGAAAGAGAGTGAGAAAAAAAAAAAAAAAAAAACTTACCATAGGATCATTCATCTGTAATTTATTTATAGATGACAAGGAACTGTCTAAATCAAATGGATCAGAATAAATCATTCCGGGTTCATGAATTATATTATTATCTTGTTGAAATAAATTTAAAGATTGTTGAAGTTGATTTATAAAATGAAAGGATGTCATAATATCTGACATATTTTCTTGAAAGTTATTTTGCATATGTTGCATAAAGAATATGGTTGATTTAGAAAGCGAAAAAAAAAAAAAAAAAAAAAAAAAAGGAAGGGCGTGTAATAATAGTATAAATCTTTTTTTTTTTTCTTTTTTCTTTTTTTTTTTTATTTGTTTGTTTGTTTTTTCAGTAACAGTTACAAAAAGACAAAAGAAAGAGAAAAAGAAAAGAAATTTTATCAGGTTGGGCAGGTTTAATAAGAGGAAGGTGAAAATTAAAATTTATGGGGGTGTAATACAGGTATTTTAATTGGGGGGTACTGAATTTAGCTGGATAGAGTAAGTAAACACTTTCTTTTGTGTGTAATTGTGTTACTTTAAAGAAAATGAAAAAAGTTAGTTTTTCCCTTTTCAATAAGTAATAACTGTGTATTTACCTCGTTTTATTTAGTTCACTCAGAATTTTATACTATATTACTTACTCTTGCTGATGAAATATACTCACATACATAATATAACGTTAAAATTGATTATGTAATACACCAACAAAAATTAAGGTACGATCTATTTAAACTCTACCAGGATTTATTTGTTACTTTTTTCATATCGTCTCCTATATTTATTCTCCCTTTCGCCATAAACAAGAGAAATATTTTAAATGAGCACATACATGTACTTTTTTAACTTTAATTTGAAATCATTATAAAGAGTGAAAAAAAAAAAGGCGGTGATGAAATCAACTACTCAATCTCATAGTTTATATAACTAAAAAGTCCTCATAGAAATTAATTCAATAACTATTGATTTTTTTTACATGTATGTACATGTTATGCATGTCTCACTATTTTTACAACTGCAGCTTTTTGAATTATTACTACTGTTGTTTTATAATATTCTTCCAGGCCTCGATTTAACCAACTAATTCAAATGTGTATTACATTTATGTGTGTTACTATAAACTTAGTTGGTAATTAAAAACAAGAAAATCTATTAGTGTTCGTATCTTCAATTAAAAGGACGAGTTTTATATTCTTGGTTAACTACGCCTTTTTTTTTTTACAGACTGCACAACGCTAGTGTATATATGTATTAAAACCAACATCAGCGGGGCAATTTCGTTTTAGGTAAAAAAAAAAAAAAAAATTATCAAGTAGTTTTACTTTCGCGGAACCCGGAAGCAAAAACCTGTAATTATCAATAAATTATAACACATTCTTTTTCTTTTTTTAACAATTGATTTCTATAGATTGATTTATTTAAAATAGAAAAAGATGAAATAAACGATAAAGGTACGTGTGTTCTTCTTTTTTTCTGTGTACACAGAAATTTGTTACATCAGCTCAATTGTTTAAACTCTATTTCTTTACCGCCTTTTTTTCTTTTTCTTTGTTTTTTTTTTATCAACAGATTTTGTTTCACACGTGTACAGATATATTCGTTTAAAACTATTTTTTTTTAAAAAGAAAGACTCAGAAAAATAAACACAATAAAAAGATAGTGCTACACAGAGTTGTAGAAACTTTATCGTATCATATTAAACAACGCTGGTAACTAAAATATTTATATATTCGGTGTAATATACATCTCATGTAACATCTCTCTTGAAAGTGTGAGCAGGTAAATTCCCGAAATCCTGATTTGTCTTATTGTTTATTTTCATCAGCAGCATTAGGTTAATACGCCACATTTATAGTACATATTATATATCTTTACCTCATACTTGTAACAAAGAATATATGACGCGTATATGATGATTTAAATCCACAATTTGGTCAACCAATTTTATTTTATTTTTTGCTGAATTCTTGGGGCACCACAAAAAAAAAAGTGATTTGTGACGCAGACCTTTTTTTTTTTTTACCTTCGGAGTTCCTGACTGTGGTGGTGTAGATGAGTTTTATGCATTGCAACCAAAAGGCTTTTCATAAAGTGAGCTAATATTATTCTTTTACTTTATTAACTGTATCAGTTCAAGTTTAGTTATTAATAAAAACAAAGTATTTTGCCAATTTTTTGGGGGGGGGGGGTTTGCAATTATGAATTAAAGATATATAGTAAAAAGATGGCTTTTTATCACAGCATGTCAATAAGTAGGAGAAATTATAAGTTTTTTTTATCCGTTGTTAAAATAAATTACATAGTAAAGAATAATAATTACATCTCGCTGAAAAAAATTTCCGACTTTTTTTTTTGCGGCCTTAAATCGTATCATGGTCTTACATATTTCTGACTTGAGAAAATTAAATACGGCCAAAAACTTTCTGAAACTTGCGACCTCGAGAAGTGTATTACATAAGCTCTCTACTTCCGCATAAGTGGATATCTCGACATTCTTTATTATACAATCTGTAATTAACTTACCATGGGGTGGCTCCTGGGTCCTACTAGAAGTTTACTTTTGTGGGTTTAAAGATTTAATACCAGTTTCTGGGTTTCTTTTGTGATACAGTTATATAGTGCCATAGTGTTATTGCCGTCGATGATTGTTCTGACTGGTGTTGTTGCTATGGTACGTGTTGCTATGATGGTAAGTAACTCCTTTTTATGTATTATATTTCCAACTCATTTGAGATGTGTTGCTATTTTTAAGGTCTGCTGGCTCTCCTGAGAAAGCAGAAGGACAGAACATTTGTTAAAGTGAGTTTTGACGAAGCTGTTACTTTCCTTCTTCTCCGTCCTCGGTTACGAGCGGTTTGCACAATTTAATTTGTGTGTATTGGCACCTGAACCATACATATATCAAAGGGAGAGTTGGATTGACGGTTCTTATTTTGGTAGATGTCATCTCAAAGGAAAATATTATCACTGATTGTTGTCCTTATCCGTTGCATCGTTTTATAATAATAGTACCCAATAAAAAATAAAAATATGTAAAAATAAGACAATCATAGTCATAATAATAATGTTAATAATAACAAAATGTAATTGTTGTTCTTTATATAAAAATGTGTTCAAAAGTCTTTACTAAATGGAATTTATTTGAATGGATAAAACTCAATTTCTCCTTTGACATGCATTATACATAAATAAAACTATCTTTTTTTTTGCTAAAGTGGACCCTTTTTTTTTTTTTTTTTACATACTATATACCTTTAATTCATAATTGCAAAAACCCAGTTAGCAAAATATATGTTTTTATTTATCACTAAACTTGAGCTGAAATTCGGTTGATAAAATATAAGGACAATATTAGCTCTATGAAGCTTTTGGTTAATGCATAAAGCTCATAAACTTATTTGCTACAATACAATCAAGAACTCCTCCACAAATCGCTCTTTTATTTTTAGATTGATCCTCGTACTGTGTATATACAATTAATCTATTTTGACAGCAATAATGGTTGTACAACTTTTACTACGCTTTATTTGTTATTTTGCAACTCCACAATTTTTCTTTTGACAGGTATTTAACAAAGAGAAATTAAGAAAATGATGATGCATGCAAAAGTTTATTATTTGGTTATATTCATATATTAGGATTTTTTTTATTATTGTTTCTTTTTGGAATCCTTTTGTTTGTTCAAGAAATACTCGCCACTCTCCAATTGCAAATCGATCTTGGATTTTGTTTGTACAGGAGGGAAAGGTGTGTATTCCTTCTTTGTCTTTTCGATAACCTTCTTCTTTGACTTGACATTTCTCTTCTTGAAGTGAGGTAAGAATCTATCCCATGATTCAGTTGCTAACTTGGGATCCTTTGCAAGTTCGCGCTTAATCATAAGCTCCTGTTTTTTTAAAAAATAAAAAAAAAATGAGTATTAATATATATATGTATATATATATTTCAGACAAGACTTACTTTGATGTGATAAATAGGATGGATATTCTTCATACAATCAATGACGATACGGCGAAGATCTTTAAGACCCTTATAAGGACCCATTGCGGAAACAGTGTTACCTTGAACCATCATGTAACACTTTGTCAATAATTCAATTGCCTAATAAATATAAAGTCAATATCTATACAACTTTCAATCATACCAAGTCTAATATTCTACCTTTAAAGTGGAACCGTTAGGACCGATCAATCTTTGTCTACGCTTAACGAAACGCTCTTTATTACGGGTAATGTTACCAATCTTGATAATATCACAAGCAATTCCATCTTCCATCACTTTAACAGCCTATTTTTTTTTTTTTTTTTTTGATTAATATCACAGTAACTGAAAAAAAAATAACCAATTATATACTTACTTGAGGAAAAGGAACACTTCTTGACAATAACTTGATGAGATCTCTTGCCTTCAAGATAGAGTAGGGATCATATGACTTTCTAGTCGTCTTAACAGTCATACTACCTTCTACCAAATCTAAAACACAAGCAATACCCTAAAACCAAAAGAAAAGAAAAATTAGTAAATTAGATCTATTCATTTCTAAAACAAAAAAAAAGTCAATAATTTACATATTTCTCAAGGGCGGCAGTAACAAGAGGCCAAGTTTCTTTCAAGTAAGCTTCTCTGTATTTAGGGAAAAGTGTTGCAAAAGAAGATTCCTCTGTAAAGGGCTTCTCAAGGTGTTCAGGTTTGAATTCATCAATTTTCCAATGATCAATATCATCGGTATCCCAAGCTATTATAATAATAAATTGTGAGTTATTTCGTATTGTACATTAAAAAAAATATGTTTGCGTACGTTTGTCCTTTCTGAAACGGTTATTGTCTTTCTTAGCAACTTCTGTCATGTTGAAAATAAACTAATTATGCTTGAAAAGGGGAAGAAAAAGAAAAAAAAAATCCAGAAATTTCGTTTCCTACTTTGAATAAGGTGGCTTAAATTTCACAGTCACTTTAAAACAGTTCTACCATTATGCATTTTATCTTCAAAAGACTATTACCGCTTGATTGCTTAAGATAATTGCTATCAAAAGAGTCATTGAATATATAATATGGTAGATTAGATAATTCAAACAATTGAGTAAATAAAACAAATCCCACATACAATGAATAATCTCTTTAAAGTAGCTAGAAGCACATTTCTTATGTATTAATTTCACAGGATGGTGCTCTGTGTTTTGTTATACAACCATCTTGAGCTGTAGAATAAACACTATCATATATACATACAAGATAAGTGCATATAGTTTCGAGAAAATACAATGCTCAAGTAAAAACAAACAAACTTCCCCTTCCCTTAAAAGAAAAGAAATTACATGTGCAACTAACACCGACAAGTTCAAAAAAAGAAAAATGATTCGATTTTTATTTAAACAATATTCAAAACAAATGCTGCGACTCCAGATAAAGTTCTGAATGTTTGTAATGTATTCCATTTGTTCATAAGGCTTGATACCTTGTTACGATCATAGTTTTCACCCGATTTTTCCAAAGCAAACAATTCATTATTGACTGGAGCAATAAATAAAAGAGTAAAAGGGAAACTGAAAAATGTCAAAACAGCAGCATAAAGATATTTCGTACGTTTCGTGTTATAGTAACACACAGCGTTAGCAGCAGTACCAATAAATATATTAGTCATGGCTAATTTGGATCCATTGTTATAAGTCTTGATAAAAGAAGGTAAAGGATCACTTGATGCTTTAATAGCTGGCACACCAACACAATTCAGAGTCACTCCTAATCCAGCAAAGATTCCATTTGTTAACAAGCCAATAGAACGAGGATAATAAATCAATGTAGCTAAAGATGTCATTTTTTAAATTTTAATTATATCTTAAAGAATTCAAAGTTAAAAGGGATAGGAAAAGAAATGGACAACTCTTATCTTTTTCGTGATTGCCATACAATATGTAAAACTAACCCCCATGACCTGTTTTACCCAAACTATTGGATAAAATCATATAATATAGTTTGGGAAAATTAAATGAGAGCAAATAAAATGTGAATAAGTTTCAGCTTATTCTAAAATACCAAACTAACTATACTGATATATTAATCATATGTATTATTATAGACTAAATAAATCCAACAAGTAATTTACATATCGCTACTATATATAATTAACTAGTAAGTTGAGAAAATAATAAATTAAATGTATATATATATATATATATATACTACAACGTAATTTGAAACAATGCTCTGTTTAATATTTTATTAGTTATGAGCCTTCACGCATTAATTCTTTATAAATAGGTTACTAAAACTATATCAAAAACAAAAGAAACCCACGGATCAAAAAGCTACCACGAAACGACTATCTACAATGTAAATCTTCGCTTCATACAGCTTCTTAAAATTAATAGAAGAAAACCTGGGTTTTATAACTGCCCAAAAAGTATGTCTTTAGTGGAAATAACTTGAAGATAAAGGCCGAAACCGAAACAGATGTATCATTTGCATAATTTATAACTTTTATTTTGGAAATACCCTTACTTATCATCTCAATTAGGTATAGCAATTAAATATATACGTATACACTACTAGCTGCCTGGCACTGAGATAAGAATGACTACATATCCTAGCAAAAATATATTATTCGCCAAAGTCTTTTTTTTTTTTTCAAAATTTCTTAATTATTGCTCTGTGTAGAAAAAGTAACTGCTTAAACAATAAATGGACGTGAGCTGACAGATATTTCTACAGAATACAGAAGTGTGTCAAATTGGTTTTTGTGAGGTCTACCTACACTTTTTTTTTTATTTTATTGATGAGGGCAAAGAGTTCATAAAGTCCGGACCGAATTTATATTTAATTTTATTACTAGAGTTTATTTTGCCGGACTAGTACCCTAACAACATTGACGTCGAAAAAAGCTAGAAGCATAGTAATCCTTCCTTTTGTGCTTTAAGATGGTATGTTAGAATCTAAAGAGAGAAAGAGAGAGTGAACGAGACAAAGAAAAGACGACCAAGTAACAACGATGATGGATAATTGATGAAAACCAAATGGATTAAAATTGTACAGTAATGAGATCTATCGACAAATTTTACATACAGCCCAACCTTTTTGGATATCAAATGTTTAGACGCCCAATTTCATGTAGATAGTTCACCATCATCGTTGTATATATATATATATATATTTTTTTTTGGACTCTCTCTTTTTTTTTGTATTTGAAGACACAATGAACAGCATTTTCTAATGAAAAAATAAACATCTATAGGCTGACGAGCAAACTACTCCTAGAAAGAGAACTTTCCGTAAGTTTACCTACCGTGGTATCGACCTTGACCAACTCTTGGACTTGTCTTCTGAACAGGTAAAATTATACAAACAATCATCATTAACTAGACACGCGACCTAACATAAAAAAAAAAATAGTTCATGGAGCTCGTTCACTGTCGTGCTCGTAGAAGATTCCAACGTGGTCTTAAGCGTAAGCCTATGGGTCTCATTAAGAAGCTCCGTGCCGCCAAGAAGTCTGCCGCCCCTGGTGAAAAGCCTGAGGTCGTCAAGACCCATCTCCGTAACATGATCATTGTTCCCGAGATGATCGGTTCCGTCATTGGTGTCTATAACGGTAAGGTTTTCAACCAAATTGAAATCAAGCCTGAGATGACCGGTCACTACCTTGCCGAATTCTCCATCTCTTACAAGCCCGTTAAGCACGGTCGTCCCGGTATTGGTGCCACTCACTCTTCTAAGTTTGTTCCCCTCAAGTAAAGAAGATATATACATCTATTTGTTTTATACAAAGTATATACATAATGAAAAAAGAGTTCAATTTTTCCTTCATGTAAAATAAACTTTCTTTTTATTTTTTAAAAATATATATGAATATTCTCCATTCATTGGTTTGTGGTTTGGTACTTCATTACAGGGATCTCATTTGCTTTATTGATCCATTGTTTCAATGTTCTATAGACTTGATCTTGGGTATACTTGATAGCATCAGATACAGTGTCACTAACAAAAAAGTCCTGTAAAAAAAAAAAAAAGTGAGAAATTTGACAGAATAATAAGGGTCCAAATAATGCATGAAAATATATTTACCCAGTGATGAACAGACTTTGGTAAAACCACATAATGTGCGTCTTCCTTCCACTCTGAACGATCTGGCGCATCATCACTTTGTACACTAAGTGTGCGCCAAGGATCCCATTCACCATCAATCCAAAAAACGCGATCTAAGCTGATATGCCAACCTTCATATTCGCGATTAATTTCGCGCCATGTAGGCCGTTTAGGTACTTCGTGCTCACCAAACATCAAGGGACATTGGCGTTCAAACCAAGCCGTGTTCAATTTGCGTGAAACGATGCTTGAATGCCAAATTGGTGCACCTGTTTGCCAGTAAGCGTATTCTGTACATACTTGCCATAACCAAGCACGCGATTCTGAGGTTTCGTCCTGATACATTTTGCTCCTGGGATCATGTGTATCCATGCATTCATTGACTGTTTCATCCTTATCACAGGCCTTCTTGATAACGCCCTTAGTAAAATTACCATAAGCATTAACATATTCATGAACAGTGGATAATCCTTCAAAAATAGAGCAAAACTCGTCTTCAAAAGGGTTAGAAGCAGGACTCATCTCTTGCCATAATCCTAAAGGGTAAGACAACACTATATAAACATTATATTAGTAATGTTAGTATGCAACATAAATAAACTTGTTCCATACATTCAGCAAAGTCATCGTCATGTTGTAAATCTTCGGCACCAAATCTCTTTTTTAAATCGGATTTGTGGCGGTCAAAAGGACTAAACAAGATGTGATCAACAAACAAGACAACAGAATGAATAGCGTCAATACAATGCTTAGGTCCGTATTTACGAATAGGATCGAAGTATTGATAGTAGTTGTAGCTCATTTGCACAGGTGCTGAAGATGGAACGGCAGCAAATACAAGGTGAGGATATTTTTGACGCATCCAAGCGGCTAGATTTCCGCTATAACTACCACCATATACAATGTATTTAGTTTCGGGAGCGGGAGGAAGTTCAACATTAAGGTTAGGCAACTTGAAAAGAGAATCAGATTAGAGCGAAAAATATGGTTTGTTTCATGAGTGGTGTATATACCTTTAAATATTTAATAAACGACGCGATATCTTCTAAAGCTTGCATAGTATTCAATGTTTCCAAAGATTTAGCAGAAAAGTCCTATGACACATCCTCGGATCAGTTTCATCGAAAGATTTTTTTCTTTTTTTAAATATTTACCGGAGCAGGCATAGATAAACCATAAAATCTGTGTTCCATTACAATAACAATACCATCCAACTGCTTGGCCAATTCGGCCATAGTGGAATTAATGACATATAATGATCGATCATCAGCAGGAGTTTCACCCGCATTATAAACTAATACAAGTTATTTTTTTATGTGCATAACTACATATCTTTTTGTGTCTATTTACTTACGGATAACAGGGCCACCAGCTTTATAATGATCAGTATTAGCCCAATATCTATGTTTAAAGGTACTCGTGTTTAACGAGAAATGATCAATACGTTGATCGAAAAAATAAGGGCCATATTTTTCTGGAACTTTTTCTTCTTGAGTTGTTATTTGACTAGCTGCTTGGTTAATTTGAATTTTTCTAAACACAATAAGATATGAATTAAAGATAAAAAAATAAAATATCTTTTTTTACACAAAATGTATTACTGTCGAATATGTGATCCGGGTCTGTAAAACGCTGCAGAAACCAACTGGGATAGACCCAAAGTCAGTAACAAGGATAGATGAAATCTCATTATCCCAGAAAATATAAATTAAACAGAGAAAAAAAGAGAAAAATGTTCATCATCCAAAATCGACAATTAGTTCCAAAAGAGGAGAAAGGTTTCGGATTTTAAAATAAGTTTTATTTATTACTATTATTATTTACAAGAACTTCCATTTAATAGGAATTGAGCCATGGCTGAAGTCACCGAGTTCTTCATAAGCTATATTTTTTTAAAGAATTGAGATTAATGAAAATGGCTCTTTTTTTTTTTTTTTTTTTTTTTTTTTTTTTTTTTTTTTTTTTTTTACCTGCGGGACTAAGGTCAAGACCACCAGATGAACATGTCTTACAAGTATCGACAATAGTAACTCTGATAGTTCTACCACTGGGGCCAACTACTTCAACCTCTTTGCCGCAGTTTGGATTATCATGTTTACTTTCACCCATTTGTTCTGCATTAAGTGCTGCTACATATTCCGTATTCTTGTTATGTTTTCCGCAAGTACCGGAATGTGTTTCCAAGTCATAAAAAGTACCGGCACCGTGAAAGTAACCATCTTCGGGCTCAGCACCAGCAAGTCGCATACCACCTACGAATCCGTTTGATTTGGCTAAACTTATTCTAGTTTTGCCTGCTGCACCGTCACTGTAAGCATTGCTGTCGTTTCCGTTGCTATCTTGGTTGATACCATTATCACGCTTGTAACCAGCATAAGGATTGTGACGACCCCGGCTACCACCTCTGTTGCCACTACCAAAATTATCATCGTTCTCGTCATAGTCACTATTACTCATACGATTACCGTTACGATTATTTCCCATGTAGTTGTCATCCAAAGGGAACCTAAGAGCTTCCTCTCCATTATTTTGGGGATCAGCAGCAGTGAACTTCTTCTTTCGGCCCTTAGTTTCGTCCCAATTGATACTACCATCCTTATTATAGACAAGGTCACCCTTCTTGTTGCCGCCACCACCGCCACCGCCATTATAATTTGCACGGTTAGAACTTCTTGAATAAGGGTTCTTGCGTGGACCGTCACTGTAAGAATTTCGGTAATGGGATTCGGCTAGACTATTTCTTCCTTTTGATTTGCCTATAAACGTCAAATTAAGTTTAGTTTTTTTTTTTTTTTTTTTTTTTTTTTTTGTAGACTTTTATTATGTGTATTTATACCAGAATCAGAATGATTATCATCTTCTAGAGCTTTATCAGGATGATGATGATAATACAAATCATTTGGAAATATTCTTGCTACAGCAGAGCCAAGTAATACCGCTGCACAAATTGTAGTGAAAACTCCTTTCATTTTTTTTATATTGTTAAAAATATAGAGATAGAAGAAAAAGAGCGAAGAAAATCTTTCTTTTTTTTTCATACTAGGTTTAAGATAAATTCAAGGGATTGTAGATCAATTAGTTTCAGGAAGTGTCATAATTTCACATCTGTATGGGATCGTTTTTATTCATGGGTGTTGTCAGCATGGGATTCACATCTTTGTATTGATACGATCCTAAACAATTTAAAACACAAGCAACTAAAGGATAAAATTATTATCCGTGTTATATGTGTCATTATCATTAAACTGGCAAAAAGTCATGGTATCAATGCATCTTTCTTTATTTGTGTCCCCAGCTCTTTTTGTTTGCCATAAAAACATAGCTTTTGTTTTTGGGATTATGTGGTGCAGTTATATTATACTGAGTCATATGTTGAATTGTATCATCGCTTTCGATCTGATAATACCCATAAATTTTGAACCTTTGTCCAAATTGGTGTGAACACCCCTATTTTCAAATTTATTAAAGAAAGAAAAGAGACATAGTAACTAAAAACAGTAATCTTATTTAGTTACTGAGCAAATATTTAGAAATCAGAATCTTATTTCAAAATATTCTTAAACATGAAAAGCAGCGCAACTACGAGCAGTTATCAAACGAATATTGAAAATCAGACAATTATAACAATAGCACCTTTATTGTTTGGATATACTTTTCTTTTTGGGTAATCGATAACTACTATAGATAGAATCCCATGCTTTAAGCAAAGCCAGATAAACTAGAAAGGAGGGATCAAATAAACTTTATGTATCTACATATTAGATCTATACTTGGATTGGTCAGACAAACATTGTAAGAATTCTTTGTAATTTTGTCTTCCAATTTAGTGTGACTGTAACAAATGTATTCCTTTTTCTTTTTCTCTCAAACCTTTCAATCGCCATAACAACAATGTCAAGCCAGGTAAATATCTAACTCCACCCAATTCCTTTTCCAGTTTATCATAAAACTATTTTTGTAATTGTTATTTATGCTCGAAATTAAAAAAGAAGAGTACTTACTCATTTCCTTTCCCTTTTTCTTCTTTAATTGGATTCAATTGTACAGTGGTTTATGCACAAAGAAGACAGTAAAAATACACCTTCCATTGTAAGTGGTATGCGCTATGAAGAAGAACTACTTTATCGTATGCGAGGTGTCTGCTTAATACAGATTGTTGGATACCGATTAGAATTGTAGGTAGCTTTCATTCAAATCTCGTACCTTTTCTTACCATAAAACCTGTTCTAGACCAGTACATACTGTAGCAACAGCTTCGACCTTGTACCATAGATTTTTTACACGAAGGTCATTTTCTGAATACAAATATACGGTATGGATTTTATAATTGCTGTTATTAGAATCCACAAAGTGTACTTATTTATGTGAGTTCAACAGAGAATAGCGCAAGCATGTTTGTTTATAGCATGTAAAAGTGATGAGTCTTCTCGTAGAGCTCAAGATATTGCAAAGTCATGGACATATAAACCAAAAGAAACTAAAAGTGAAAAAGCAATTGTAAGTGATAAAAGAAACAATAATGTCAAATTACAGTTTTTTTTTTTTTAAAAAAAATCATAATTTCTTTAATAGGCAAAATTCATTTCGGATTTATTAAAAAATGAATTATTAGTTTTGGAAGTAGTATGTTTTGATATGTCGTTTGATCATCCATACTATGATATGGCAGAATTTGTAAAAGAAGTTGGAAGTAAGTATAGTTGTATAATTGTTCAAAGATTTAAGAAAATGTTAAATTTGAGCTACGTAGTACCAAATGAAATAGCCACAGCGGCATTAGCATTCATCAATGACAGGTATACATTTATATTAATACACGTGGAATAAAACAACTGTGATTGTATTCATTAATAGATACTAGTTTTCGATTGCCATTAAACTTATGGTATGAACCAAAGGCAATAGCAGCAACTGCTTTAGTTATGGGATATCAAACAAGTAATACTAAGCTTCCCACCGATACAGACACATCTTGGGTACGGTACTTACAAGAAAATAGTGAGCAAATCGGAGGTAAGTAATGAATTCGCTACTTCATATCATTTACTCTAACAAATATATAGAAATTGCTGCTTCAATCATGGAAGTATACAAACTCCCAAAGTATACAGAAAAAAAATAATGTGACTTGCTTTAAAAAAATCGCGTTCATTTTTTTTTCCAATAAAGTTATAATTTTTCTTTTTACTTTTTTTTTTTTTTTTTTTTTTTTTTTTTTTAATAATAAAAATGTCTTCAAGACAACCTGGAGATCAACAATATGGTCAGGTACCTACTGAAACCCAACAACAGCAACAGCAACAACAAGTTTCGAATAATTTAGTTTCAGTTAATTCTGCCAATACGAGTAATTATCCTGCTTTTGATTTGGGAAAGTTTTGGACAGAACAAATGCATTTAGCAAATATGTTTGAATCCGATTTCAAAAACCACCCTTTACCATTAGCTAGAATTAAAAAAGTTATGAAGACTGACCAAGAAGTCAAGGTTTGGATTAAATTATTTTATCATTAGAAACACCCTTTTTTAATTATTATGACGCGAAAATATATATATGTATATAGATGATTAGTGCAGAGGTAAGAAAAAATAAAAAGAGTATAAAAGAATGGGTTGAATGCAGTCATTGAATTATTTTTTATGGTTATAATTAGGCTCCTGTCTTATTTGCTAAAGGTTGCGAAATATTTATTACAGAATTAACAAAGCGTGCTTGGTAGAGATATTTAAAGTAAGAGGAGGAAAGAAGGAATAATAATAATTGACCTTTCCTTATATGTAGGGTTCATGCTGAAGAAAACAAGAGACGTACTTTACAAAGATCAGATATTGCTACAGCCATTTCCAAAACTGACATGTGTGATTTCTTAATTGATATTGTACCAAGAGAGGAAGCTGTAAAGAGTCAAAGTGTGCCTTTTGATCAACAACAGCAACAACAGCAACAACAACAGCAACAGCAACCAGAATATGGTAGTTATTATCCTCAAGGTGCAGTTGCGCAATATGCTCCTCAACAGGTAAAAATAGTTTATTCCCAAAAATATATATAAAAAATAAAATACTTATATACATATTTTTTTAATACGGCAGACAATGGATACTACCGCTGCTTATTATCCTCACTTGACAGCTGAACATATGCAACAATATCAACTTCAACTTCATCAGTTAGCTCAACAACAAGCTCAACAACAAGCCCAACAACAAGCTCAACAACAAGCTCAACAACAACAACATCCTTATCCTCATACGGGAGAGACTACACCTACTCAACTAGCCAATACAACAGTTGTACCAAAAACTGAACAGCAACAACAACAATAATAAAAATATATATACTTTCATTTTTTTATTATTATTTATAAATATTTTTATTTTTTAAAATATGCTTTTTAGGAATTTGTTAATAATTTTGTTTAACTTAAATGAGATCAGCAACGTTCATGGGCATTTCATCAATTTGAGTATTGTAAAATTGTTCAATATCTCTCATGGCACGAACATCATCACCAGAGACAAAATTGATAGCAACACCCTTACGACCGAAACGACCACCACGACCGATACGATGAATATAGTTTTCACGGTTAGAGGGTAAATCGTAGTTAATAACTAAAGAAACTTGTTGAACATCAATACCACGAGCCAATAAATCAGTGGTAATGAGAACACGAGAAGAACCAGAACGGAACTCCTTCATAATAACATCACGTTGAGTTTGATCCATATCACCGTGCATAGCGGAAACAGTGAATTCACGAGCTTGAAGTTTATCGGTTAACCAATCAACCTTTCTACGAGTGTTACAGAAAATGACAGCTTGAGTGATAGTGACAGTTTCATATAAATCACACAAAGTATCTAATTTCCACTCTTCTTTATCAACGGCAATATAGAATTGCTTGATACCTTCCAAAGTTAATTCATCACGCTTAACTAAAATTCTAATAGGATCTCTCATGAACTTCTTGGTAACTTCCAAGACTTCAGAGGGCATAGTAGCAGATAAAAGGACAACTTGAGTAGTCTCAGGCATCAATTGGAAAACATCGTAAATTTGATCCTTGAAACCACGAGATAACATCTCATCAGCTTCATCTAAAACGAACATCTTCATGGACTTGGTGTTGAAAGCACGACGGTTTTGAATCATATCAAAGACACGACCGGGAGTACCGACAACAACTTGAACACCAGATTGAAGGGTAGCAATGTCGTCACGGACGTTGGTACCACCAATACAAGCATGAGACTTAATACCCATGAAATCACCAAGAGCTAAGACAACCTTTTGGATTTGAAGAGCTAATTCTCTGGTAGGAGCAAGAATCAAAGCTTGAGGTTCCTTAAGATCAACATCAATAGATTGAAGAACGGAGATAGAGAAAGTAGCGGTTTTACCAGTACCAGATTGAGCTTGAGCAATAACATCATGACCCTTAATAACGGGCATAATAGCACGTTGTTGAATAGCAGAAGGACGTTCGAAACTAAATTAATCAAAACCTTTTCTGTTAGGTTCCTTGATTTTCCTTTTCCTTCCATTATTCTTTTTTTTTAAAAAAAAAGAATAAACAAATAAAAATAAACTTACCCGTAAGCATAAACACCACGGAGAAGTTCAGGCTTGAGGTTCATGTTATCAAAGTTATCGACAACTTCATCCCAGTTGGACTATAATGAATGAAAAAAAAAAGAAATAGAAAAATTTTTTAGTTGAAAATTTTTTTTTATGTTTAGTGTAATCCCAAGGCTTTACCTCAATCTCGTTGTCTTGGATTTCTTGCAAAGGTTCGTTACTATTGTAAATAAAATTGTTAGTTGTTAAGTTTCCGGAATAAACAAATCTTTTTTTTTTGATTATTTTAATTGTTGTTCAAATTTACCTCATTTTGTAAAGTTAGTTTTTTTAAAAAAAAAATAGAGGAAGAAAAAAAAAAAAAAAAGAAAAAAAGTTTTTTGTCCAGATGTCTGTGACTATGAAAAAAAAAAAAATTTAGCTGGGGTTCGATGAAGAACTTTAAAAAAAAGGTCACATTCAGCGTCATTATTGTGTTCCTGCAATAAAAAAGCACCTCTTTTGTTTTAGCATGTTTTATGGTACCTGACCATATTGTCCTCTTTATAATTACCCTCGACATTTCAAAGTTTTACAAAAAGAGCTAATGATGAATTGTATACAATACCTATCATAATCCGTTACTTTTGTAGCAATTTATAAGCAGAGAATACTGGATTTCTTACCTTTTATTGTAGTGGCTGCATATCGTAATAGATCTATTCGTTCTAAAGACGAATAACATAAGAGAGTTTCGATAAGGGTAATTAAATGTGGCGATGGCCCTCATATTTATGATAATGACATAAAGAATGAAAATTAATGAATGGATACGTATTACTTACTACACTTTAATACATATTAATATTATAAATTCATTTCTGCTGTATGCGATCTCAAATTTTGTATCCCACACCTCCACGAAACATGGAATGAGTTGCACAACTGTGAAGGTATAGAATTGTTAGTAAAACCTGAAGGCATGAAAAATTATGATCAAGTTTTATCGACTACTTGTGAGACAATAGCAACGAGTTATAACAACTACTATACTGAGAATTTCGAAAATATAATAAAGGATTATTTAACTGGGTAGCCCGGTGATAACTATGTAAGGCCAATGTCGATTACGATGATATTTATTGTCTGATAAAATGGGTGAACATAGTGACCCTAAATATATTTCGCCTTGACGATTTCTAGAGTCTTGTGAAATTGGCTTCAGAAGACAGGTTTGGATTACATTACTATAGATATTCTCTGCCTGCATGAAAGGTTGGATAGGCTGAATAAATGGTTGAATAGGTGAAATAAATGGTTGAATAAATGGTTCAATAGGTTGAATAAGTGGTTGAATGGGTTGTAAGTGCGACCAATGACATACTCGGCTCATACAACCTCTCATACAGCTCATTCAATTTCTTATACAACCCGTACAACCTCTCATATAGCTAGATATAGCAGTTTCAACGATCGAGGATACTCATATAGATGCAACAATACAACGATATTATATCGTGCGTTGGAGCGATTTCATACATAAGTATGTATGAAAATCTTCAAACATATATGGCTGTGCTACTGTTGACTTGAAACAACGATCAGTTATGCAAGTAATTCCAATAGTATTTCTTTAAACAGGAAAAATAGTAAAAACAAATAAAAATTTTAAAGTTTAAGTTTTTTTTTTTTTTCTTTTAAAAAAAAAGTTTATTTATTTATTTATTTGAATGAAGTATAAAGAAAGAAAAATAATACATTTAAAAATTGTAGAGAAACAAATAGACTATATTACATATAGAAATAAAAAATAAAAAATAAAATCATACTTACATTTGAACTTAATTGTGCAGCGGCAAAGCGTTGAACTGTCCAAAAATAAAATATTTTTCCAATCATGGTATTAACTGAACAACTCCCATTTAACGTAATATTCCACAGATTGAGAGCCGTAGTTATATTATATACTCCTTCTTTAATAAAAGTAGTAGTATATAGCAACACTCTATTTATTTTACAGTGTTTGTCCCATATCAGCTGACGTATCATTGTGACCTATTTATTTTGTGATGATTGTGCCTTAGTGTTACATGAATCCAATATTTTTTTATTTAGTGTAAAATTACTGTTTCATATCGAGTTGTAGATCTGGTACTTCTGAAGCTATTGAATCAATTGTTCAGACCCAGAATTTGGTAGTTCAAGAGAGTCAGGATGATTATCAAGAGAGACACGATGAAATTCAAGAAAGTAATACCCAAGGTAAAGACTTCCAAGATGAAGTTCAAAATTATATTCAAAGTGTAGATGAAGAATACAGTCAAACTAAAGACGAAGAAAATATTCAAGACGAAGCGCGAGAGAATGTCCAAGAGAAAAACAGTGAGAACGATCATCTTCCATCAAGCTTAAGTCGTTGGATGAATGTAAAAGTTGAGAGGGTATAGATAATGATTATATTAAAAAACTTGTTCCCCCATCTTGCATAAACTTGACAAGTATAGTATATATCGATTTATTCTCAACCACTATACCACCATCAATTCATAATTCACTAGTCGAGGAATGTACTAGGAAAAAGCAAGCATTGAGCGAGCCAGTTGCTCGTATAATTAATGGATTATTTGACAGGCTAAGGTTTTCAATTTGAATAATAAGTTTATGCGATAAAATTAAATGGATGCAGCATTAACATAGTTTCATAACTTTCTAGTAAAGACACGCAAAATTTCATTACATTTATTGATGAAGAGAAGGCCAAGTTGAAAGACAAGACATCAGAAGAATATAATTTGCTTTCTATGATTGATATTGCGTTAGTTCTTATATTTTTACCGCAGAGGCCTGTACTTATTAAAATTTTTCATAGTGCAAAAAGTTTTCCAGCCTACAAAAGAGAAACGAAACTTTCAGAATCCTTTCATTTGAGAATTTTTCAAAAATTGCTTGACCCCTTTCTTGTTAAAACTGGTATTATAAGCAAAGATGAAGAAACGCTTTGCAGATCAACCAAAAGAATGCAGATGTTAAACAAAATAGAAATAACTTACAGAAGGCGAATTGACTTTCTGATAACAACTGATTTGGAAGAAGAAGAAGTCTGACAAGAAGATATTGAGCTATGTTCTATCGAGTTAAAAAAAACAATGAGATTGAAGCAGTAATGAGATACCAATAGAATAAAAATGTTCGCATCAACTCATGTATGCAGTACCCGCTCTATTTAAAGCTGTTTGATTAAGGCCGTTTCCGATTTTAGGCCGCAATTTTCTGAAGATCCTGGCCATGATACGATTTAAGGCCACAGAAGTCTGAATTTTTTTGGATCCTTAAATAGAGCGGGTACGGTACTCAACAATATCAATCTCCTTACACAGAACACTCATCATCCAATCGTTTACCTTGATTTTCCTGGAAGAAGTGCGTACATTGTTGAATTTTTTAGATAGAAATATTGTAATGTAGCACACAAAGTCGGAAGATTTATCATCATGAAAAGTCTGTTGGAACTTGAGCAATTTAGAGCTCATTTTATCAACTTGTACACTTGGAGACAATACATCACCGACATCAACAGCAGTGTATCGCTAGCTCGCATTAACCAATTGAAAGTATGGTCTGGCAGACGTTGTGGATGTCGATGTGACCTCTATTTTCTCTTTTAAACGTGATGTGAAGCCCGTCAAGATTTTCTGTCCCCAAACAAATAAAGCTCTAAAAGAACTAAAAGTGTATTTGAATACGATGAATAAATTAGATGTTTAATTTTTTCAAGGCTAATATATAGCTCTCATATAGTTTACAGTTTATTTTATGTGATAATTTTAATTTATCGTTTCGATCAACATTCACTTAAATAAAATTATAACATTGTACAACAAATACTTGATCGCCGAAGTTTCAATGTCCTATATGTATGTATATCAATGATTATTACCAAAGAAACATTGTTTTTTTGACTCACCACTTACAGGGAACTCAGTGTTAATCATGTACATATAAAGTAATTCTCGAAATTCTCGACATGGTAATTATTGTAAATCACGGTAAAAGTTTCACAGGCTGATGATATTATATTCGCCCATAGTTCGATAAATATATATAAGCTTGATATGCCAGAGGTATATTACTTTTAATAATGCTCTCTAAACTTCCTGTGCTAATCTCTCATAATTATTTAGGAAAAGACAAGTATTTTAATATTAAAGTAAGTAAATCCGTTTCCAAGTAATCTGTTGTTAATAACGATTTTATTCCATATTAATTTTCTCATTTTGGTTACAAGTCTTTGAGGTATATTTTATAATAAAAACACATACTAGAGTTCTTTGTAGCTTTTTCCATAGAAGTAACTTAAGATCTATTAATCATTCTGGCTCGTAAGTAACTTTGCGTGCTAGGTCATATTCTAGAGTGTAGTAAAAAAAAAAAAAAAAAAAAATTATTTTTAAATAAATATTTTTGAAAAATCAACAAAAATGCAGTTGTCTATATAAGTCCAAACTTTATGTTGAGAAGCTAGTCCTTTCTGGTCTCAAAAAATCTCTGGGTGTGTAGTTAATAGTAAACAGAAATAAAATACTTTTTTAAAATAAAAATTTATTGGAAAAAAAATTGGAAAAAAAAAAGTAAGGTATATACAAAGGAAAAGAAGAAAAAAAAAAAAAAAAAAAAGAGAGAGAAGTAATAAATGAGTAAAATATATTAATAACATAAAAATGTTTTTGTATGGGTCCGTGCGTATTGTGTATTATTTATCAAAGATCTTCCATAAAGATACTAGAGGAATCGGATATAGTAGATAATCTGTCTAAATCGTCATCATCATCAATTATAATGGACTCATTCTCTTCATCATCATCGTATTCTTCATTATTATTATTATTATTATTACTATTATTATTATTATTATTATTATTCACTTGTCTAATTTCATCTTCTTCGATTTTAATTTCTATTCTATTTTGATCGTTTTCATCAAAATCATCATTTTTAATTGCAAAATTTGGTTCTATTCTACGATCCATACCAATTAAAATGGCAGCAGCTTCAAGCATTTGAACTTGCTGATGTTTAGTTAAAGACAATTTTTTTGTAACTTCCCATTCTTCAGAGTGTTCCCACCTGTGCTTTTGTAAGCAATTTGGGTGTTTATATGATTTTCCGCAATCGTTACACCGATATTGACCATTAAAGGATTCAGAAAGCCCACGACTTTTTCTTCTACCTCCTATATTTGCTTCAGATTGTCTACGATTACGAATTGTTAAGCCGCCCGTTGCGGCTGCCGTTGCTGTTGCTATAGCAATAGGTGTATGTATATTTCTTTTGATAGTAGAATGATCAATCGTATAATTTTCTGGCAGGGAAGTTGAATAATCTTTTATAGTCATATCATTAAATACTGTCTGTAATGAATTTCTTCTCTCTACTGCAATACTCGTTTGAGATGATTCTTCTCCACAAAACGAATTGGGAGGTGAAGGAAGTCCACACTGGCTTTCTGCTACTTTTTGTTGTTGTTGGCCAAGTTGGAAAGTAAGTAAAGATGACATGATGAAGATGGTTTTTAATTCAAAGAAAAAAAAAAAAGTAAGAAATAAATAAAATAGGTCCCAGGGCAGCAAAGACAAAAAAAAAAAAAAAAAAAAAAAAAAATCGGGATTTTAAAAAAAGCCATGTTTTTTTTTGGGTCTTTTTCACTCCACGTGAGTACATTTCCTTGAATAAATCAGGTCCCATTAAACAAAACCGAAGAAGTGGCTTATAGTGCATAATGTAGCTCAATACTATATCTGGAATAGTTATTAAATGTGTTATAACTTGAAAATTAACTGTTGTAATGCATTATGTTGTAGATTCATACTCAGGTCAGCAAATTTTAGATTTGCATTTAATCTTTTTTGAACCTCTCTTAACATTTATACCCTAAGTTACTAAGCTAAACTATATTATGTAGTCGTGTAGAATTTAATGGAGAGCTACATAAACTTTAGGGAATTATTTGAAGGCTTTCTTTTTCTTTTTTGGTATATATTACGATATATAAATATAGCAGTAATAAGCAGAGAATGAGTATATCATAAACAATACTGATAAATTATGATCGGATCTTTTTTTTTATGTCTGACATACCTACTAATGTATATATTAGAGTTTAAAGTATATCCATTTGAGATTTTGAGACAGAATTTAAAATTCAATATAAAAATAAACCATCTTCATATTTCAAAACCAAGTATTATTTAAGACAGTTTACTGAAAGTCAAAAATATCATCACACCTGTTTAAACCGCAAACCCAATTTAAACTATAAAGCTCATATAGATTTAACACCTATGTCAACTGAGCGGTTCTATAGTTATATATATAGCTAATGATTATAATGAGGTTGTATTTATACAGTTTGTATTTTGTCCAAGTGGTTTAACCGTAAGTGGGTTTAACATTTAATTCCAATAAATAATAACTACATTCTCTTTATTTTAACCGACAAAAGAGCTCCTTTTATTTTAGAAAACGTTAAATTAAATTGTGTAACATGATCCAATAACAATAACAATAATGCCCTGTTTTTTATTTAATTTTATTATACACAATTTTTATTTATTATCAAGCTTTTCTATTTACTTTTGTTATTATCAAGCCTTTCTATTTTAATTCTAATAATACAGTCTTTTCATCATTTAACATGGATTTCACCTTTTCAGGCACCTTTTCAATCTTATTCGCACTATCGATAGTAGCATTTAAAATCTTGGTCCATGCTTGGAACTCTTCTTCATCGGAAGCAAGCGCTAAAGCTTGATGAATCCAAGCCAATAAACCATTATATTGAATCAAGTTAGACGTCACACTGGGAATAGCAGTTGCTTGTTCCATAATCTACATTGATATAATTAGTACAAGTTGAATAAGCTTCCTATTGTTTGTTGTTATTGTCTTACCTCAATTACTGCTTTTTTACTTAATTGATCTGCATACGCAGAATTATAAAAAGTAGCAATCATATCAAAAATACTCTGTCTTGAGAAAATCTTGTAATCATCATATGTTCTTAAAGAAGAAGACAAAACATAGAGCATCCAAAGACGCTCTTTTTTATGATTAGGAGATGAAGATGTAAATAAGAATGTAAACATAGGAACATACTACAAGATATAATTAGTAAAATATATATGTGAGTATTTGAATACAACTTACATTGAAATCAAATGTAGGATTTTGCAAGATCCAGGTAGTAATATGAGGGAGCATGAAATGTTCGGGATGAAGTAATATGGACAAAGCATGAGCAACACAGACAGATATGGCAGAGGGAACTCTAGGAGGTACATCTGATTCTGAGCGACCAGTAATAGAATTTTTGAAAGCTTCTAATACGAAAATGATTGAAGGTTGTTCCTTAAATCTAGCATGCTCAACCATAACGTAGAATTGATCAAGCATTTGATAAGAAATACAACGTACATCATTATTGGTAGAAGACATACCCATAATAACAAAACCAAGGGCATTACATTCAATGAATTTACGACATTCAACCGCACCAGACGAAATTAAATTTGCAAAAAGGGGTAAGAAAAAGGAGGGATCATATACAGGAGATGTGCTGAAATCATTTACTGTGGTGTCATCGTGAACAGCTTGAAGAGTACATTCAGCTGGGAAATGTGTAAAGGTATATTTCATCAAGGCAGGATCAATTAAACCAAGAGTTTCAATAGAAATTGCGCTTGTTTGTAATAAAGTACCTGCTTGAGCATGAGCTTGACGAGTACGATCTGAACCAGGTCCCCACATTAACATCTTTGGAAGAATTGTTTCACGACCTTGACTTTCACAAGACATCAAAATTTCTAAAATAAGTTTATCCGTAACTGTAGTTGTAGCGCTATAACTGGTTAAAAGAGGGTCAAGTAAACCATGGTTCTTGGCCAAGATAGCAGGTTGGATTTTGTTTAAAGTGTAAATTAATTGAATAATTGCAAGACGTTGTGTATCATTTTCTGGGATTTGACGAGCGATGAGTTTGGCAACATCAGGAGCAGTCAAATTTTGATATTCCTTATGATCAAGGATACGACGAATATAAGTTTCAATTGGCTCCATTTTTTCATAATTTTCATATACAAGTTCAACAAGAACACCAATAAAACGAATTGCTGCTGCATCTGAAATATTATCCATAAGAGACGTTAAAATAAAATCACGTACAATTTCAGCTTCCAAATTTTCAGTCCAGTTAAAGTTGGTTATTAACTTCACAAACTCAACAAGTTTGTTAAAGAATGCATCTTCAGGTGTTGCATCTGACATAAAGTTGGCATCAGCAGCAGAAGTTAATTGCTTGAGAAGATATTCAAGTACAGTTTGGATATACTCAACCTGGTCTTCTTGTTTGGCTGATAGTAAGTCGTAACCAATATGAATAATATCCACCAAATTAGGTGTCAATAAAAGAGAATCAGTCAAGTGGCTTACAACGATAGAAGGAATATCGACTGAAGAAGCAATGCAGGAAGAACGAAGAGAATCAATATCAATAATGCATTTGTTTCCGGCCAAAATATGCTTAATGATAGGTTCACAACAAGCATTCAAAAGGACTTGAATGGCATCTTTTTCCGCTTCATTCTTTTGTTGATCTCTGATCATACTCAACTCTAATAAAGAAAGAACCTCCAAGTTGAATTCGTCAGTAGTACCCATCTTCCAAAGACGAGTGATAATTTCAAATGCTTTACTGGGGATAACATATTGCTTTGAGTTTGAGCTGTACATATATTCTACGAGGACAAGTAAAAGTTTCTTCATAATATCATTGAGACGATTGTTCTTGATAACTTTCTTACTAAAGGTATGAAGCCCTTCAAAGTCTACACGAATAACACAATTTAACAAAGTTTGTGCATTTGATCCTTCACCAAAAATATCAATAAATAAGACGGCCAATTGAAGTAACTAAGAATAGTCAAGTTAATAAAATAAGATGACAACCGGCGTAAACAAAAAAAAAAAAAAAAAAAAAAAAAAAAAAAACTTACAGATACATCAATTTCACTAGGGAAAGTATTAAGATTTTCGAAATGAAAGATATCACTAGAAAGTTGATTTTCTAAGTATTTCAATGATGGGTGAGCAAAGATATATTCTTTTAATTCAGTGCGAATCTTGACATCTTGAATTTGATTCATCAAAGCAATAATATGACGCAAAAGTGTGAAACAAAACTTCAATGCAGCATCTTTAACAGTCGCATCTTGGTTGATTAAGATTGTATTCAAGTGCTGGAATACAAAAGAGGTTGCATTTATCAAGTCGCGAGATTTGATACTATCCAAAGAATTCTTTAGGGCTGTCATAGCAAATTCATGTTCGTACTTTCTAGGAATAACAGTATTGTAAAAAAGAAAATCGAAAGGCATTTTCTTCAACAATGATGCAATGTGCTCACTATTGTTAAAATGAGTGGTTAGAATATTTTACAACCTTATAAATATTAAGTACTTACTGTTCCATTGAAATAAATGATTTCATGTTTACAATATCAGTATAATCAAAGATACTACCGGCCAAAGGATGGCGGAGACATAAATAATCTATTATGGGCTCATATGAAGTCCAATTTAAATGATGGTTACAGAAAACAGCGGTTCTTTCCAAATGCAAGTCTAAAACACTGACGGGTAACTGATCAAGTAATTTGATGAACTTTTCTTTACATTCAGAGATATTTTCAATGTTTTCTGTCTTGATCAATGCTATAAGTTTGTTTTCAATAACATCTTGATCGACCGTCTCGGAAGAATCAACTGTTACATTCTTATGATCTAAACATAATCTAGCTTGAAGAACCATTTCATTCTTGTTCCATTTACTGACTTCACGTGGGCTAATAGATTGAACAGAGTCTAATTCTTTATCCAACTTAGAACAAACAGACTCAAGATAATATGGTACATTTTGTTTTGTAAGTAAGAGTCTGATTAAATTGGTCAAGTAAAGTGTGGCAGGTGTTCTATCAGTCTTAATAAAGTTCAAGTTTTCACATAAAGTTAATAAAAGAGGGCTGAATGGATGCTTATAATCAGAACCACCGATATCTGAGTTAGAAGCAATCAATGTACGAGCTAGGATATTGGTAGATTTGTCAGTAGCTTCGTTATTGACAGTATTTACAAGGTTGACTAGTTGATCTGTGTATTTATATTGTGCTTTGCTGAATCTACTAATACAGTTGTCCAAAAATTGTAAGACTGCTTGTTGAACATCAGACATGGCTAAACCATTTGTAGTCGAAAAGTTGTGAGGTAAAGCATTTAACCAAAGTTGGACTTCCTCAGGATCATGGGTAAACATGAAAGAATCTGACAAAGTTTGATTCAATAATTTACCAGTCAAATCACGAATATGTTTAAAGGGTGTTTGAAGATATAAAGTTAACAATGTAGTAATATGGGAAGTAGAAGATCCAGCTAAGAAAAAGAAAAAAGAATAATAAGTAAGATTATAACATAATATTTTTATGCTTTTCCTACCTGATTTACTGGTCCAATTGAAATCTGGCATACTGAGAAAGAGTCTCAACAAGTGAATCAAAGTTCCAGGTTTAACAGATAAAATATCTGCAGGAATAAAATTACCGGGATCGATATTGGATTCCATTAACGCCTCAGGCACAAATTCCTGATAATATCTAATTAATCTGAAAGCTGTATCTTGAAGTAATTGGTTCTGAGTAGCTTGCTCTTCTTCGTCAACACCTTCTTGTGCATTGACCATCTTATTAGAAGTTTGTTTATGTAAGGCAACTAAAGTTTGAATTTCAGGGACACGACGGCGTAATCCTTCACGGACACTCTCGATGCACTTTTTCCAATTTTCTGAAGGCTTTGATTGTTGTTGTTCCGACTGTGTATCTACAACAAGTTGTTCTTTTGTGTTTGCTTCAGAAGCTTCAAGTGACATTATCACTTTTTCAATAGCATGTGCAACTTTGCTATACTTTTGGAAAACTGCAGATAAAGCAAGCATGGTAGCATATCGAACAAGTGGACTAGCGTGTTGAAGACCTTTACTAGATGATGATCGGTTAAAAACGTTGGGAAGAATATTATCAAGAATTGTTTCAGGGCTAGGAGGTTCGGCAGGATAAAGTCGAGTTGCTCCATAATATAAAGAAGGTACTGGTAATTGGACAATCTTTTGTAATAAAGTGATATTAGCGAGCCATTTACTAGATATTCTTGGTTCAAACATCAAAATGGTGTTATTCCAAAACCTAATAATAAAAAATTAAATTAGATTAATTGATTCTTTTTCATGAATATTACAAATCATTACTCTTGTACAAGCTCAGGGCAAGAACCCAAGATTTTTAAAACTAATTCTTGTTGACGCATATCATCTGCTGGCTTAAGGGTAGTGATAAATTTAGCTAATAAACGGTTGGTAATTTTGGAGTTTTTGGATGAATCTTCAGAAGTAGGTTTGGCAGGATACCAAGCTGTATCACGGAAGCAAACACCGACATCAGGTACACTACAGATAGAGATAAGAAAATGGTGAACTAAATCAGCAGGAATACCAGTTTCTCCATCTGCCGTCTCTTCCTCTTCAGTTCGTGCATAAATTTTTGCAAGCTTCTCTAAAATATAAGCCGAAAAGAAAAATGCTTTGGCGCTTCTAGGTACAGCATTATCCAAAATCAACTTTTCGTACATAACTGAAAGAATTTGTTCAATCAACTATTAAAATGTTAGTCTTTAAAATTATTTTATCGGCATCTTCTTTCTTTTTTATTTAAATTTACCGGATATGCGTCCTCATCCATTCCTACAAATACACCACTCACAAGTCCTTTCACACTCAAAACTTGTTTTTTAATATCTGCATCGCCATGCTTAAAGAAAGCAAGCACAAATTGAACATAATTAGTTCTTAAATCTAAAACAAACTTTTGTTAAAATTCTATTCGAGTCTTTTTTTTTAAAATATGTATATATATATATATATATATACCATAAATGTAGCTCTGAGGCTTCTTTGATTTTTTGGCTTGACGATATCTTGAAGCTCTCAAAAAACCCTAAATTAAAGAAAAACTAAAATTTAGATCAAATAGTCTATCAAAGCGGTTCATATCTACTTTACATCAGCTTGGAAATTAAATGTAGTGAATAAATCTCTAGCAGTTGATTCATTGAATGATACCATTGAAGTCAATAAGCGGTATGTGGATTGACAGTGAGGAATACGCATAGAAGAAATACCACGATAGATGTATTTCATTTGTCTTTGTAAAACGGTTTGTATAAGTTGGATACCATAAGAGCGGATGATAGGTGTTGTTGATAATCTCATAAATAATCCAATAATATCTGGTAACATACATTCTAAATCTTGTGTATTGGTCTTTTTAAAAAAAAACAAAAGGTTAAACCACAGTCAAAAAGCAAAATAAAAAACAAAGTTTACCGAAGCTTGATAATCCCATAAATTGTTAAGATCTCGACTATCAGTACATGATTGACAATATTCCACAAGAGGTTTCGTGTATTTTTCAGTTGGATCTACTCTTGTCTTGATGGCAATAGTTAATTGAGTTCTTAATTTGGATAAACCTTTGTTTTTTTTTGAAGTTTAGTAGAATGTCAAAAAGTACAGTTGACTTTGTTTTTTGTTTTCTTTTTTTTTTTTTTTTTTTTTTTTTACCTCTAATGAGAGTCTGAAGATCCTTCACCTTCAAGGCTTCTGCAACCTCTTTAGGGGTCTTGTAATAATCTTCCAGTTGGGTAATATTACTGTTCATTAAAGTTGTGAAGACTACCTGTTTTAATTTTTCGTTCTTCACAAACTGTACTTTTTCATTGAAGGCTTGTCTGTTGTGACTGTTAACTCTTGTTTTGACATGTCAAATCATGCAATCTACTTCACTGTCTGTAGAGCTCAAATTTATAAGGGAATAACTTCACATATGTACATTTAGAATATATAGCTTTAAATCCAAAGCCATTAAAATGTATAGAGTAATCGAATGAACCATGAAAAACTTGGTGTCAATCTACCAGTTTATAGCATTAAAAGCTTTATTAAGAATAATTTCAAATTCTTGAGCAACTTTTACGATACCTATTCTCTTTTTTTCTTACTCCAGTGTACGGAAGCACGGATTAAATAGATGTTCAGAGTAAGAATTACAGTATTGAAATAGTGGTCTATGATACAAATCGTTACTTCAGGTACGTTTCTATTCTTCTTATCTTTCTACATAATTTTTAAATAAACAGTGCTTAATGTATCAGTTGATGAATTAAAAAAAGACCAATTGATGTATTTTAAAAAAAGAAATAATTGAATACAGATGTAGTGTATCTTTGTTGGAGGTTACTTGCATATTGTATAGTTATTTCTATGTAGCAACCCTATGTTTTTGTGCTAACAAATGAACTATACTTTGCCCATATTGAAAGTTAAAAAATAAAGGATAAATGGACTTCTAACTAATGATTTAGTTTTTGCAATTGGTAGTTACCATAAGAATAGAAGGGATGGAAAAAGTAACTTCAATAACGATTTGGATCCTACATTTTTCACATAACTAACTAAGAGGACATTGTAGGGTCAATTTGTTTTGGACTTCAAAAAAATCTATAAGAATAAACAGATCAAAAATACCACTAAATAAACCAATTCTGTAGAAACAAACTCACTTACTCCTCAAAAGTGATCATGCAAGAGTGAATAAAAAAAAAACCTGCCACTTGAGGATAAAGCCCCTCTTTCGGTATCAGTACTGATAAATAGTAGCAATGGATGGTTTATTCATCAATCGTTAAAGCTATTTGTTAAGGTAACAATTGCTGGTCGAACATGTCATTGTTTTGTAAGCTCTCTGCTTTTAATTATATTGATATGCAGTTAATGTTACACAATGTTTAGAAAGAAAAAAGTATCACATTTACACACATGTACCGACCGTTTTAAAATGTAGTTAACAAGCTTGTTTGTGTACTAAAGGTATAATGTATATTATAAAGTTTAAATTAGCAAGGAAGAATCATACAAGTATTTATATATTCGTTTTGCTGATTTTGCAAGTTTTTCATTACAGTCAAGTAAGAAGTGCTTCATTTTAGCTTTCTTTTCAGCCCAGATAACTACTGCGTTTTCAATTTTCATTGGATACTTCAATAGCAATAAGCCAAAAAAAGAAAAAGGAATTTTTATTAACCTCCCTTTTTTGTTATATTTGTTTTTTGGCCTAAGTAAATAATGGTACAGCTAACAGCAATTGCACTTTTAGTTGCATCCTTTGGTACATTTGTACAGGGCAAATATATGGGTAAGAGAGACCCAGAGAGGGAATACTATACTTTGAATATACCTCAAGATGGACTTGAATCGGCTCAGCATATTGCACATCAATTGAATGCAAGGTACGAAGGTTCTATAGGCGAATTAGATTCTTGGTACATGCTTAGTTCACCAAAGTCGAAAAAGAGAGAAAGCGAGGATGTTATTCTTTCCGAATTTAATCGTTATAGAAACCTTGAACTAACTAAGCGACAAGAAAGTCCTTGGCACAAAGTTCAGTCCATCGACAAACAAGTATTGAAAAAACGAACGAAACGTGGACCCATTCCTCCTCAGGATTTATTTACGAAAGTACAAAAATCATTAGGTTTAAACGATCCTTGGTTTGAAAGACAGTGGCACTTGGTAAGTATTTTCTCTACTTAGAAACGAAAGGACCTGGATATAAATCAAAAAAAAAATTAGATTAACCAAGAAAATCCTGGTAACGATATCAATGTTACTGGAGTTTGGGAGCAAGGTATAGCTACATAAATTTAGTCAATATATGTAACTAAAAAATTAAGAATACAAAATTTAGGTATCACTGGTAAAGGTGTAAATGTTGTTATTCTTGACGACGGTTTGGATTATAACAGTAAAGATTTAAAAGATAATTTTGTAAGTTTTTTTCTTTTAAAAAAAAGGAATAAATATTTATATATACACATATAAAATAGTTTGCTGAAGGATCTTATGACTTTAACGATCATGAAGATTTGCCTACACCTAAACTTTGGGATGATAGTCATGGAACGAGATGTGCCGGTCAAATTGCTGCTGTCAAAAATGATGTTTGTGGTGTAGGTATTGCCTATGAATCAAAAGTAGCAGGTAACACAGAATAAACTCAACTTAGTTTTTAATATGTAAGAGATTAATCTTATAATAATTAGGTGTTCGTATCTTATCTGGTGAACTCACAGATGCAGATGAAGCAATAGCATTAAATTATGAATATCAAAAGAATCATATATTTTCTTGTTCTTGGGGACCACCAGATAATGGAAGAACGATGGAAGCACCAAATGGTATTTTGTCTGATGCTTTTTATAATGGTATTAAAAATGGTAGAGGCGGGAAAGGTTCAGTATATGTGTTTGCTACAGGTAATGGTGCTGTATCTGGTGATAATTGTAATTTTGATGGATATACAAATAGTATCTATACAATTACTGTTGGTGCTATCGATCATATAAATGAGCATCCACCTTACTCTGAAAGTTGCTCTGCACAATTAGTTGTTACTTATTCAAGTGGTAGTGGACAATTTATTGTAAGTAGTAGTAATGATAATGTTGATGTATATGACTTCTCAACTAACCGACATTATGTCTTAGCATACTACTGATGTAGGTAAAGACACTTGTTCTGATAGACATGGCGGTACATCTGCCGCTGCACCTAATGCAGCAGGTATATTTGCTCTTGTTCTTTCAGTTAGACCAGAGTTATCATGGAGAGATCTTCAACATCTCTGTGTCCAGACAGCTGTACCTATTAATTTAGATGACAGTGATTGGAAGAAGTTGCCTTCTGGAAGATTATACAATCATAAGTTTGGCTATGGTAAACTAGATGCATATGCTCTTGTAGAAGCTGCGAAAACATTTCCATTAGTAAATCAACAAACCTGGCTTGAATTACCTAGTCCTGAAAAGAAGGTTGTTATTCCAGATTCTACTGGTTTAAAAACTAGAAAAGGTTTAAAAAATATCGTTTTAGTGACAGATGAAATGATTAAAGCAGCAGGACTGCTTAAATTAGAGCATATCACTGCTACTGTCAATATTGAACATGAAAGACGTGGAAGTATTGTAATCGACCTTGAAAGTCCTAGTCACGTAAAGTCTGAATTAGCTACAAGACGTAATTTGGATGATAATAACGGAGGTTTTAGAAATTGGAAGTTTATGTCTGTTAAGCATTGGTAAGTGGGTAGCATTTATCGCATTGAATATATAACTAATATATATATATATTATAGGGAAGAGGATCCAGTTGGTAATTGGACTCTACATGTATACGATGTTGATAGCCCAAATACTTCCGGTTTTATGCTTAATTGGACATTGACATTATTTGGTGAACTTGATCCTGATTTTGTTGGTACACCTGTTCATGTAACTACAGGTATTCATGACGAAGAAGAACTCGAAGTACCTGTATCTACTACTACAGCTCAATTAACATCATCGGATGATACACCCTCAAGACCAACGCCTAATAAATCTAAGAGTACTATAAGTACCACTTTGAGTAGTACTAGTTTGAGTACCACTACCGATGCCACTACTACCACTCGCACTACTACGATCACTACGACAAGCACCACTACAAGCACCGCCCCAAGTATCATTACAAGTACTAGTTCCACTAAAACAAGTACCAAAGAATCAACATCTTTAGAGACAGGTGAGAATGAGCAGCTGAAGAGTGCTGAAGAAGGGATAGAAAGTGAAGGCAGTGGTGACGGTTATTTGACAGTTCTCTATAGTGTTGTAGGATCCGTTGCCATTTTTGGAATTGCTTCTGTACTTTATGTTTACAAGAAGAATGGATGGAGATCGCCTTCTGAAGCAATTATTAATAATGATAGAAGACCTAGTGGATATGAATTTGATGTACTTCAACCTTTGACCGAGTTTGAAGAAGAAGACGAAGAATCAGATGAAGAAGATAGTAGAAGAAATAATAATAATCATTAAAATTTTAGTGGCTTAAACTTTTTTCCCCACAATTATCCCCCTGTTTTTTTTGTGCGTGAGGGAGATACAATTAATTCTTTTCTGGCTTTATTGTTTTTTTCCTCTCTTTTTCTTTTACATAACATGGCGACACGTACTAGCTTGAGAAAAGCTAATGTCCTTTTCTTTACGTCTCAAGCTTTGAAAACAAAGCAAAATGTGTTGAATAAACCTTTAACAAAACGTTTTATCAGTACAATTAAGAGAGGTAGTTATTCTTTTTTGCTTTATTTGACATGTCTGTAAATGTATTTTTGACATTTTTAATATAGACGCAAAAACTATTTTGGGTGGTTCTGCCGGTCCAATGTATAGCAAGGTAAAATTACAAAAAGATACGTATACTCATACATACTAAACAACTTATATCTTACTTTAATAAATTAATAGAGATGTATTCACGCTACAGGTAACACAATGCTATAATACACGTAATTTTCTTAAAGCTAACAACACATGTATTATCAGCTCCTACATGTTCTGGATCTAAAAAGGATCCTTATGAAGTATTAGGTGTTAAAAAGAGTTCAACCAGTAGTGAAATTAAAAAAGCATATTATGGAGTAAGTTTTTTTTTCTTTTTTAAGGAATTTTTATGCATTTATGGAAACTAAATAAAATAAGTAGTTGGCAAAGAAATATCACCCAGATACAAATAAGGACAAAGATGCTCGAGAGAAATTTGTTCAAATCCAAGAAGCTTATGAGATATTATCCGACGATCAAAAACGTCAACAATATGATCAATTTGGACATGGATTTGATGGAAATAATATGGGTGGTGGCGGTGGTTTCCATGGTGGAGGTGGTTTCCCTGGAGGCTTTGATCCTAATGACATATTTAGTCAATTCTTTGGCGGTGGATTCGGTGGTAGAGGTGGTGGTAGACCTGGTGGTGCTGACCCATTTAGACAAGCACCTGGAGAAGATCTTCAAACACACGTCACATTGTCATTTATGGAAGCTGTTAAGGGTACCACAAAATATGTCCAAGTAGATAAAGTAACAAACTGTGATAAATGTGAAGGTAGTGGGTTAGGTGAAGGTAAACAAAAAGAAACTTGTAAGAACTGTAATGGTTCTGGTGTGCAAACAATTATGATGGGTGGTTTCCATATGCAAGCTGCTTGTCAAGCTTGTGGTGGTGTAGGTTCTTCTATTCCTCAGGGTTGTGGCTGTCCTTCTTGTAATAGCATGGGTAAAGTAAGAGAAAGAAAGACAGTACAGGTCAAGGTTCCTCCTGGAGTAGACCAAAATACTAGAATCAGAGTTAATGGAGAAGGTGATGCTCCATTAAACGGTAAAGGACCTACTGGTGATCTTTTTGTCACTTTAAACGTAAGTCTTTTACATTTTTCTAAATAATTGTATAGCTGTATATTGAAACTTTTTTTCTGTAATGTTAGGTACAACCAAGTAATATCTTCCGTAGACAAGACTCTGATGTTTATGTTGACGCAAAGATTCCTTTCTATAAAGCAATTTTGGGTGGGCGTGTCCGTATTCCTACAGTAGATGGTGATGTCGATGTTAAAGTACCTTCAGGTGCCCAACCGGGAGATAACATTGCATTAAGAGGTCGTGGTATTCAAAAATTACGTAGCTCTGCTCGTGGTGATCAAATTGTTACACTCAAGATTGAATTACCTAGATCATTAAAGGGAAAACAAAGAGAGATTATCGAAGAATATGCTAGTTTAGTTGACGAAGAATATCGTCCAAAAGAAGAGCCTCTTCAAGTTAAACCCGATACTCCTCCTCCTTCCCCAAAGTCGGGCAGTTCAAATGATACCACTTCAGATAAAGATAAGAAGGATGGTGGTTTCTTTAAGGCCGCTCTTGGTAAAATCAAGGGTAAAATTTGTCATGATGATAATGATAAAAAAACAGAAAAAGACGATAATAAAAAATAGACATTTCGCTTATAAAAAGCGCATACAATTATGCCATTCTATTTTTTATAATACTTGATGCAGAGTCCCGTCCATACTTATGTCAACATTAGTTGGACCATTATTTGAAACTATTATTATATGATGTGCCTCATACTTTCTTGATAAGAAATAACGTACAAAATCACATAATATGCAAACAGGTTTTACGTTTGTGTAACCTTACGAGACATGTGTTGGACACGAAATTTGATTCGCAAACACAATAATTTGACAAGTATTTTGCCACCTCTATCTTGTCATACAATTATGGATTATATTTAAAAGAATCTTAACGATAAGCTTATATCGACCAGCGAAATGAGACAATTACCCTTACATAATATACCAGCCTCCTAATTCGCATTATGATGTACGTCTACTTTTCCCCGGGAACGAATTTAAAGTAATATGGCCTGGATATACTTATTTTTTGAATGGAGAAAAGAGAAAAATGGGAATCAAGTGTGTGATCAAAGCCCAAAATCCCTGCGTATTTTCATCCCAGGGGTATCTTTTCAAAAGTTCATCATATAAATATTCTTCAAATAAAGTGTTTTTTAACCAGAGGAAAAATGACCAGTTTTCCTAAACAGGTAGAGCTTATTACTACAAAAAAAAAAAAACGTGTTCTTATTTATTGCTGTCAAAATGAATAAGCAGATGGCACCAATCATTAAATTTGTTTATTTTATCAGATAATTGAATGGGAACTTTTTCAAAGATGGAATTTAACTTTTACAAGATTGTTGAGTGTTGTTTAGTCTTTATCCCTTTTCAGTAAATAACGGCTAATACCTGGTAAATAAAAACCAAGAATATTAGTATACTGTAAGGAGTTACATGTAGATACAGTCCCAAGCAAAATAAGCTTTTTTTTGTTTAAAGTATTATGGTATAGATGTGTACGAAGACGATCCTCAGGAGATGGGAAAAAATAAAAGGGAGAGAGAGAGAGAGGCGGAGAGTTAGGAGAAATGAAGTACAGGTACAATGTTATGTATATAAATAATGAGTTTGTTACGCAGATATATAGTTACAGCCCGAGTTAGTTTATAACAAAAGGAGGATGTGCTTATATATAAATAAATAAAAAGCCAAGTTTTTTTTAATTGATATGGAATCATCTGGAATATAAACAAAGGCTTAATAGCTCCTTAATTCTAAAATTGGAAACTAGTGCAAGTGCTTTGACAAATTTAAAGGAGAAAGTTGTTAAATCTAACCAAACCAAGACTTTGCAGTTGAGAAAAAAATAGGTTGCAACAACAGTATAAATTTTTTAATTATTATTTTATTTTTAGCTTCCTTTTATTTTATTTTATTTTCAATAAACAAAAACGATAACAATGGAATCTGGTCAATCAGTCATGCAAATTAACAAGTTTGCTTCCCAAGCTTTAACTACACGTAACGTAGGTGCTGTAAATAATGCTTTACCCGAGTTCACTCGTAGAAAAAACTGGTCACAAAACGTCTTGGAAGAACTTCGTGATGTTGTTCATGTCTTGTCTTCTGATCTCAATATACTTTATTGCTCACCTGCTTCTCGTGAATTCCTTGGTTATCAACCTGCTGAATTAATGGGTCATAGCTTTACAGAATATATTCATGTAGATGATGTAGATATTTTTACCAGAGAATTTCGTACAGCTCAAACAAATGGTTCTATTATGCGTGTTACTTATCGTTTATTGAGAAAAGATGGTAAATATACCACTTTAGAGACTCGTGGTCACTTTTTCAAGCAAGGCTTTTTTGGGTCTGCTCGTAGTGTACCTGCTGAAATGACACGTATGATGGATACATTTTTAGATTATAAAATGGAAAATGAAATGTTGAAACGTAAGGTACAAATTGCCAAGCAAAAGGCAAATAGTGGTAAAGCTCAACATAATTATAATCAACAAGAACCTTCTCCTCAAACTAGTCATCAAACTCCTAGTACTATCCGTGATGATCTTTCTTCAACTAATAATGATAATGGTGAAAATGATGAAGAAGAATATGAAGATGACTTTGAAGAGTTATTCGCTCCTTCTGCCAGTGTTTATGCTCAAGGTGTATTAAACTCTTATGATGTTTCTGAATCTGTTTCACTCTTTACTGGTCTTCACTTTGATTTAGGTGAACGTTCTCGTGGTATCTCTATGGGTATTGAAGGTGAATTATTTAATACCTTGGTTCCTCCTTCTATTGGTGAAGAAGGTGGTGCTCAAAATGAGACAGTTGATAAATTAAAGACTGGTAAAAAAAGAAGAGGTGATGATGAAATTGAACGTATTTGTACAGACTGTGGTAGAACTGATGCACCAGAATGGAGAAGAGGTCCAAGAGGTCCTAAAACGTAAGTATATAAATATATATACACTATAAATTGTTGCTAACATTTCTAATATATAGATTATGTAATGCATGTGGTTTAAGATGGGCAAAGACAAACAAGACCCAAGGAGGAGAAGGCTCGGAAATGCAAGATGTTTAGTTAGTTCAATAAAAATATAGCTTATTATTCTTTTGCAGACAAAAAACAAGTTTTTATTTTCATGTATATTTATATGTAAAAGTTTTTAGTCTTTCTTTCCAATAACCATTCTAAATAATATATAAGTGAGTCATCTATTCTAATATAACACTATCATCTCTAACTTACTGGACACAACCAGTGAGAGCACCGGCAACACCGAGACCAAGACCAGCAAAAACAAGAGAAACGATGAACTTATCTCTCTTTCCCCTGATCCAGAGTGGAGTTTGAGAAGGGGCTTGAAAGTAGCGTTGATTGGCAAGTACGTTATTAGGTCTATTTACAAGCATCTTAATCAAAATATATTATAAGTGAAAGAAAGGGAAAACAACAACTTTCTTTGTGCCATGGGAAAATAAATTATTTATCACCTGAGCAAAACACAATTGAGTACAAACCATCTTGTTTCTTTTCTTTGAGTACACACATGTTTTAGTTCAAAATCAGCAAAAAAAAAGTCATTTTTTAACCATTTCCATTGGCTTCATAACATTATAACTACATCACTAACTATTCTATAGATAAGTATTATTTATATAGACAGAAAGATTGAATAAATCTCTTTTTTTTTTCTTATCGATTGATTAAATCTAGCTATATAGAAAAAAAGATGTTCAAATTGATCAAAATTTCATATGATAGTTGGTAGATTTATTGCTCTTTTTCTTCAACTAAGCCATCGTTCGTTTAAGGTTATAAAAAGGTACCACAAATTGAAACAACTGCTGGCATTAAAGTACCGCTTGCAGTAATTTGAATATTTCCCCTCATTTATTTCTGCAATAATTGAGAAGATCGTTTTTTTTTTTTAGTATTTGAAAATTGTCTTTATTTTATAAATTCTGAGCATTTCTCTAGAGTTCAATTGTTTCAAATTTAAAAGGAATGTTCAGGCTAAAAAAAAAAAAAAAAAATCAGCAGATATTTGCTTTTTCTCGCCGGACATTTTTAAGTAAAAAATAATATATTTACCGTAAGTCTGATCTTCATAGAGAGAGAGAAATGTATTCTAAATTTTATATTACTTGAAGCCTATAATAATTTGTTTATGGAAATTGCCTCACTTTTGTAACATATTATGCAATGCATAACTCTCTATGAGTTACTTTGTTCTATTGTAAGCCAAATGAAACCAAGTGCCAACACAATTCAAAACAAAAGATTAACTAACTGTTTAGAAACATCTTTTTTCTCTTACGTGACCATATACCCTTAGTTTTTTTTTAAGCTGTTTGTGTTTAATATTCATAAAGCGGTTATTTGTAACAAGCATGGAATATTAATTTAATGAATAATATTTACATATAAAAAAATTTAAAAAATGGGGGAGGGGGGACCTAGTTTTTGTCTGATTAAAATAAGCTGTAAAGAATTGTTTGTGTAATGAAGATAGGCTTTTTTTTTTATAGGGGTATATAATATATATATATATATATATTATAAATGTATGTATACATAAAGTGTGGTAATCAAATATATAAAAGATAAATAGAAATTGAAAGCATAATTTCATAAATAATCATATTGAGCTTAGAGATCTGTGATTCGCTTGATACGGTTACATTCAACCAGATGTTGACCTCGATATTTAATGAGATGTTCACCATTATCTTTAAATGTCAAGGTTTTATTCACAGGGCAGCCCTTGGAGCTATTTGAGCATTTGTAATAGATACTTTTGAAACCAGTCTTCTTGTGAACAGTATTACCGTTGTTTTTCCACAGATAATCATCATTATAAGGGTATTCTCTAGTTTCAATAATAGTTGTGATAGCTTGCATTTCCCGTCTACGACGTTTATTTACAGTTGATTTGATTTTATAAGTATTATTGGAAAGAGATGCCGAACCAGCAGCAGAGACTTCTTCTTCGTAATCAGATTCTCCAACCAAAGAAGAGGATCGTGAGCGACTATCGTAGCTAAAATAAATAAATAAAAATTAATAACCTAAGGTTTATTTGTTTACTTTTTTTTTTTTTTTTTTTTTTTTTTTTTTTTTTTTTTTTTTTTTTAACTTACTTTAATATATTTTGATTTTTTACTGTAGAAGTGGAGGGAGCGATTGAAAGTTCAGGGAGCTTCAGTTCTAAAGATTTCGGCGATGGGAGTAGCAGCATTTCAATGTTGCTGCTATTTTTTCTTTTTGGTGAATTAGTTTTATTGAAAAAATGTGGGGTTGTTGAGTAATTTCTATGATATTGCAAACGTGGTAATGATGTAGGCTCAGTAGAACCAACTGAATTAGCTGATGAGAAGGAACTTAATCGCTGACTACTCTGGTTTGAAGAAATGGGTGAAAATGAAGATGTTTTACTTGATTTTCTTTCTTGATGATTCTTCTGTGTCTGTGTCTGTTGATGTAACATGTATTCAATTTCTTTTCGACGGAGCTTTGCTTCTTCTGCACGACGTCTATCTTCTTCTACTTTACTT
Organism: Pilaira anomala; assembly: GCA_025716855.1. Classification (NCBI taxonomy): domain Eukaryota; kingdom Fungi; phylum Mucoromycota; class Mucoromycetes; order Mucorales; family Mucoraceae; genus Pilaira; species Pilaira anomala. Next base: position 136,888 of record JAIXMQ010000061.1, read on the forward strand.
GAAAGAATAAGTTCTAATAACTCTGGTTGAGAGCCATATGTTTGAACTACTTTTTCAAGGTTCAGAAAGGCTGAGGATTCAGCGGATGTATTTAATTTAGATGGGCACCATGTCTTTGACATATGAGAGTCAGGTACAGAGGATAACGGTGGAGATGGGGGATAATAGTCTTTTTGATTGTTTGAGGATAAAAGTAAAGAGTTGCTAGTAAGCATAGGATAGTAAAGATATGAATTAAAAAAAAAAAGTAAAAATAAATTATTAAGAAAGAAAAAGAAAAAAAAAAAGGGAGCAACGGGTCCATTCATATGAATAAATTCGATGACCCCATATTTGGAATTTTTTTCATTAGATTTTTCCCGTCACTTACCTAAAACTTTGTGATTGTAAAAACCATGTGTTAGCCTGTAATATCAATCGTCACATGGATTAGGTCTTTGTTTCCCGTATACACCGTACTCTCCCATTTTGCAATTAAATAAATTTCCCGGTAAATAAAACTGCTAGTATTATGCTTTCATTTCTTTCCTTATACTATTAATATGGACCCCTTTAATTCATTTTAATCTAATAAAACACCGATAAACTGAAAGATATAGAGTATTATTGTTATATCTTTTCTTTTGTTTAAGAGAAACTATTATGGTTCGTTTCTATTTAGCAGACTGGGAGCGACGGAGTTATTGCGTGGTGTAATGCTGATTCTCACGACAATTTTTTTTTCCCGATCGTCTATTGTAGCGCATAATTGTTTTCGATTCAATTATATCATTTCGCTCTAAAATACTATTAAATGTGGAGAAAATGTGTTTTAAAAGGATATAAAAAACTTGAGCAAAAAGTTTGGGAGTTTGGGAAAATTGGACCTAGTTTGTTTTTTCCCGTCTTCATTACCCCGCTTTTGAAAAATAATTTATTCAGCCACCTTCCCATTTTCCATTTGTTTCGCACCCTCTACTCCAAAAGTAGGGACACAAGGGTCCATCAATGATTATATTTGTAAGTTACACTGCGCTATATTTTATCGTTATTTAACATCTTTCCAAAACTTGTTTTTACTTGATCTGAGCCAATCATGCTTTATTTTTGCTCTCCTCTTTTATAGAATTAAAATATAAGCAATTATAATCAATCAAAGCAGTTAAGGATATCAAGGACTTACGATACTTGTACAACTTTACTAATGGGGTGTGAGAAACATAAGATTTATGTTCAAAAATACCCGAAAGTCTCCGTAGGGACTAAAGGGAGTGCTTATCAAAGCTTTTTTTTTCTATTGTTTTAGTTTGAACAATCGATTGGGAAAATGACCATATACTTCCAAGCTGTTCCCAGCCTATTCCCATAATCATTTCTTTCTGTTTTCACTATTTTGGTCTCACTTGATTGATTACTCTACATGTCGTTTTTGGCCTATTGTATTTTGTACACTTGCTTAGTATTTACCCTTTTGTCCCTAATTCTAAAAATTAGAAATATTTTTTATTTTTCAAAAAAAAAAAAAAAATATGTTTAGATTTTCATAAATAAACAAATATATACGAAATAAAACTACTTTTTATGCTTCTATGTAGCTTGTAAATGCTTCTAAATGAATGGTATCGTTATTATTAAGAGTAACACTAAAAACCAAACTTCTCCTTGTGTACTTATATGGCTTATATCATCTTATTGTTTTAAGCTCGTGATTTTATCGAGTTATTACATTTATTTGGAAAATAATACGAATAAGTGTAATAAAAAACGCCTGACATTACGGTTTTTTGATTAGCCTCTACTGAGACTTTTCTTGGCCATTGTATGTACAGTGTTTATTAGTTAGTAACTTGGAAACTGTATAATTTATAAAATGAAATGTGTTTGTGTCCTCATAGTGTTACTTGACAAATTCTATTGTTCATTTATTTTTAGTACCTAAGTGAGAAGAAGAGCATTTGGACTAACGTAATTATTTTCGTGTAATGGAATGGTTGGTCCCATCATCCCACCAAAATCAAGACCCTTTCATCCCTATTTATTTTCAGCTTACTCGATTGGTTCTTCTCTCCCGTATAGAAAAGTCACAGTTCACTATTTTAAAATACTGTATAATTTATATATATTATCTTAGCTCTCAAGGTAAAATTATTTCTAGCTATTGATTTATTTAGATTTATACCATTATATGTATTTTAATACATAAAATACGTTACTTTTTTTTTTTGGTTTAAATTATAATTTCTAAATTTTATGAGTGTTTCAGATTATGATTTTATATATTGATTAAAAAAGGGAACGAATATTCTTAAGAAATTTTCTCCACGGAGGGATGAACTAATGAGATACAATAATGCCTGGGAGCATAAATCCCATCACAAAAAAGATAGTCATCTCAATTTTTCTAATGTTTTGAGACGATTTTCTTATCAGAAAAAAAAAAGAAAAGAAAAAAAAATCCATTCTCGATTTCAAAAATAGTGGGGAAATTGATATGACTACACTTAGAGTATAAATTGTAATAAAGTTAATTTAACATATTGTGCTTATTGATTATTTTCATGAAACCTGATGCATCTTTAAAAATTATATATTAAGCGGGTAATAGTATTTGAATACTTAAAAAACATCCATATCTTTTGAAACTGTGGAGCAGATCATGAGTGTTGCCATCATGAATAAAAGTACGCAGGTAAGCCCTGGAAAATTTCTTTCCTCTGTATATAATATTAACAATGTAATTTGAAAATTATGTAATTATCCCACATTTATAGATTTCTGTTTTGCTTATTTATGTATTACATAAATTTCATGCGTGGGAAACTTTATTATTATTTCATTTTATACACATATTAGGCAGCACTTTAACTAAACATTATGCTTAGTGCTTTATTATGAAAATGTTTATGTAACCAATCGAAATGAAACATATGTATCCATGACATTACTTGAAAAAAAAAAAACGAATAAAAAAAATTGTATTCAGTGAATCAAAAAAAACAATTCACAACTAAAAACTACAAAATGAAATCTGCTCAATTTGTATCGAATATGTGTGTATGTAATCGCCTTTTTTTTTTATAGATAACTTTATGAATTATTGTTTATAAGGAAAGCACAACTGTTAGAGAGTCATTGTAATGCAGCATAATTTTCTTTAGTTATCTACGCAACTTCAACTGCGCTGTAATTAATCTTTGAAGTGTGTAACCTTTACACCTCTGGCGTCTGTTTATTTATATCGTTTACCAATACCATACAAACTAAATTCATATAATACACTGATTAAATCTTACGATCTTATCCTTAAAAAGCACATTTAAATTTTTTTTTCAGTATATTCATCTACCAATATAACAAATGTCAATAGTTATCTAAAAAAATTGGAAAAAAAAGCCTTTTTTATATCTTTAATATAATTATCATGCGAATTTTGAAACGGCTGTCGAAAATTATTTTAAAAAATTGCTTTTTTTTTAAAAAAAAAAATCTGTATAAATGATAGTATCTTTTATATCATGGTAACATCAAACATATTGTTTTAACCGATAATAAATTCTAACGTTACTCAAACTCTTTGTTAAGTAATCATCATCATTCTACGTATTTTTTATTATAGTTATATGTATTCAGTTACACATGTTACGAAAAAATTTATACTTTTTTTTTTTTTTTTTTTTTTTTTTGCATTTTAATATGAATTTCTTGTTTTCAATTGTTTTTTATATAGGTAGTTTCATAAGAGCATATAATTAAGATTAAATTATTACAGAAAATGCTTTTAGCTTCAGCGATACATCCTAGCATCTCTTGTACATATAAGAGCATTTATTTTATTTTGCTTTTTTTTTTATAATTTATTGTTTTTATAATATATGTCGAAATTATATAATATTTTGATAAAAAGATAAGAAGTATTAGTACGAAAACACAAAGAATTTGATGTCGGTATCCACGATACTTTTTATTTACGTTGAAGAATCCTGTTGTATATATATTGAGAACTTATAACTAAAACAGTTTTTTTATGTAGAAGTATATTATTTGAAAAAAACACAACTAAACAAAGCTTTATCGCTTAACGTGTACTAATAACCGTCATTTTACTAACAATTATACTAGTTCAAAAACGGAAAATACAGCTAAAATTGAAGTCAAATTTAACTTGTTTTATTTACATATTTTTTTTCTCATTTATTTAGCTAATTTGATTTTTAAATAAAATATTAAGAGAATTCCATTTCACGAGCTTTTAGGGGCTCAGTAAACATAATAAAAACCCTATGAAAAGAGTTTAATAATCAGGAACCTTACTACTGTAAGACACTACTTTCTATTTCAATACAAAGAAAGTCCTAAGTTTATTTTTGTGCTTCAGTGATGGTTAAAGTACGACTATAAAATTTTTTGGGCAGGAACAAAGACGTATCTAAGGTTAACACATTGTAAATCATAAACTTGAAGTTTTTTTTTATGTCTATGGGCCAATATTTATGCTCATTTAGATAAATACTGTAAAGCTAAATTCACTGCATATTTCTTTATATTGATGATAATTCGAATTGACTGTGTCAGTTGAGTTTCTTTCGAAAAGTATTGAAAAACTTGAACCAAAATCCATCATAGAGTGGTTAATCCACTACCCTCAAATTCCGATGCTTGAGCGATTTTGATAACTGAAAACATAAAAATCAATTTTGTAATATAACCTCTCTTAAATGTTTTAAAATTAGTTTCTGTCAATTTTGATTCTAATAAATCAGTAGATAATTGATGAAGTTATTGCTGGCAAATTCAAAAATTTGTAATTCAATTTTCCAAAAAAAGAAATATTTATTTGTCAGTTGGAGGATCATCAATCCAAGCCACTATACTCTCAATAGATTTTTTCTTTCCAAAAGGTTGAAGCGCGCACTTTTAAAACAAGCAACATTAAGCAATGGGTAAACTTCGACAAAGAAAAAAGGCACCCAAGAGACGCACCAATCCCATTCAAAGAAGATTGGAGCAAGGAGCTAAAGAAGGAGTAAATGGGTTACCTGCTCCTACTCCTGAACAAGTGACACCTGTAGTTGACAAAGTAAAGTTTAGTTTCGACCCTTTTTTTTTTGTGATTTATGCATTCTAATTCATTGTTTAGTTATCTTCAGAGAATCCAACTGAGAGAGCATGGGCAGCAGCATGTGTTTCTACATTCATATTGTCTGATGCCTCTACTCGTAAATTGTTGCTATCAAAGGGTGTTGTGCCCATTTTGATCCAGCGCTTAACAGACCCACAACAAGAAGTTCGAGACGAATCACTGGGTGCTTTAAGGTAGGTACAGAAAACAAATAAGAGGTCTTCTTTTTTTTTTATAACTATTTTTTTTTTTATAGAAACATTGCTTCGGTAGATAATAGTGTCGCAAAAGAATATTTTACAAGAAATATTATGGAACCTTTATCCATGTTACTTCCTCAGGTTTGTTGCAATAGTTTTTTTTTGGGAAGATTATTTATTGATCAGAATAAATGCAGATTTCGCAAACTATTGATTTAGTTATTAAAAAGGCACCTATTCAAGATGAATCAGATGCAGACAGAAGAAAATCTATTTGGGATGTAACCGAAAATTTTATTTATATCATATGGTGTATTTGGTAAGCAGAGTAAATAATAGATTGGTTTTCATTGATTCTAACTTGGCTTGACATTATAGTGAAGCATCCGATAAATATGTGAAGGCCATTAATCGAATGAACATTATTACATTTTTAACCTCATTTTTACTTTCTGGAGGACAATGTCCTACAAGAGTAATTATAGCCGCAGGTAAAAATAAATATTGGTGATTTTTTATTACACAAGTCTAATGCATACTTTAAAATAGGTCAATGTTTAAACACTTTAACGGATGATAATAAGGATCTTTTGATTGAATTTAGAAACAATCCTCAATATGTTGAATCTTTATTGAATATTGTCAAGAATTCGAATGAAAATATATTAGTACAAGTTTTATCTTGCGGTAAGTGTTTTTTTTTTCTTTTCTTTTTTTTTTTAAAAAAAAAACAGGTACAAGAATACAAAACTAAACAAATTTTCTATATCAGCTATATTAATTAATGTCCGTGATGTCGTACGTTTAACAGGATCATGGGATGACGAAACTGACGCAGTTGCAGCATTAAATGAATTGTTAGTACCTGTATTAGTCAAAGCATTAGATTATGATATTCAGGAAGCAGCAGTAAACACTATTTCGGCCGTAAAGAGTGGAGTAAGTAAGCTTTTAAATGTATAAAATTTAAACTAACTTCAATGTAGAATGTTCATTTGTATCAAGAAGAATCTGGAAATATTGCACCCAAGCCTAAACAACCTTTGACGAATGAAGAGGTAAATATATATATCTAAAAATAAAATAAAATAAAATAGTGTCACTAATAATATGTCTTTATCAAGCTTTATATCCAAAGTGTAGAAGATAAATTATCTATTACGCAATTGGCTTTAGAATTATTAGCTGATATTTGTGTACATGATGAAGATTCAGAAGGTAAACATTAATGTATTTCTATCTTTTTTTTTTTATTGTTCTTTACCTAAAAATCATTCTTTATTTCAGAGGACGGTATTCAAGATGTTGATGAAGCCATGATGGATGAGGGTGAAGAAGAATTAAATCCAAAAGAGAAAGAAGATGATGAAGAGGAAGATAATGATGGTATTGATGAAGCAATTTTTGGTCAAACGTCTTCTGCAGTGGATGATGCCCTTATTAGATCAAACCCTGTTTTGCATGCTTACATACACCAAATATTCCCACATCTGATCCGGCTCTCTACCGCAACTCCGATATCATTTCACCAAATGGACCTTTCTCCGCTAGTTACACATGGACTTGTAATTACCCACCAACGATCCCTGGAATGTTTAAATAACTTTTTGTTGGCAATGAATGAAGTGCCAAAAAAATTCTGGTTTAAAGAATATAAATCAGATGCTACTCAGTTATGGAGATGGTTATTTAATCTAGCTAATGAAGTAGCTAGTAGTAAACCACAAGAATGGGCAAGAGATGGTATTTTGGAAATCATTATCAGTTGTATTTGGGCTTTAGGTCGTGGACTTGGACAAGATATAGTAAGTATCACATATTATTATTATATAATAATATATGGACTCCATCCCTAAACTCCCTTATTTTTTTTTTTTTTTTACTAGCCGCTTGATCATTCGGATGTAGGAGCACTATGCGGGACCTATGAAATGATTCCAAGAGAATCAATGCGTATAAAAATAGTTGGTTGTTTAGGTCCAATTGCCATGCGTCTAGGCGATATCAATACAAACAAAGTAAATTATACAAAGTAGACTCAAACAGTTTATTTTTACTCACCTCACCTTTTTTTTTTAGGTCATTGGTATCTTTATCATGAATTTATTAAATGATAAGACAACAAAACCATCTGTTGTAATTGAAGCACTTAATTTATTATTTGATGTTTACAGCGATGCTTCGTTTGACTACGATTTACCTGTCTTTGTTCAAGGCGCCTTTTTAAATAATTTAAAACAAGTCCTTTCATCTATTCGTTCCATGGTAAGTTAATTATTTTTACCCCACTTTTTCTATTTATAAGTCCTAAAAAAAAAAAAAAAAAAAAAAAAAAAAAAAAAAAAAAAAAAATTAAATAGGTAAAATCAATCGACCGTAGAAAAAACTTTGATTTAAGAATCAGAGGTGACGAAGCACTTGATAACTTAAATGCATTCATCAAGTATAAAAAGAATGAAAGAAATAGACGTTAATAAAGTGAATTAAATTTTTTTTAAACCAATCAATACCATTCCATGGAAAATCAAAAGGACTTATCTCTCTCTTTTTTTAAACATTTTATTGTTATCAATATTCTATTTACAAAAGAAAATATTAAAAAGGGGTTTTTAAATTTTTTTTAAAAAAAAAGACAAAGGAAAAATTAAGGGTTCTGTCTGATTTTCAGGGTTGGTTTGTACTCTCGGCAAAGCATAACGTAATGATAGATAACCCTTTCTTTTTTTATCTTGTCGTGGGAATTCAATAAATAAAGTGATTTTGAAACTTTACAAATTACTTGTGTCACAACGAGAAAGGACCCTTTCTAAAAACAAGAAAGCAACTCCGAGCGATTAGACAATATAAAAAAGATTTTAATTTTTCCTTTTTTTTTTTTTTTTTTTTTTTTTTTTTTTTTTCTTTATTACATTTTCTTTCCTTTTTTTTTAAAAAAAAAAAAATTATGGGATTCAAGTTGCCTCGTTACAGTGATCCAAACTTCCAAGTTTTCTTGGTTGGCTTCATTTGTTTCTGTTGTCCTGGTATGTTCAATGCCTTGAACGGTATGGGTGGTGCCGGTCAATCTGATCCCAAAACTACCAATGATGCCAATACTGCTTTAGCTGTTACATTTACTATTTGTTCTTTAATTGGTGCACCTGTGTATGTACATTGATTTGGTTTTTTTTTATATATAAAAACTTCAATTTTTATTAACTTTATATTTTAGTTTCAATATCTTTGGTCACCGTATTCTTGTACCTGCTGCCCTTGCCTATGTTCTCTATGTCGGTTCTTATCTTACAGCTAGTCCTGCATTTACTATTGCTACAGGCGCAATTCTCGGTATCGGCGCTGGTTTCCTTTGGACTGCTCAAGCTGGTATCATGATGTCTTATCCCGACGAAAAAGATAAGGGTAAAGCTTTCTCCATTTTCTGGATGGTATTCAACTTGGGTGCTACAGTTGGTGCTGCTATTCCTCTTGGTAATAACTTTAGTAATGATGGTCAAAGTTCCGTCAAAATTGGTACCTATATCGGTTTCATGTGTATTATGGGTTTCGGTGCCTTCCTTTCTTTAGCTCTTTTACCTGCTCACAAAGTTATTCGCGCTAACGGATCACCTGTCTCTCTTCACAAGTTCTCTAATTGGAAACGTGAAGCTATCGAAATTATGCACTTGTTCCGTGACTGGAAGATGCTTTGTTTGATTCCATTATTTGCTGGTTCAAATTGGTTTTATACTTATCAATTCCAGGTCTATAACGGTGGTGGATACTTTAACCTTCGTGCTCGTTCTTTAAACAATTTGTTATACTGGCTTTGTCAAATTATTGGCGCTGGTGTCTTTGGTATGCTCCTTGATTGGTCTAGACTTGGCTCTCGTAGAACTCGTGCTATTATCGGTAATACACTTGTCCTTGCTATTTTGTGTGCTTCTTGGATTGGTGGTATTTTTGTTCAAAGGAAATTTACCTTTGAAAGCGTCAAAGCTGAAGGCTTCGTCCCAATCGATATTTACTCTGACAACTATGCTGGTTATATTATCCTCTATTGTATCTTTGGTTTCGTTGATGCCATCTACCAAGGTTTTATCTATTGGTTACTTGGTACAATGACTAATGATACTGAACGTGCTGCCAGATATGGTGGTTTCTATAAGACCATTCAAAACGCTTTCTCTGCTATTTCTTCTCAAGTTGATGCTGTTCATACACCTTTCATGACCCAGCTTTACATTAACTTTGCTATTGAAGGTGTCGGTCTTCTCTTGACTTATATCGTATGTTTCAAGGTCTCTGATGTCACAGTTGAACAAGTTGATAACTTGATTGACGGCCATAACCCCGAAGTTTTAGTCGGTGGCCAAATTGATACTCTTGAAGGGGGCAACATAGAAATCAAATATGAGCATGAAAAGAATTATGCTCTCTCTGAAAAGTCTTAAACACCATACCATTTCAGTTATTTTTTTTTTTTTACTATTTACTTTTTCTCTCTCATATCTCTCAATCTCAATTTTTGTACCATAATAATAACAATACTAATAATAATAAATAATATCATTATTTCCTCTTTGTAATGTCCTTTGTGTTTAACATAAATTTCAAGATATTTTAATCGACAAAAAGAAAAAGATAGGCATTACAAATAAGTAGTTAAATAGTTATCTGTTTTTTTTTTCTTTTTGAAAAATTCGAACACACATTTCCAAAATGATGTAGTTTCCTGTCAAAACAAATGACACAAAGTATGTGTCATTGAGACACAAAATAATCTAAAGTTGAACGCGTTGGAATTAATAGAAGGCCAACGGGGTTAATAAAACTTTTTGTGGCACAAGGCACACTAATATTGGGGGTAAATCCGTCTGCGCAAAAACCAAGTGTAAATTTTTCTTGCCGAATTTTTAGTTGGGTAATAAAAAATGATAATTTACTGAGAGGTCAATGTTTTCGAGAATAAAAAGTTTAATTAACTGTGGTAGTTATTTACTGCACTTGATAGGCTTTAATATGACCAGAACATATCTTGTATAACTCAAATTTATCAGCGTGACCGTTATCTTACAAATACTCAAGTAAGCAGGATATTATAAAAAACGTAAAATTATAATATTTCCTCCTTAAGTCTTCTATATACCAAAAATGTCTGCCCCCGCTAAAGTTTATGTCGTTATCTATACTGTCTATCACCATGTACACAAATTAGCTGTTGAAGTTCAAAAGGGTTTAGAGTCTACAGGAGTTACAACAAAAATGTTTCAAGGTAAAAAAAAAAAAAAAAAAAAAAAAAGAATAAGAAAAAGGGGCCAGTTCTTTATAACATTATTTACTGATATATAAAACAGTGCAGGAGACATTACCCGATAGTTTATTAAAGAAAATCAATGCTCCTCCTAAACCTGACCTTCCTATTATTACACCTGAACAATTAAATGATGCTGATGGTATTCTTTTCGGTTTCCCCACAAGGTATGTATAGTCTTGTCTTGATCGCATTATTTTACCTCACTTTTTTTTTAATACAATTGTATTTTCAGGTTTGGTTCCATGCCTGCTCAAGTCAAAGGGTAAAGTAATAAAACATGATATATACCTGAAATTTTTTTTACTAAAATTTGCATGTAACTATACAGACTTTTAGACGGCACTGGTGCTGCATTTGCTAAGGGAACTTTGCACGGAAAATTTGCTGGTACATTCTTCAGTACTGGATCTCAACACGGCGGACAAGAAACTACTGCTCTTACAACAATTCCATATTTTACACATCAAGGAATGACTTATGTGCCTCTTGGTTTCCCTTCTCAGCTGACTGATAACACTGAAATTGTTGGTGGCTCTGCATATGGAGCTGGTACAATTGCCGGTGGTGACGGATCAAGACAACCTTCGGCTAAAGAATTAGAAGTTGCACATATCCAAGGCAAACAATTTGGTGATATGATTAGAGCTTATGTTAGAGGAAAAAATGCTTTTGCTGCAGAAGAGTCAAAAAAATAAACTCTTTACTATTATTTATTTACTGTAATATATGATTAAAAAAGTGATTTACTAAATTCTTGAATAACACTATCCCAACTTTTTGAGCCTGTGATATCATCAAATAGTTCTTTGTGATCATTTGTTACATAATTTACAAGCTCTGAACTTCTTCCTTTATTTCTATAGAAAATGTTTAATAAAATTTAATAAATTTTTTCAGTATGTAAATAACTTACGCTGATACAATGCTGTCAGTTGAGTATAAAACGTTATGATAACGAATGAGAATTTCAGGAATATATGCTTGTCGAATTGCTACTCGAGAATCTTTGTCTTTTTGGATTGATGCTGTTATATAGACAAATTCACTTTTAGTTATTTTATGTAACGATATATGTTAATTATATTTACCTCCTCTTAACCAACCACCTTCTAATATATCTAACATTCGATCTTCGATTTTTAAGCTTTGTCTTTCTAATTCATCTCTCCAAGTGTAAATCGCTTGAAGATCCGCAAGTGAGCCGCTATAAAATAATAAGTACTTTTTTTTATTTTTTTTTATTTTCAAGCATAAATGATACTTACGTGTCATCTGGTTCAGATTTAATTAGCATTTCCCATTCATGGTAGTGTGAAAACAAAAGCATAACCTTTCTGTTTAAATCAAATTCATTCATAGCTTGATCACTCATTTTGTTCTCCTTGGCTAATTGGTTATACACCCACTCAGGTAACATATCAATCATTCGTTCAACTAAATATATTTTTCGGTAGGCGAAAAAATGAAGAACAATTTCATTTACTGACTTGATTGTATCTAAAGCAAGACTTTGATCAAATAATAACCATTCGATTGCTTGAAAGAATATATCATATTGTTCACTGTTATTTTGCGGCGGTGTCACTTCAAATGTTTGACTAAATGGTATCGTCTGTGCAAATGCCTTTGTTAATATGCTTTTACTTGTAGTTAATAAGATGTCGTGCATGTTAAGTCCAAGATCTTTTCCAAGTCTGCAAATAATTCTACACTCTTCTTTATCTCCATCAAAGTCTTTTTGTGTGTGTAAGAATTAGCATATATTTATATGGAATAAATAGTGTTGAAATAAACTTACTTTCAAGAAATTCAGAAAAGACGCGAATTTGATCATTTAGTGGTAATTTAGAAGCATAAGAGGCAATAACTACAGGCCGGAACGTGCTGTTCTGAGAATTTAACTCTACATATGATGTCAAAAGAGCTGTTGATGAAAAGTCTTCAGCCCATCCTAAATACTCTCTTCCGAATAAAATCAAAGTAGATATAAATCTCAAGACCTGTGCATCGTTGTATTTACTTGAGGATGGTTTAGAATCCCATAATTTCTTTACAAAGCATTGGTATAAATAGTCCATGAGCTCTGGAACATTATCAGAAAGAATAGCTGTTTGTATTTTATGAAACAAAATACGCGGATCATCTTTCTCCATAATTTCATCCTTTTTCAATGCCAATTTCATAATATCTTGATCAGCTAATAGAACACTGTCTGTTTTTTGAGCTAAAGGGTTATCCAAGGCCTGTTCGATTTTTCCATTCAAGTAGATCCAAATAACATCTTCCCATGTTTTACTCATCAATTTGCATAAATCAGGTACATTTCCGCAAAGCGTATAGAATAATGCTTTCCCATACTCCCCTAGAGAATCATCTTTTGCCATATGTTTCACACAATCTCTCCATGATGAACGTTCCTTAACATTAATTTTATTTATATTATGTCCTAATAGAAAAAAAATCAGAGTGTACTCTAATATGGTTGTTTTGGGAGGATTTTTTTTTTTACCTAATGCAACTTGATTAAATTTGATATACTCGTTATATACATAGTCAAGTGTCGTGTTGCCTTTTACAGGTTCAAATTGACAACTTCTTAACTGTTGATATCGCTGTTGATATAATGACTCCATTGAATTCTCGATACGTCTAATTTTGGTGGGTCTTTCTTCTGAAGGAAATTGTAATATTTTATTCTTTCGAACAATCTCATTTAATTCTTCTTCTAATTCTTGATTAATGACTTCTAACTCGTGAATCTTATCGAGAAGGTTGATATCTATTGGTATTTTTGATACCCATTGTCGAATGGCCTACAGAAAATTTTACTGTCAGTAATAAGTTTGCCTGTAGATATTTTTAGGTGCTTACTGTATATCTCTCTACGTCTGAACGGCCATGAACACTAAATGAAAAAAAAAAACAAAACTGTTTAAAACAAGAGCAAAAAATCATTCAGCGAGATTGTTCACTCACCTTGCTAAACAACGCATTAACTCCCAAGTATTATGTTCAGAAAACATGAAATCCATTGGTTTGCTGCAGGAATAGGAACAACGTTAAAAAAAAAGTTTATTCTTATTGTTGGGTTTTTCTTCTTACCTTTGCTCGAATTGAGTTTTTTCCGCGCATTGTTTGGCAGCATCAGCTGCGTCAGTTGTATGGGAATAAGACTTTACAATTTTTGCAAATTCATCAAATACGTTTTCACTCATTTTTATAAAGAAAAAGGCAAAAGAAACAAAAACAAAAAAGTTGACAAGAAAGTATTGTAATACTCTATTACGTGACTTCTGTCTTTTTATTTTTAAAAACAACTGAGCAAACCAATTTTTCGTTTTTTTTTTTTTTTTTTTTTTTTTTTTGTTATTTTTATTTTATTTCAATAATGTTTAATCAACAAACACAGAAGCCTGCTTTTAAATTTGTCATCAAGTCTAAACTTGATACTGTTGATAGTCCCTCTTCTATTAATTTAACAAAGGAAGACAAAACGACAACAACATCGATTCCAAATTTGGATGACCGTAAACGTAAAAGACCAGCTAATGAAAGCTCAGCACCTATTGCAACTAAAAAAGTAATTTGATAACTAAGCTATCAATAGAAAGATAATTAATGTCGTTTTATAGATTCACAGTCAACTAATGAAATGGAACAAAAAGAAGGAGGAATTAAAACAAGAAGATAAGTCAGAGATAGAAAAAGCGGAAGCAAAGAACGATTTTGCGGACTTGTCTGCTTTAACTTGTTTATTATGTCAACGTAAATTCAAGTCAAAAGTGGATTTATCAAGACATATAGAATTATCAAACTTGCATAAAGTAACCAAAACTTGTTATTTAGTTTTATTTTTTTTTTATGGAGGTTAAAAAAAAAGTTTATTTTCCTTTTTTTTTTGTTTTTTTTGTTTTACTAGAATAACCTCCAAGACCCTGTTGCTGTGAGTAAGGCTACATTGAAATTAAATTTCTTAAAATCTGAAGATGAAAAGAAGGAAGAACAAGCTGTGGAGGTTAATAAACGAGCAAATGATTTAATAAGGGATGAAGTATGTTATTAATTTAGACAAAATAATTTAGTATCGTAATCGAGCTGCAGAAAGACGATTAGCTTATGGTCAACCCGAAAAACCCGTTTTATCTCCACCTTCTTCACCTCCAAGAAATCCTTCTCGTGAATTGTAAGTAAACATTTTTTTTTATTTATTTAGAATGCATTATTAACTTTTATAAAAAGAAACGCACTTCCTAAAGCATCATTGTATACACCTATTGCAGACGATAATAAAGGTGCACGTATGTTGGCCCAAATGGGCTGGAAAAAGGGGGAAGGCTTGGGTAAAGATGGTACTGGCATACTGGATCCAGTGAAGGCTGAAAGTTATGGTCAATCTGCTGGAATTGGTTCCACAACGAAAAGAGATTTAGGTGGTGATGGATCTTATAGAACTAGAACTGTTGATGTAGTAAGTGATGTTTTCTTATTATTTATTTATTATTACTATTATTGTTATTGTATATATTCCATTTCTTTGGTAAGGATCATTCTAATACTAATACAGGCACGAAAAAGATACCTTGGTGATCGAAAATAATGAAGTTTTACTGTCATCTTTAAAAACAAATTTCGAAATTTTTTATTTTCTAATAAACTATCGTTGTTATACTACTATTTGTTTCCCTATAATAGTCTTAATAACCTAACTCTACACAAGGAGTTGCTTCATTCCTGGCTTCTTACTTTGACGAAACTTTCGCAAAGAAAACAGAAACTTTAGCACTTGGAAATTTGCTAGTTATTTCCGCTATATCTTTAAACTAACCTGTATTTTTACCCGCCGTTCCATTCCAAGTGGTATTAAGTGAGGGGAAGAAAGGGGAAAATGGCTAACGCATTTAATTTATACTATTACCTTTTTGCATAATGTAACCATTTCGTAAAAAGAAAACTAGGTAATATGTTACTTAAATAGTAGATATCTGTTCGCCGATATCAAAAATTGTTATGCATATCATGGTTATGAGATTTGAGACTTATAATAACTAGTAAATCATACATAGTATTTAGACTTCCATTTTTTTCGTAATAAAACATATGTTAATAGTATGGTTAAATATGGTATAGCTAATATTAAAAACAAACTTATGACTAAAAAAAAAAAAGGTTTTTGTAACTAGATTCACAATGCTTTAATTTATTTAAATATAATGCTCACAGAAATGAAATGTAATAATACATGTACATCTATACATATATATCTACATAGCTGATTAAAAATTCAGAATAAAATTACAAGATGGAGAAGATTTTACACAAATTCTAAATTCAGTTAAAGATTTACAAGTAATATCAAAGCATAATGAACCGCATCGTATTTCTAGTTTGTATCTTCTTGATTTTATCGGTAGCAGACCAGTTGCACTACCTATATAGAACTTTGTACGTTTATCTGATTTATATCTAATATAAACTTCAAAGCTTGCATCGATTTCAAGACCTCGGTCTTCACATATCCATGTTAACAGATCAAGGTGCGTATAACTCATATCAAGGGTTATACTTCCGTTGAATTCATCCTGCCTCATATGAATTTGCTTGATATTCGGAAATTGTACGGACACAACCCGGAGAAGCTCAGTTAACACTGATACGTCACTATCAAAAGTATCGATAACAGTTAGTTTATTCACTTTTTGGTTTGGAGGTACACAAAAACTTGATGCGGTTACGCGGAAGACTTTTAAGTTCAATACGAGTTCTTGTACTGAAGAAGAATCTCGAATGATATCAAATATATTGTCTAAATCTATACGTATTTCGTTAAAATCTTCTGATACAGAAGTCGGATATATGAGCAGATCATCTTGACTTCTGGAATGTTCCCACAGCTCATCAAAACTAATTGAGCGAATCCTACTGCCTATTTCTGAAAAAAACTTGAACCATGATGACACTACAAAGGCATTTTCTTGAATTAATGGAAACCACAGTGTTAGCTTTTTTGTCGCTTCAAGTTTTAACACTACTTTGTTCTGGTGGGGACGACTTTCAAAGAAAGAAACAGCAATATCTCCACATGTGTATTTCATCTTCATAAGCTCCAATATAAGGTTAGTTAAATCAGGTTCTCCTACTTCCAGATCTATGTCAAATTTTGATATGGATGTTGCGTAGCGTAAAAAATTCACCACAGCACCTGGACAGTAACGTGCTGGAGTACCGTGTTGAAAATAATAACTTTTAATCTTTAAGCTTTGAAGGTTTGGAAATTTTTGTATAACGTATTTCACTTGATTTCTGGTGCTTATTATGTCCCAGTTACATTCAAGTTTACGAATACCAAGGCGTGGATAAATTGATACCCCCACAGGTTCCATTATCATTGTCTGATCCTCTGTAGGAGCTAATATAATAGAAACTTCTTGTAGATGTGGACAATCTTCGATCAGATCATTGAAATGAGTCAATTGTTTGTCAGATTGGTAAGCTAGTGTAAAAGTCTGTAAATTCTTGAATTCTCCTATTTGGTCAAGTAATGTTTGATACACGCCTAAACTTTTCAAGTCTGTTCCATGGCATAGTTCTTTGTCGGAAATTGATAAGTGTTTTAAAGACGATTTGAATTGTAAGGCCGTAAATAAATATGATTCTAAATTTCTAGTATTAGAACACGGTAAAAGCTGTAAATGAGAAAAGTGACCCTGAGAAGCTGCATGAGATAATCGAATCCAAAACGACAGTTCCTGCTCAGCGCTGTTTAACTGTAGCAGATTGGGACACTTGCGGCTTATTAAATTTAATATATCATGCTGATCCCATTGCTCAGTATATCGTCCCATGCTGAATAACCATTCGGTATGAATTATTTTAAGACGATTGCCCAAATGTGATGAATTTGATATCGTACGGGCATACATTTGAGCCTTTTCTCCAGTATGTATTTCTATTTCTGAGTACAAATGATCAATTGAAGCAGTGTACCATTCTTTACTCGTAAGTTGACATTGTAGTAGGTCTATTGGTTTTAAATACTTAAATATAATCATTAAGACTTCGAGAGGCAATGCTGGCATAGTTGAAATTATAAGATGTCTTTTTTTAAAAAAAAATGCTGTGTTTATGATAGTATTCAATGTACTAATTTATTATTATGTATATAAGACTGATTTTATACAAGATGCCAAGAAATTTTTGTATGAGTGAAGGAATGATTTATTTATTTGATTTTTAATTCATGTATAAATCATATTGTCTCGGCTTAAAAACAGTCATAAAGCTTAGTGCTGCATTATAATTATTTTCCGAACAATAGTTTTAAAGAAATCCTGTAAAAAAAATTCTAAAATAAAAGACATGAACATCACGTGATTTCTGCTTTTATGAATCATTATAAAGCTATTCCATTTTTCAACTGGTGCCATTTTTAACAACAATTGGTGATTTTTCTCCTGATAACACAAAAGCTTATAATGATATTCTAAAATCTTCTACATGTCATTTTTTTAGGCTTTCGACTTAACGAAAGTTATGATTTATTTAATGAGAAACGAAGGTATTACTTGCTTATTATTATTAGTAACTAGTAAATTTACTAATCTACAAATGTAATGCCAAAATTACTATTCCACCTCCGAAGAAAAATAAAATGGGAGGAAATTTTCAAGATCTTCCAAAACTTGCATTGTGAAGTATATTATATATTCTCTTTTCATACCCTCAATTATCTGAGACTCAGTGTATTTCAAGATGTCAGAAGGAACTATTTTAAAATAAAATAAAAATACCATCAAAAAGTATATATGACATATGTATGTGATACACTTACATAAACGACCCAACAAATTGTCAAACTGATTTTTAATTGTATCCAGAGAAGCGAAAGCGATCACAAAATTATTATTGTGATAGCTGTTAATTGTATATTTTTATAAGAATAACAATAAATACAAGTCGGTTTTCATCATGCCGTTATTTATGATAAGAGGTGTAACATCTTCTACGATGTTAGTTTCACCAGCAGCACCTATATATATATATTTGTATAAAAGCCTAACGTTTGCACACGTCAAAAAAAGTGGAAATTAGACATAAGCCATATACTAGTTAGTTTTCTGTTACTATTATGGACTTCTATTAAGTCAGATTTTGTTGACGTTTTCGTTTCATCTTCAAGATTTTCAATTCTCCATAATATATAAAAATCTCCTGTTTTAAAGCATCCAGGTCCAGTTTCAAGTTCTGGTAAGGGATATACATTAACTTGAACGCCATAGAAAATAGATTCTGTATCAGAAAGAAATAAAAGTCTATCGTTGTGATCGGTTTCTAATATGAGACCAGCTTGTATAAAGATAGGACGAAATAATTGTTCTCTTATTTTATGATGATCCCATTCCCAAGGGACTACACATAAATAATGAAGTGTGTCAAGACTTTTACGTCCTTTGATAGAGCTCACAAGTAAATGAATATAATCTGACATTATATGCCCCATGTCATCTATTGTATCCTTTTCATTGCTTTTCCCTTTCTTGAATGCAGGATTTAGTTTATATATAAAGTCATCAATTACTACATAATGTTTATTCTATCTATCATCCGGCATCCACCTAAATCCATCATGAACAATTTCTTTCTTTTTTTTTATCGTAACTAATACGATCTTTTACGCTAATTATAAAACATCGTTGTTACTATTTAATCATAAAAGAAATGCCAACTGCAACCTTACCTTTTTTTGTACTTATCAGGGTCTTTTCTTTGTGTATTTGTATTTATACTATACTCTATTCTGCCAGTTTTTAAATCTTACATACATAAGATCTGTTAAAGTGGGTAGATAATTATTCAATACTGTTACTTACGAATAATAGCCTTAATATGCTGACGAATATTATAAATTTCTTCCATGTTAACACTAGGAAAGGCTTTTATATGTACCCTTGAAAAAAATAACAAAAAGAGAAAAGAAAAAGAAAGGAACCTCTTGGAATAGCACAAAAATTGACATGTGTC
Organism: Pilaira anomala; assembly: GCA_025716855.1. Taxonomy (NCBI): domain Eukaryota; kingdom Fungi; phylum Mucoromycota; class Mucoromycetes; order Mucorales; family Mucoraceae; genus Pilaira; species Pilaira anomala. The sequence continues at coordinate 156,497 of JAIXMQ010000061.1, forward strand.
ACATTAAATTATTTAGGTGTAACAAAGTTCTTTTTGCATTTAGTTAGATGTCATTAACCATGACTTTCCACAAGTGTCTACTATTTTTTCCAAAAGCAAGTAATTAATTTTTCAAGCTTTTTTTATTTATTATGGAAGTAGAGTAGAGCATAGCTTCACTTTACTTTCGATATATGCTAGCATAAAACTCTCCATCAATCATCTTAGTTAACTCACTCTATGATGAAAAATGGTTCCTATAGTTAACTCAACTAACATTCGTTATTAAACTGTTAAAATATAGAAAAAATATGAAAAAATAGTGACGAGTTTTGGAAAATGAAATGGGAGATCCAGTATAGAACTTTCATTCAATTATTATCTATCATATTCGAAGTTTGGTTAGAAACAAATAATATAAAACGACGGCTAAATTTTATTCATTCCCTTTTTTTTTGAATATATTTCTTGCCTATTATGTTTAACACCCCTTTGTTTGTATAATAGGACAAACGAAACAAAATAAGTGTGTTTCAACAACCGTACCCGCTCTATTTAAGGCCGTTCGATATAAGGCCGTTTCCAATTTAAGGCCGCAATTCTCTGCAAAATTTGGCCATATTTAACTCCCTCGAGTCAGTAATAAGGCTATGATACGATTTAAGGCCACAAAAGTCTGAAACTTTTTTCAGCCTTAAATAGAGCGGGTACTGAATAAGGCTTATCTGTCGTTTCATTGCAGTTAATTTATTCATTTTTAAGTGATACAAAACTCCCCAAATTAACAGTTCAGAAATTATCCAATCCAACAGAATGAATAGAACACATAGTTTTGGTTCACTGTGATTGAAAACAAGGAATGGTCTTCTTCTTGCCTTAGTTCCTGAACCATAAGTCTAGGAACTTAAGTCAAAAGAATTATGGGCCTTTTTTTTAATTATTTTAAAAAATTGAGTTACCCATCATCATGAAAAAATTTCAGAATTAATTAATATACATACTGCAATAAGGAATTTTTATTATTGTCACTACTTGCATCATAAGCAATAATAGTGATGATGGGTTACCTCGTGAATCACACTACAAACATTACAGAAATAAGCAGTTACTTATGCTCTTGTGTTTTGAAAAAGAAAAAAAAGGACGCTTGTTTTACAAGTTGATGAAGTAATACTTAAGTTTCACCATAACCATAATAACAGAGATATGTATGTGCATGTTATTTCAGTCAAATATCATTAACCTTTCTTCACTATATTTCCTAATAGTTCTTTATTTGTTATGTATCAACTTTTGAACCATCTATCATTCCTACACAAACCTTCCAATAACTTTACCTAATAACGTGAGAACTTCATTATCTACTAACTAGTTAATGTAAATCAATAAATATTATTATCAGATATACCGCAGACCACAAGATTTCGTTATTTGAATCAATGCTTAAAATTACATCAGTAACGATATCATCATTTGTAATTTTCAGAAAAACAACGTGTTCTTTAGCTGCAAATTTTGGTAGATAACATCATATAAAACTCGATTAACAAGACAAAGGGAAAAGGTAACGCACTATCAAGACTTTTGTCGTAGCAAAGGTAGTAACTCTCTATCATCAGTGAGAAATAAGAACTAGTAAACATTTATTACCTGCCTTTTGACTTAGACCTTCAGTGAGACGATAACATTTATTCAGTTATTATGTCGACCAAGTTTATAATAAGTATTACACTAATAAATAAACATATCAGCTACGTAAAATAATGTTTTTTCTATTTTATTTATACCTGTAGATACAATTATCAAATAGGCCAACAAGATTCTATTATTACTTGAATCACTGTTAGATTAGATTCTTCACTCTAAACCTTGAGTGATGAATCAATGCATAGGCCAGCTAGATTCGATCGAAATAAGTGAGGTAGAATGAGTAGGGGTCACTTTTTGGTGTTTATCATTGAAGAAGATATCATCTTCTCTTTTCTTTAAAGAAAAAAAAGATGAGATATGTATCAAGCTCGTTTCAACTGAGAGAGTGTATTATTACCTAAGGAATTGGAGGCTTGATTGACTGTTGTCATACTATTAAGAAGGGTGAATAAAAAATTATAAAGTAAACGTAAAAAAATAAAAAAAAAAGCGGAAAGGAAGAAGAAAAAAAAAGTATTTCGTGAAAAAAAAACCTTGTTTATGTATATACACATATTAAGTTGTTTAAAAAATTGATGTAATAAGTTCTCACACCAACTTGTAAAGTAGATTTTTTTTTTTTGTTTATATGAAGCCAAGTCAATTACAAATGATAATAGATTAAGAAATTCTCACGCTAGCTCATAAAAAAAAAAAAAAAAAAAAAAAGAATACCATACACATGTTATATTAAAAATAAACATTTTGACATGCCATGGAACAAATTATACTTTTTATTGTTGAGGCTGTACCTTTGAAATCCACCTTATTTTTTTATATGTTTTGTATAGAATAAAAGACCATAATTTTTCTAAACCCTAATATGAATAAGCTTCTCTTCTTTATTTATTTAACATGTTGTAATAATATGCATTACTTTTCGAAATGTTTGGACGCCAATGTTTGTTATTTTCCAAAAAAAAAATCAAAATGCATATTTATTTATTTCCAAGCATTATAAAAAGATTTTTTTTATTTTACTTGATTTAGAAAGATAGCCTTATCAACGACATGATTGCAAGATTTTGAATTACGTTGCTGTTGATACTTCTGCGCAAACTGGCTGGAATCTGAGTACAGAAAAAAAAAATACAGGTTTAAAATAGATAATACATATGTAGGAACAAATATAAACTTCAATATAACATGCTTATTATCAAGTATATACTTTATAAAGAAATATTAGGTTCATTCTTAATTATTATTATTTTGCAAAGAAGCTCATTTGCCTTAATAAGCCTGTCAAAATAAGTGATAACGACCTTCTATTCGTGTCACAGAAAGATTATTTATTTTTATATCGTTGTGTGCGAAAGTAAGAGGAAGTCTACACAGAAACGAAAGCCATGGAGAAACAGAATTTTTATACATTACTTCACGTCTGAAGGCTTGAATGAGATTTGTACACAATACAACTTGAAGTCGTGAACGAGAGACGATAAAACTAGCACAGATCATTGATCCTGTTTTTTTTAAACAGTTGAATAGGATGAAAGACAAGTTTGAAAAGAGCAAGTTCGAAATTGAAACATATTGCTGACAATCCATACAACCATTATCAATTAATGTCAGTAAAGATGCTATTAGACTATCGCTATTTTTAGTCTCCCTTTAATATGTATCGCATGATGACGCTTCAAAATCCAAATAACACAATCAATCAGTTGCTGGTACTTTTTTACTTTTATTGTTTTCTTTTATTCTTTTTTTCTTTCATTTGTAAGAGTATTTTTTTTTTTTATAAAGTAAAACAAAACTGATGTCCTGATTACGTTTGAAAAAGATCTTCTTAAATGACTACCCAATTCTTCTGCTTTATGCATTCCACTCTTTCGAATTGGTCATGTTTACCTTGGATCTTATCTACCCAATTGAGCAACAACCTAAGAATACGGCCAATGGGGATTAAAAAATATTATTAAACCCCGTTCACGTGAATTTTATCTTCATACACCGCATCACAATTTGTTCGATCCTGATCATTTGGACTAGACCGTCAAACTTTTTTTTTGTCAAGCAAGTGAGATGGTATCAGCTTATACATTTTAATACACACAAAAATACATACATTACGAATGTACTTTTTTTTTTGAAAAATAATAAGATGAACACTTTTTTTTACCGTATATATATTTACCCCATATTTTCACACCGTTACCATTATCCACCAACTAACATAATTAAATAATAATTAGTTATCAAGCTAAAATAAGATTATATAACTGGCTAAAATGCACTAATACATAAAAGATCCAAAATTAAAAGCAACTCGATGCTTGATAGATATTATGGCCATATCAACTTTGGTTTAAAGTAGAAAAAAAGCGCGGCATTTATGAGTGTGTATTATAGAGTTGTAACTACAGTATAAAAAGGATTCCTCTTTTTATTTATATACCGTTTTTTTTTCTGTATGAACGATAATTACACGTAAGGCTTTCAAATAATACACCAAAAGGATAAAAAATGATATTTAGAAAAAAAAATCAACCTGGCTTTTTCATAAAAAGACTTTACATTTGAGACAGGGTTTTTTAAAAAAAGCTTGATATATTTATTAAATGTTACAAAAAGAACATGATGAACATGTTCTTTTTTGTTGATCGTTTCTCGTTAACAGAGATCAAATCGACAGGAGTTATAACGAAGAAGAAGTCTAACAGGTACAAGATCTTTCAACTTCTTCATTCTTGAGTATTTGATATTTGACTCCCTTTTTAATAATGTGTTAGATATAGAAAAATATGTCACCATTAAATAATTAAACAGAACTTACGTTTATAATGAGCCTATTGAAGCACTCATAAAGAGCTCTTGTGTCACGGTAGTCATCATATTCAATTGTAATAAATTTTTGTGTATGAGAGATTGAGGTTATAGAAATTGAATATATTGAACCTACACCAGAAAGTTGTTGCTAAAATGAGAGTTAGTAGCATATAATTGTTACCAAAATTTAAGAAGAAATAATATACCATGTAGTTCCCGATAGTATTGGGTTGAATATTGAGACATACCAAAAGCTCTTGTTCAAATGGCTTTTTGAATAAGTCAGGTTTGGCATAATGCGCTTGAAATAAAGAATAGTATTTTCTATTAATATAATTGACGGCTTGCTCAGCGTGTTTCATTCTGTAATAAGAGATGACTATTGTATCAGATGAAGAAAAAGATACAATGTTGTTAATATCGCCCAATATCTATTTAAATGATGGTTATTATTTCTTCAAAATAAGTAAATATATATAAGTAATGTTTTAATACTTACTTCAAGCTCCATCATAAATAACTTCTTAAAAGTAGTGGTCGTAACATTGATTGTATGAAGCACAATATGTCGAGTAGGTTTATTACTCTTGCAATTTATTAGATCGTCACAATCTATAAACTAGATATTAGATGTTTATTCCCAAATAAACGTATTCTGTATTATTCTCTTTTTATTTAACTGTACCATAAAAGAAATCAGGAAGTAACTCCATAGGTTGTTGACCAAAGATAGGCGGTGCTGAAGGTGTATCATTGCTGTAATTTGATGAAATATCAGAATCTGTAGATTAGACATTTTAGCTGTTTGTTTGTATGAACACATATGTATTATGTGATTTTTCTTACCTGCATCACCGAAAAAGTTAGGAGGTAATCTCCATGGTTGACAAAGGGTAAGATTTTTGAAGGAAAATTTTTTCGTGAAATTCCACATTATAAGTGATTATTATTTTGAATATTAAAGTGAAAAAAAAAAGAAGAAAATAAATGATTAGAGCAGCTATTTATAAGTTGATAACCTCTCACTTAATGAAAAAAAAAAGAAAGTTTGAAAGCTTATTAGCATGTGAGTCTAGCCCATCTTAAAAAACCTTGCGATGTAATATTTATTCAAAGAGAGCAAGCGCGTGATGGAGTTCAAGTTTGTTTAAAATTCCGTTTAAGGGAGCAACTTCATATGTGATCTTGACATCATAAATAAAACAGCTACACAAAAAAATTTCCCATGTCTACAAATCAAGCAATATTTTTTTGTCTGAAATGATTCAAATCGGTTCAAGGAAGATTAATATACTTCATATTTTTACAGTCAAGGCAATATAATAAGTATTAGTGATATACCCTATAAAAACGTGCTTTATATAAAAGTCTCAGCCTATATTTACACTGCTTTCTGTAATTTTTTTATGAGAAGGTCAATTTCTTAAAAAAGCACTCTCACATTTTACCATATTTTATAAAAGATCTTTTATTTAGGTACAAGCAAGTGCAGGTGTGTAAAATACATAATCTCGTGCGATATTGAACCTTAGTTTAGATAATATTATTATTGATTATATATAGTAGTAAAGTGGTGATATGAAAGATATAAAAGTTAATTGAATTATAAGACGAAAAAATAGGGCCCCTATGTAAAGCTGTCTACTGTGCAAAAAAAAAAAAAAAAAAAAATGTTTTCAATCTTTTAAGGAAATAAGAAAGAAAAAAATTCGCACGGACCACATATTTTAATACTTTCATCCTTTAGACCTCTCTGCATCGTGTTACCATTAAGTTAATCTTTGACATTTTGTATCATTTTTTTTCTATCATAATCATTCTCTTTTGACTTAACGTTAGAAAGTGATTTTATCCACAATTAGAGCTCAATAATACAGAGCATTAACTATTATATCTCTCTCCTTTACTTCAGCACCCAATATTGTATACAACTCAGTTGATATGATGATATTAATAGTGCACATGCTTCTAGTCTTATTTTCAGAAAAACAACTTTACTTTTTCACAAAGTCCACATGAGAAATTTTACAAAAAAAAAAAAAAGTACGTTGGTTGAGATTTTTGTATAAAACACTTTTTTTTATAATCTAGGTATATCGTTAAAATCTAGTCATTGCCTTGACAGTAAATATATTAAGTCTATTACTCTTCATTGAACATATACGAATTATTTAAGCAACTAATTATAAATTAAATAATTTTTTATATAGTTACGAGAAAAAATAAAATAAAAAGACAGACACTATGTACAATAATTTTTTTACAAATAATTTTTATTGACACATCATTTCAAATTTCTTACAAGAGTCCTCGAAATCTTCTTTAAGTTTTTCAAATTCGAAAAAACGGAATCTGATTTCGGCGTTCAAAGCATATTCCAAACTTTCAATTCGATTTAACAAACATTCAATGACGGCTTCATCTGATTTTGCTTCTTCTTTTAATTTTTTATTTTCTTTTTTTAAGGCAGAAAATTGCTCTAAAAGGAATTTAAAAAAATGCTTAGCTTTTTATGTTATAACAAATTGTATTTATGAATATATAATTAATACATACCTTCAGTGGGCAAGCCCAGCCAGTTAATATTTTTTTTTCTACACCAAACGGTGCAGAAACAGAGGGTTTTTTTTAAGTAACAGCTGATATGGTAGTCATAGCAGATGATAGTAATAAAACATAAAGTAAAGAAAAAGAAGGCAATGCCTTCTTTTTCTGTAATTTCGTATTTCAAATTAGCTGTACTGTACATGTTTAAAATAATAATTAGATAAAGGAAAAAAGATACGAAAAGAAAATATTGACGTTTTATACATTTAATTTGAAGGGCTGAAAGAAGATTTTGTAACTATGCTTCATTTATGATGTCAAGATAAAATGAAGTCTTTTTTGTTTTTGTTTATTTACATGTTGTACACAGCCCCCTTTTTCAAATTCAGTATGGGCATTCTCTATAAACGCCGCCTGTTTCAAATTTAAATTTTTTTTCCTTCACACACCCCCTAAAAACGAAAAGATTGTTACGCAACTAATCTTTAAGATGGTTCTAGGCGTTCTTTGGTGATGAAATAAGATCCGATTAAGATTTCAAAAATAAAAAGTATAAGAAAGGGAGTACTTCAAGTAAACAAAACGAAATGCTGATAAGATATACAGATTATCTACTTTTTAGTTTAGAACCCTTTTTTTATTGAATTCCGTCGCATGTTTTCTTTGATATGGGCGTTCTCATGTGTTTCTCATAACTCACATGTCAAACTCTTAAACTTTTTTTATCGGTATCAATTTACGCAAAGAGTTTTTTTTGTTTTTTTTTTTTTGTTTTTTTTTTTTTGTTTTTTTTTTTTTTTTTTTTTTTTTTTTTTTTTTTTTTTTTTTTTTTTTTTTTTTTTTTTTTTTTTTTTCGTCATTTTAGCTGACATCCTAGTGATTAATAATGTAAAGTCTGTTTTTAAAGTTTAATCGTAAAAAGAAAAATATCACTTTTTTAACAATATGCACAAAAGGTTTTTGCCATTTATAAGAAAATTTATGGAAAGCAAAGTGTGGAAATTGAATGTTTTATTTCAAATAATTTTTTTAAAAAGTAATTATGTATGCATGTATATGTAATTATTTTTTCTTTGACATAAAAAGACAATGAAAATCAATATCCGTTGAACATTGTCATCATAGTCTCTCAGGTAATAATAATATGCATAATGATAGAAGATCTGGTTTTATTTCAAGTCCACAAAGAATCAAAACTACAAGAGGGGAAAAAAACGAATAGTTTTTTGCTTATGGGAAAGTAAAAGAATAAAAAAGAATATAGGACAGGATCTTTCTTACAAACCTTCATTACTTTATTATGTGCCATCAAGTTTTAATGCAGAGTCGAGGCAAGATATTTTTTTAACTAGAGACAGAGTAGAGAATAAGGTGAAGGATGAAAAGTATGTCATAAAAAATAAAACGTCCGTAAACTAACCAAATACTTTGAAATATATAGATGAAGATTTTATAAATCGAAACTTTGAGAAAAAAAGACAGTACGTATGTGCAATAACTTGTTAGACATCATCGGATAAACTGAATGAAAGACAATGAGGTAGTCAATAGAGTGAAGATAACTTACATGGTACCAGTGATAGATATGTAAATAAGTACATACACACTTCAGAACAAATAACTAAAAAAATTTAAGTAAGCATTGGAATAAAAAGTACTCATATGGTTCTTCTGTAGTAGCTGTTATTACATATGTAGCAAATAGAGCAGTAGACTAAAGCCAATATTTAAAGTGTTTGATGTAGTGTGAGAGATGGGATAGAGGGAATGAATGGTAGTTTCAAAAGTAGATCGATTTTGGTGAAAGAGAGTGATGTAAACCTTTTATTACAATGCTCATACATAGCTTTTGTCTGACTCAGAGCATACGAAAATTAAAAAAAAAATCAATGTTAATAAAGCTTAAGGTTTTAAGAGAGATAACGATTATTTAGAAGTAATTCTTATTGATCAGAGAAATAAATGTCACTGATTTCCTCGACTTCTTCATACAAGCTCTTGGATTCTTCTTTTAATTTTTGAATTTCATTATTAAAACAACCAGAGCTATCAATATAACTATATACACCAGGCAAAAGATATTTCATTAAATAGACAGATTGCCATTCAAAAAAAAAAAAAAAAAAAAAAAAAAGCGCTAAAAGACAGAGTATCAAAAAAAGTACGAAACAAAAAAATTCTTCATACAATTATTTACAAGAAAAGTATGAATGAAAAGATAATGGTGAAAAGCGCGTTTATTATTGCGTGACCAAATGTTTTTATGATAAGTGCTTAAATTTCCAAATTGATTTTAAATATGTGTGAATCTCATTTCTTAATATAATTTGCATGAACATACATAGTCAGTGCACTCATTTTTTGATCATGTGCATATAATATCTGCCAAATTCTGCTGCATATGTCAAAAAAAAAGAGATTTCAGTGAAAAGGGAAAAAAGAAATAGATACATGATCCTCTTTAAATAATATGAATAACTATCATCCTTTGATATTATTACATTAGTATTTTGCTCTATTTGTAAAACCAAGTAAATCATTGTCTAGTAAGCGCTCACTAGTTCCGATGTGAGAGAAGATTATCAGCAAATTTAAGAAGGAAAAAAAAGACAGAATAATTAGGTTTATTTTTTTTTGTTTTTTTTCTTGTTTTTTGTTGTTGTTGTTTATCGTTGTTTATTGTTGTTGTTGTTTGTTGTTTTTGTTGTTGTAACAAAATGGGATCCAGAGGCCAAGACCTCCTTCTCCGAATCTTCTATTGATTTTAACAACACCCTAAGAAAAGGGTGTTGCTCCAATCCACCAGGAGCCGTACTACACAATTGAACAAAAGCATCCCGCTTTTCAGCGAGATGCTTTTTAACAACCACCAATTCTGGTTCTTCTACTACTTCTTCTTCTTTTTCTTCTATTAGGTATAGTTTAGTTTTTTTGTATGAATATATAAAAACGTATAAATATATATATTACCTTTTAAAAACTCTTGGTTCTGAGTTATATTTGAAACCTTGCCGGAGCAGAGGGTTTTACGGATTAAACAATCCCAGTGGTTGTCGTAACCAACAAGGATTAGAAAAAGGAATTGAAACAAAAAGAACGCAGTGCGTTCTTTTTCCGTGATAATGTAGTGGTAAATACCAGGAGGGAGTAATAGCTGCTGGTTCATTGTACTAAATATAACTGATAGAGAAAAGAAAAAAAAATCATAGCAAAAAGATATTGCTTTGTATATATTTTTTTTGGTTCTTTATGCATCTAGTGAAGCTTTAAATTGGATCGTATACGGCCCCGGTATTTTCTCCATTTATTCTAATTCTATTGGCTCTCAGATTAAGGAGTAATTTGTAGTTCAACTCACGTGAAAATATATCACATCACAAGTTGTTTGATATCCATGTTTTTTGATTTGCGATAGACTTACCTGCTAAACGGTCGAAAAAAAAAATTTATCGATGTTATACAAATATATGTATATATATAATATATATTTTCAGTTTGTAAAGGTCTCGTTTCTCATTGGCGAGAGATAAATAATGTAGTTTTTCCTTTTGTGTGTATAAGCTTCGATAAGTTAGGCTTTATTTCAAGTCCATGAAGAAGGAATTAAAAGACTTCAAGGTTTACATAAAAAAAAAAAAAAAAAAAAAAAAACGGAAAGTTTTTTGTTTTTGGGAAATTAGAAAAGATAAAGGACGGAATGATATATACAAACATCCATTACTTTGTTATGTAATGTCAAATTGGGTATATTGTAAAAAGTGCCTTTTAACAACTCTTGGTTTTGTGTTTCAGCTAAACAAACCTTGCCGGAGCAGAGGGCTTTACGGATTAAATAATCAACGTGGTTATCGTAAGCCACGAGTATCAAGAAGAGAGCTTGGAACAAAAAGGACAGTGCATTCTTTTTCGGTGGTGACCTAGTTATAAATTGCATAAGGGAGTAAAATAGCTGATTCATTTTGTACTATAATAATCGATAGAGAAAAGAAAACCACCAAAGAAAAGGATGCTTTTTGTCTATATATATTTTCTTCGGTTATTGGATGTATAGAAGTACAGTTTTGGAACCCTAATCAAGAGCACGTAATACTTGAAGGGCAGAGATAGAGAACCACCTCTGCTTGCTGATTGCACAGCATCAATAGTATTTTCAAAGTGGGGTTAGGTCATACCATATAAAGCACGACAGTGGTGAGGTGAATTTGGTTGGACCAAAGTTATGGAGGCATGTGTTGTCACTAATGCAGTCTTGTAAATATCGCTACCACCAAGGAGTACAATAAAAGCCTTCCTGCTCATTCAGAAGAACCAGGACTTTTTTTCAAAATACCGAATGGTAAGAATAGTACATATCGGGTTTTCTTCTATTCCTTGCTGAATGATCCATAACCAACGTAAAGTTGATTTAGGATGGTACATCAAGCTTTTAAAATGATTGAACTTGTTTGACCACAGCATCCTTCCATGTTATTAACTAATATGGGATTTCAATAGTTAATTCAATACGCTGACGAGGTGCTGTAGGAATAGTGATAGATGGCAGCACATTGAATCATGAACACAACCTCCTTATGTACTATGAGGTCTTCAACAAATACGGTGTTTTCTATTTTAATGCAATTAATATCATATGAATACTCAATAAAAAGAGAGGGAGATTATCATAGAATCTTATGTAGCGTGATATTTTCATGATCTAATAGTTTGTCTCCATGCAGAAAAGCATTTGCTTTTTGATGTTTTTATGAGGTAGCTTGTTATGACATACATCATCATTATCTAGGTACGTTTTTTTCATATAACGTTTTTCTTTTTCAAGTACATGGTAGAATTATTATGAGCACCACCACCAGAGAATCCAATAAAGCCAGGAGATAATTCATGACCAGTTGTTTTTTAAGCAACACAACACCATTCCACTTCGTCTTACTAGTTACAAAGTATTTCTTTTTAAGCCAGTTCGGTTCAATGATGCTGTTTGCGGTCAAAAACAGCTGTTTGAATAGCTGATGACCTTTCGAGAATTTTGCTATTCAGTGAGGCTCTTTTTAAGGACCCAACAATCAAGTCCAAACTAAAAAAATAAAAAAAAACCGTGTTAATAAGAATAAGGCAGTGTGAAACAGCGTGTTAAAAAATTCGTACAAATGTTATCTTTAAAAACATCATGGTCTTGCTTAAACCAATTTACACAATACAATATATTGTGTTAGTATAAAGACTAAAAAAAAAACTATTATTCAGACAACATACCATAATTCGTATTTAATTTTTCGATTATGGAAGAAATCAACATACTTCCAAAAGTAGGAAACCCAACATCTAAACCCTAAAAAAAAACTCTGTTCACTCTTTATTTTCGATTAGTTACAGTGTTTTTCGTTTGAAGATACAATAAAAAAAAAAGTCATTGTTTCTCCCATGAGTCAAATACAATGTCCAGAAAATTGAATCAATCTCTCTGTCATCATATTTTTCGACAGATCAATTTATCACGTCTCCAAGTCAACCATTCGGCGTACAATACAAGAGTCTGACATATATTCTAATATATCAAATAATAAATAAATTCGTCTTTTTATTTACTCTGCAGAATAGTTGTATCATATAAAGTCCTGACACGTTCAATTATTGATCCAAATTTATTCCTTTACGTACTTTCTGAATCCTAATTGTCGATTTAGTAAAACTCATTAGCACTAATGTACATTGACCTTCTGAATGGATCTTGTAAAAAAACGCTGAATAAGTCCCTTCATTTGTTTTGTTATCATGTCTATGACAAAAGTGACTCATGCATACAAGTGGTGCTGATGTTGTCTTATTTTTTTAAGAGAAACATATGAAGGTATCTCACTGATATTTCAAGTATAAAGTATTATAATAAAAGGAAAATTTCAAACATAAATTTATTAAGTCAAAGATATTTAAAATATTAGTTTTATTAAGCTATAATAGAGCGAGAGATCCCAAAGAACTTTTGTATACAGCAGAAGAAGTAAAAGGATTTTGTAGAGAGAGAGAGAGAGAATAACCAAAGTTTTGTAACAAAGTAGAATAAGAGGTCCACCCAAAACCTCAAAATTTTTTTGCATAAAGCAGGAGTACAAGGCCCACCCAAAGCCTCAAAGAATTTTTGCATACAGCAGGAGTAAAAGAATTTTGCAGATAGAGAAAAAAACCAAAGCTTGTAACAAAATAGAGCAAGAGGCCCACCCAAAGCCTCAAAGGATTTTTTGCACAGAGCAGGAGTAAAAGAATTTTACAAAGAGAGAGCGAGAGTAACCAAAAGTTTTGTGAGAAAGTAGAACATGAGACCCACCCAAAACCTCAAAGAGTTTTTTTTTTTTTGCATTCACCAGAATTTAGCAGAGTGAGAGAGCAAACTGGGCTTTGAAAGTTTTAAAAATGTTTTGACGGCATTTCCAGAGAGTTTTGGCACCATTTAGAGTGGAATCTTGAGAAAAGCTTTATAATTATTAATTATTTTTGAAAAAAAAGAATATAAAGAAAAGGAGAAAAAAGGCATGAGGAAAAAAATTCACATGCTATATAAGAAAGAATACCATAGTGTTTACGTAATGTTTACAGTTATAAATAAATTGTTTACGACAGGAAAATTTTCTCCAGCTCAACTTCTTTATAGGCATGTACAACTTTTTTTATAATACTGGATTTCCCACTGTTTTTGGGACACGGTTTGAAAATTTTTGGGACTAAATGTCAGAGTTTGAACAAAATCAGAATTATTTTTTGAACTATCTTTTATAATTTTTAGAACTTTTTATATTAAAAAATAAATATGTCCACTTTTGATATCGATATGTCTGAACTCTGTTTAGAAGACCGAACAACGAAAGTATATGTTAGTCTTATGTCGATGATGAGAATTGAGTACTAGGGTATAAGCGCAATGGAATTAGATGAGGAAGTGAACGAAACCGTTGGCATTACAGCTGAAACGGAACAATTTGAATCTGAACAAGAAGAGGAAGAGGAAAACAGTTCGCAAGAAAAAAAAAACCAGACCTACTGGAGATCATAAAAAAAGAATTGGAAAAAAAAAGCTTGAGCAGCTTACCGAAGGTGTAAGTACTGTGGAAGCAGCCAACTGTTTTGGCATATCAAGAAGCTCAGCATATAGGTTTAGAAGCCAATGGCTCTCATCTGGTAGGGGTAGTTCGTAAGAAGAGAGGGCCAGCTGAAGGTAGTATGTCATCCTTAAAACAGGAACATACAGACTTTATTATCAACTATATTGAAAAGTTTGCTACAGCAACTATTGAGCACATAAAAGACGAGCTAGTAAAAGAATTTAAGGATTTAGTAATTAGTAAATCTGGACTTCAGCGCCATATGAAGACCCATTGTGCGCTATCCTTAAAGCGATTAGAAAAAATACCAGCCAAGCGTAACGATGAAGACACTATACGATAACGAAGAGAACGTGTCGAAACGTTTATTGCTGATAAGGATATGGGTTTTGAGCGCAACTGTGTGTTTTTAGATGAAGCAGGCTTCAATTTACATATAGTGAGAAATAGAGGATGGTCTGCAAAAGGAAAGCCTGCTAAGACCATTGTACCTACGAACAGAGGTACATCCATAACAATTTTAGGAGCCATATCTTCTGCTGGAGTTATAGATATATCGTTAAGAAAACCCACTTCGGCGACTAATGCTAAAAAGAGAAAGCTCGACGGAAAGACTGTCAAAATCACGAAAGGTACCAATACCAGCCATTACTTAGCTTACCTTTGCAACGTCATGGATGTTTTGGATAAAAATAAGATGCAAGGTTTTTACCTAGTAATGTATAATGCCCCAATCCATGGACCAAGAGGTAAGGTTATGAATGATTATATTGTCAGTAGGGGTTAAAAGTGTGTTTACTTGCCACCATACTCCCCATTTTTGAATCCTATCGAAGAGTTTTGGTCTAAGGTTAAGGCAGGTATTAAAAGATCTCCTATCGATGGCAAGGATACTCTCACACCAAGAATATTAGAATCATGTTCTAAAGTAACTTTGAGTGATTGTACAGGATGGATAAGACATTCTGTATCTTTTTTTTCTCGTTGCTTAGCTGAAGAGCAGATGCTATAGTTTTTTTTTTAAAAACAATAAATATTCCAAAAAATTTAAATAATTGTTCAAAAAGTAAATCTGATTTTGTTCAAACAACTCTGACATTTAGTCCCAAAAACAGTGGGAAATCCAGTACTCTTTCACACTGGCCCTTTTATAATTAAATCACAAACGGTGTTACCTCAACCTTTTTTTCTTTATTATCTTTTTTATTTACAAACTTAGGTGATACAACAACCACTTTTTCTTATAAATACCCCCTTCATTTTTGTAATTAAATAAACTTTAAGTTAGATTTTACTAGAAACTTCAAATAAGTAATTAGGTTATCCTTATATTATCTCTGATATTTTGAACTGTCAACCCCATTTTGTATATAATACCTCTTCGCTTTGATCTTCTGAATTCACTTTTGATAATTCGTTACCTGTCTTATATTTGATTATATTCTTTTTATTTGTATTGAAAACTATTGTATTTCCTACGCTCCCATTAAAAACGGATTATTATCCCCTTGTTATTCTATAACGACGTCGATAATTCTTTTTAGAGTCTAGCTGTATCTCCTACTTTTTCAGCGAATAATATATCTAAGTCTTTTTAAATAAGTTGACAGCTATATAGCCTGGTGCTCACATTTTACTTCATTAATTGTTTGTTATATAACTTTTAATAACCTCTTCACTTCTTGTATACTGCTATAAACTATTAGACATATCAACGGTTTACCATTTTCCCAACTCCCACCACTTTACTTTATTTTTTTTTACAAGAATTTTACTTTTATTTTATTTTTTTTTACAAAAATTATACTTTTATTTTAATTTTTTTGAATATCATACTGTTATTTTTTTTTTTTAAATTTTATACTTTTTTTTTTTTTTTCTGAGTTTTATACTTTTTTTTGTTTTTTTTTTGAATATCTTATTTATAATAATTTCTTAAACCTATCTACGGCCGAGTAGAAGGACCAGGCATATTATTTGTTTGGGGACCATTTCCTTGTTGAGGAGGAGGACCACCACGGAAGAGGTAAACCATTTCTTGCAAACCAATTCTTTCATTTGTTTGGACATCTCCTTCACCAAAGACACCATCCGATATTTCCTATTTTAAAGAAATGTTTAGTAATATGTTTTAAATATCTATTATGAAATAAGTTACCTGTTTCTTTGATTGCAGTTCAAGAATCCGTTGTTCTATTGTATCATTGATGAAAAGTCGGTGTACTTCCACGGGTTTGGTTTGTCCAATTCGATGCACGCGGTCAATGGCTTGATTTTCCAGAGCGGGATTCCACCAGACATCCAGCAAAATAACGCGATTAGCGCAAGTCAGATTCAGACCCAATGAACCACATTTGGTTGATACAAGGAGTACGGTGATATCTGGGTCCCTAAAGAATCGGTTTACTGCTTCAGCTCTTGCCTTAATAGTCATCGAGCCATCATAGCGAAGGAAACGAATCCCTCTTTCAGTCATAGGTTGTTCAACCAAGTCCAATAAAGCAGTAAATTGAGAGAACACAATGGTTTTGTCTTGGCCACCCGTTTCAATATTAGTTTCTTCCAAGATCTGAATCATCTTGTCAATTTTAGTACTTGAAACAAATTGTCGAATCTCTGCTATTTGTGCAGCCTGTTGTGCATTGAGGGGAGCTCTTGATTCTTCGTAAATTTCAGGTGCATGATGTCTTAAAAAGTTATCAATGGAAACAAGACGGTTGTTATCCAAGGCACCACGGCATTGAGGGCATCGTTTATCAGATCCCGTGTTACTGTTCCAATATCCATCAAAGCATTCTTTACACAAGATATGGCCACAGTTTGCAATTACTTGAGCATTTTCAGCAATGTCCATACAGATAGGACATTGTATATCGATTAAACTGGCCGAATCACTTAATAATC
>JAIXMQ010000062.1:0-168139 GCA_025716855.1 Pilaira anomala
GATAGAGATTCCAATACAACGATGTGTCAATTGCGTTTGTCTGGGAGCTTCTTCAAGAGAAAAGGCAAATGATCAGGTTCAGTCAAAGGCATTTGTAGTCGCCGATGCATATGTAAGCACCCGATGGCATCATGGGATCTTTTTGCACATAAAGAGAATTCTGATCTAAATTCGCCCAAATTCTCTCTATCTTGGTTCTCATGTTGGCTTTTTTTTCGCACCAGAGACGTTGGCATCTTCATTTTCGCCATTTTTGCTGTCACTACTGAAGTAATCTCCATACTCAACCTCGTCGCTCATAATTCGATCTGGGTTGTTGGAAGTGTCATTAGCAGCATTGTTGTTGTTATTGTTGATACAATCGAGAACGTTTGTATCAGTAGTAGTTTTTTCATAGATTGTGCGACTTGTTGAAACATGAACCGTACCTTACGAGCAAGATTAAAATTGCCACTGGAAAAAAGAAAAGAAAATTCTTTTATACTTAGTGAGAAGCACTCGATATTTAACAAAATAAACGATAAATAATTAACACTTGATTCAAACAGTAGTAATTTATATAAATTAAGCTTTATTTTTATTAATTCAAGTATAAAACCAATAACTTTTACAGTTATAGCTTCTCTTAGTTCTTATCAAAGACATGATAATTAACAGAATCAACCACGAGAAGGTGGAAGCTAACATCTGATTCCAAAAAATAGTGAAGCGGGCAGCCCCAACTCCACGCTTAAAATTTCGCCGGGAAGCCCCAAACTACATTCTAAGCTTAAGATTAATAACCATCTGTTAAGAATCGGGCTTGACAATGACTCAGGTCATAGCATCCTATACCTCCATCCATCTTTTTAAAGCCGCAAGCAACCAAAAAGCTTGTTCAGATATATTCGCTTACACGACTCCTCAAAGTCTCCTCCAACTCCAGAAAGTTATCAATAGACGGATGACTTTTATCCGGATTTATAAAAAGTATAACCAGGCACATCGTCACGTGAATAAGGTTTTTTATAACTTTTGCATGAAATGCACAACTTTTTTTTTCGCATGGCATACAGGCAGGTTTTTTTTTTCTCATACGCCTTTTTTTTTTTGGTTTCATTATAAATCATCTTTTTTTATTTTGTTCTTCTTCTTTTTACATATATTCCTTCCTTACCGCTCCATTTTTAATCTCTTCTTTTGCCACACTCCTTATCTAGAGTAGAGATTGTTCCAAGAAAAAAAAGACAAGCATAAAACAACATATTGTTATCAATAGTAAGTCTAATAATTTTATCAAAAAATAATTCATTTTTTCCAAATTACAAGCGAAAAAAGAACAAGTTACCTGGTTTTTTCTTAAAAAAAAACTGTACAGTATTTTGGTGGTTTAACGGCTAGTTGGATCAAATTTCGTCCGTAATTTTACTACCTCCTTTTTTACTACTCTTTTACCCAGCACCGTTTTCTGCCACCTCAATTTCCAAACATGCGCCTAAACTTTTTTATTTTTACAAAAAATAAAACTGATTAAAAAATGAACATTGACACACTTATGAGAGACTTGACTATCGAAGAGGAAGCTGATATAGAAACCGAAGAGGTCTATGTTAACTTATATTAAAAGCACAGTAAACCCGCCGAAGAAGATGTCAGTACGGCAATGGGATGCGATGAGGAATTAGCCAAATAAATAGAAGAAAATCAAGTAGGGGATGAAGATGAAGTAGAGGAGTACTTGAAAAACGTAAATACACATGTAAAAGAATCTTTTGAAGCCTATTTAAATCAACCAGAGCTGAAGCAAGAATGGGGCGGAAAAAAATTATACAGGAAGTATACTGATGAACAAATTGACCTGTTTACTGACTTAATTTCTGCAGGATCTGATTTCAAGTCAGCTTGTTTGAGTACTGGTATCGCTTTGTGGTCTAGATACAAGCATAGAAAAACATTTAGAGAAGATCCAAAAAATGGGCTTTTTCGTAGAAAAAAAAAAGAGGTAGAAAAGGACCTTTGTTCAAGCTACAATAACGTCATGCTGAATGGATTATCAAGTATATTGACGAAAATACAACAGCAGTACTTGAACAAATTAGATCCGATCTTTGTAAACAGTTTGAAAACGAAAAACTCACGATAAGTTGATCTGCACTTCATAGATTTATGCAAACCATTTGTGTTCTTTCTATGAAAAGATTTGGGAAAATACCGGCCAGAAATCATATCGAAGTGATTGAACAAAGGAAAACAGACTTAGAAAAATGGATAGCAGATGAAAATATGAACTTTCAAAAAAATTTGGTCTTTATAGGTGAGGCTGGATTCAATATCAACATCACCCGTAATAGAGAGGATCGTCAAAAAGAGTCACATATGCTCGCAGTACTTTGTAATACTTGTAGTCTAGGGTTCAAAGATATATACTAACTCAGATAGGATACGTAAATATTATTGGATAATAATATTTATATAATAGTAAAAGATAGAATAAGATAATAAAATAGAATAATGTTTATTTCATGAAAAGACAGGGAGTATTTATAGTAAGTTAAGATATGAGAAAGAAAGATAAAAAGTAAGGTGATGTTAAGTTGTGGGATGATAATCCAACAGGATTATCATTCGAGTGAGTTGGATGATTTAATTATCGAGATCGGAGTCTACGAATATCACATTATTCCCCCCTTAAGAAGAGTAGTTGACTTGACAGGTTTGATAGGTTTGATTACTTGCAACATCGAGTCTTCAACTTGATTCTTATAGTAGGGACGCATGTGTCGTACGTTTGCGGTCGTAACCCAGAGACGAGGATCATCTTGCTTGATAATCTTCCAAGACGTACCTTCACGATTGTTCTTGCCAACCACAACATATGGACCATTCCAGAGTACCTTTGGAAACGTCGTCTTCTCTAAGTTCTTCCTTAACACTAGATCACCGTCCTTGTAATCGTACTTGACTCGACGACCCTTATCATAGAACGTTTTCTGATATTCTTTTGCTGTAGTGATATTCTTGAGAACCTTCTTATGCAACAATGGAATATAGCGGTTTAGATAATTTACCCAAGTTTCAGTTTCATACGTCTTGTATTGTTCAATTATAAGACCTTCTTCATTAGGCAATACCGGTTGTCTTCCATACATAACAAAGAACGGAGAAAACCCTGTAGTAGCATGTTTAGCGGTATTATATGCAAACGTAATAAACTGCAAATACGTATCCCAAGCAGCAGGTTCAGTACATACAGCAGAAGCCAGAGATACCTTCAGTGTTCTATTCATTCTTTCTACTTGACCATCAGTTTGAGGGTGTTCTACCGAAGTTAAAGATCTCTTGATACCTAATCGAACACACACTTGAGTCATGGCATCACTAATTAGAGACGAACCATTGTCGGTAATTAATCTTTCGGGAACACCAAACTTCAATACCAATTCGTATAATAAGGCTTGTGCTATATGTGTAGTATCATAACTAGGAAGAGCCACCGTAATCGTCCATTTACTCAAATATTCAGCCATTACCAGTAAGTACCTGTTACCATTATTTGACAATGGAAGCATGGCAATATCCAGTGCCCAAATTTCACCTAATCGAGAGGGTATAATAGGCTTCATAGGCGGTACCGTGGAATCGTTTCTTATTTTGAATCGTTGACATTCATCACAGCTTTGAATCCAATTCTTGGTATCTTTCAACATATTTGGCCACCACCCTAATAACCTAAGTTTAGCCATAGTCTTCTCTACACCAAAATGACCACCTGTAGGAGAGTTATGCATGCTTCTTAATAATGACTTGACCAATGACTGAGGAGTAACCGGTACACTCGATTTATCTTCGTACACATAATACAATATTTGATTAATCCATTTATACGGCATCTTGATCCCATCTTTCATAAGCGCTTTGATTACAGAATCCTTAGTTTGTTCATTCTTCAAATGTAATATACCAGATAAAACTTGTTGACCAATACCATCCCCCCCTTGAGAATTTTCTTTAGTTGGATCTTGTACCTCTTGGGAATTAACTTGATCACGACGGCTTAACGCATCAGCATCTGCATTTAGAGAACCCTTTCTATGAATAATAGTGAAAGTATAGCCTTGAATTTCTAAGATCCATCTTGCAATACGTCCTTTTGGTTCCTTCGTCGATAAAATACTCTTGAGCGCAGCATGATCGGTATAAATGGTTAAAGTAGCACCGTACAAATAAGGGTAGAAATGCTTCAATGCATAAAAGACACACAAAGCTTCCTGTTCTGTAGTGCTATAATTCTTCTCAGCGGCAGTAAGAGTACGACTAGCGAAGGCAACAGGACGACCATCCTGTACAATAACAGCACCTAAACCATGAGTACTTGCATCGGTATGAACATCGTAAGGCTTAGCTGGATCCGGATACGCTAACGTAGGTAAGTTCATCACCATTTTTTTTAATTCTTCGAACGCCACATCAGCTTCTTTAGTCCATTCAAATTCTTGATCCTTTCGCAACAATATATATAACGGAGCCGCCACTTGAGATAAGTTATTTAGGAACCTATGATAGAAAGCACAGAACCCTAAAAAACGTTGTAACGCGGATACAGTTGTTGGAGCCTTCCAGTCCTTGATCACTTGAATCTTAGCAGGATTTGACCGGATACCTTGATCACTTACAATGAACCCTAAATAGGTAACCTCACGCTGAAAAAACTTGCTCTTCTTCACCGAAATCTTCAAATTATATCAGCTAATCTTGATACCAAAGCTCGCAAGTCATTCTTGTGTTCTTCGCTAGTTTTACTAAAAATAATAATATCATCGAGATATACCTTACAATTTTTCAACCCACTAGTTACCCAGCCATGAACCGAGAAAAAGCATTAGGTGCGTAACACAACCAAAAGGCAATACCCTAAATTGATATAATGCGCCATCAGCAATAAAAGCAGTTTTATGTGCATCTCTTGGATCCATTGGAATTTGCCAGTAACCCGCCTTCAGATCAATCGTACTCAAATACTTGCATCCACTCAATCTATCTAGCAATTCATTTAGGTTACCAATCGGAAACTTGTCTTTTCAGTAACAGCATTCAATCGCCTATAATCGATACAAAACCGCCATTGTAATGGAGTACCATCTTTCAGAGCTTGAGCATGATCACCCTTTTTTATCAACACCACAGGGGAGCACCAAGCACTCGTACTAGGTTCAATAACCTTTTCTTCAACATTTCAGCAACTTCTACCTTGATCTGTTCACTTTCAACAAAAGGTCTTCTATAATCACGCACATACACAGGCAAAGCATCACCAGTTAAAATTCTATGTTTATAGGGTGCGTTGGTTACGTTTGAACTTCATCCTCACTCGGAATTATACTTGGGAATTCCTTTAATAACTCATCTGTCCATTTTTCTTCTATCGATGTACCTTCTTGTTGGACATTCTGCTTATCTTCTATTTTGAACAATTCTTTCGTTTTAGGTCTCAAAGCCCAATCTTCCTCAACCATCCAGTCCATTCCTAGAATCACCTCGGTATTTTGGTGATCAACAACATACATAAAGGCTCTTGTTGCTACCCCATTCACTGAAAACTTCATGATCGCCTTATCCTCAGTAGGTTGAGTCGTACCACTGCCATATTGGATAAACTTCATAGGTGTCTTGAAAGTATGCAATTTTAATTTTTTTACAGTATCCCAGCAACTGAACTGACAGTAGCACCCGTATCGACTAAGCATTCTTGATCATTACCATCCTTTAACACCATTGTCTTCGAAAACCGATATTTCTCACCACCTTCCCCTTCTTGAGTCACTTGAGTATTTTGCCTGAATCCTCCTAAATGAGCAAAAATATTCACTTCTTCTTCAGCAGGGTTAACTAAACTTTGAGAATAATTGTTTTCTTGTTTTTGTTTATTGACACGACAAGCACCAGCTAAATGTCCTTTAGTACCACATTTATAACATCGTCTAGTTTCTTGTTGTGTTTTAGATCCACCTGATCCAGAATGACGATATCTATTAGAATCACCACCATTATTACCACCATGGCCTCCAGAACCAGAACCAGAACCAGACCCAGACCAGAACCACCAGACTTATAACTACCTCTATAAGTACCTTGACGTGAACCTTGACCTCGGGATCTTCCATTTCCTTGATAGTTTTGTTTTTCTACTACAGCAGCCGTACTGCCACTAGAGGAGTGTCATAACTTACAGTAGGAAATACAGGAGCAGAACCACAGTACTCAAACGCTTCAAATCATCTTCCACCTCTGTAGTAACATTGATAGCTTCTACCAAAGTCTTAGGCCCCCGATAGATCATAGCACGAAGTAGTTCACTATTAATCCTTTCCTTAAAGTAATCTAACTGCAATTCAGGACGATAAATTTGGGCTCGATCAAATAAATCTAAGATGATAGGACCAAACTCTTTCATCGACATCTTCCCTTGACGCAGCTTCTTTAAATCACTTAATGCAATTAAGGCCGGGTTTTCACCCCCACCAAATTGTAACAGGAATTGAGTCTTGACTGATTTCCATTCACGATTTTCAACATTCAAAAACCAATTCAGAGCCTGACCCGACAATACCACAGATAATTCGCTACCTTTTCATTCTCATCAAAATTAACGAAACCACATAAATGTTCATAGTGTTTCAACCATTGTTGAGCAGCGGCAGCCGTACCTTGTTCAAAACGAGGAAATTTAGTTCTCTTTCGACGTTCATGATAATCAACTTTTTTTTCTTCGGGTTTCACCACTTCATTTAACAGAGTAGTTGGTTGCTTCTTCCCCGTAACCACCGTTTCCCTAACCCCCATACCAAGACTTAACTTTTGCACCAGCGCTTCCAGTTCCCTAATACGAGCCTCAGCTGCATTATTTATAGCTTTACCTTCCTTAGCAGCTTCCAATGCTTCCCGTCTTGGTGGATTATATGTACCTCTAAACATTAGATTGTAATCATAGGGTAGTCCTAAATCTTGACATACGTTTTCATTCGGCCATTGGTACTCTTGTACCAAATTCATTACCAATTCACCAGGTAACACATTTAAACCAGCGTATAATTCAGCTTGAATTCTTGCTCTAGTAATGGAAATATCATCATCAAAACCTTTTACTCGATTTTTCATCTCCCAATCTTTTCAGCATATGCATTCAACACCATGGTAACATTGTGTCTTTCAGAAGGAGCATAATATTGTAAAGACCTTTCGACAGCAGCATAAGAGTTTTCTGCACCAGAAATCTCATTTATCAATTCTTGTCGACCTCCATGAACATAATTATACAATCCTTCATATTGTGTCATTAAATTTTTGAAATCTGCAGCTGGCTTATCATCATCCACTGAATGAACCGACCCATCCAAACTCAAACTTACATGATGATCACCAGGAGTGTTGGCTACAAAATCAGCGAAACTTCCAGGAGCAGAGATTCTATCTGTACTTCTTGGCGCACCAGGTACAGCATTAGTATAATTTGTAATCGTATCCAGACTACTTCTTCGACCCAAATTTTTATCAGATCCTTCACGAGGACTAGGAACACCACCAGAGGGTCCCGCCGCATTTTTACCTTTTTTACGATTACCACCCCCATTAGATATATCAATTACTGATGAACACGAGAAGAGTCATCTTCCCCACTACCACCACTCAAAGAAGGGCTATTAGCACCAGAACCGTCAATAATCGCCATAATAAGCTACTCCACCAATGTAATACTTGTAGTCTAGGGTTCAAAGATATATACTAACTCAGATAGGATACGTAAATATTATTGGATAATAATATTTATATAATAGTAAAAGATAGAATAAGATAATAAAATAGAATAATGTTTATTTCATGAAAAGACAGGGAGTATTTATAGTAAGTTAAGATATGAGAAAGAAAGATAAAAAGTAAGGTGATGTTAAGTTGTGGGATGATAATCCAACAGGATTATCATTCGAGTGAGTTGGATGATTTAATTATCGAGATCGGAGTCTACGAATATCACATACTTCGATTACGATCCTGGGGACAATTTCAGTTGATGGTGTTATTGACATTTCATTAAGAAAACCTACATCTTCTGTTGGCAGTAAGAAAAGAAAAGTGGATGGAAAAAAGTGAAAATCAACGGTGGAGTAGGTATAAGATCTGAACATTTTCTTACTTACTGGAATAGTATGATGGATTGTTTAGATAGGAATGGACTTCAAGGTTATTACCTTGTTATGGGCAATGCTCCTATCCATAAGTGTAGACACGATAAAAATAGATATGAAAGGCTCATTAACGACGTTGAAGAAAGAAATCCTTGACCAAAATTTTTCAGACATTGCACAACTGTTCATTGATTCCATTATCGAGTTCAATAATGTTGAAATATATATAACAAGCGGTGATATCTTTCTCCATAATCACTTTAGTATCGACGACTGTGCTTATGGTCTAGACAGCCACGAAATCTACGAAAAACCATTAGCTAAAGCCAAAACGTTATCATATATGGGCGCAATAACATACTATGAACTTTCAATTTTTTGGGGCTTTGTTGAATTTCTGGTGACAGGTGGTTTCTCTGTCTTTAACGACGAACCCGCTCAATTGTTTCTGGGTTCATCTTTGCGTGATTGGAAGTATGGGGAGCTTGTAACCTATAAAATCTACATTCTGTAAGACCCACCCAAAAAAGCATTCATAACAACAGCACGCCTCTTGAATCAATATCACAAAAGGGACTCACATCGTTTGTGGGGTTTCCACATTTAAAGTCTTTTACTGCCGGTTGTACACTAATACCCCCATTACATCTAATTGACCACAACAGCCAGAAAAATAAAAAGCAAGATATATATCATTTTGCCTCAAAGCTTCTGCTTTTAGTGACTAGCCCTGACCTGACAACCAAGAATGAAATAGTTAGTTTATTCTTGTTCTTCGCTAGACTCAAATTCTTTTTAAAGTACTGTCAAGATATAAACGCTTTGAATTTCAATGACTTCCAACAACTATTACAAGCATCAAATAAGGTACCCGTCTATCTCAGTTTTCTTGTTGATGTTGCTGCCACTATTGAGAGGATTTTTAATACATATGAAACTTGTTACGTGTTTAATATGCTTGAAAATGCAAAGGATATCTCGCTTAAAATAGTTAAAAATGGGCTTAAAAACAAAATTATCAAACAAACAAAAAAAAAATCGAAGTGTACAAAAAATCTGTTTAAAATCATTTAATAAATTATCGATCAGTATTTGTTACACTTAAATCTTGGGTTCCATAGTTCTGAAACATCACTATAATATGTCAGTTTCTATAAGGTTAAGGTACGGAATAAGAGAAAGAATAATAGACTTAACAACTTAAACTGTACTATCGACGTTACACTTTTTTGGATCATGTTCATACGTCATTCTACTAAACAGTAAATTTACAAAGATTTTTTTCATCCTTGCGATTCAAATGGCCAAATGTGACAATGAACTTCATAGCTATTAGTTTGTCTAAAAGTAAAATGATTTGTTTTGAAATGAAATAAAATTGACACTTTTTACTTTTTTTGGAAAAAGCCTTTCAATTTGGATTAAGTTTTTTTTTATCCCGATCACTTTATTTCAAACTAAAATGTTTATCCCAAAAAATTTCAGCATGTTTGACCCAACCTTTGCAGCCATTGACGAGTATTCTTCAATTGGGTTTAGGAATGGAGAGTATGGCTTGTTTGTAGCTTCAAATTCAAAGGTATAGGGATACATTCTGCAGCTATCTAAGACAATAAACATACCCTTTTTATCATGCTTACCCAAAATATCCATAAATGATTTCATAAATCGAACGATATAGGCCTGAGTTTGTTCTCTTTATCTTGTGAATTACTTTTAAAATTGATTTTAATCTTCACCCGACATCCTTCTATAGTAAGTGCATAGCTTTCATAATAAAAGAAGAGCGATAAATTCTGCAATTGTCCATAACGACGAAAACCCTTTCGTGTCTTATTTATTTGACCTTTTATCCGGACGTTGTAAAACATGAAGCTCATCCAGTTATTTTCCTAAATACTTAAATAAAGAGCCTTTGTAATCAATTTTACCAAAACATTGGTCAATTTATTTGCAAGTAATTAATTTATTTTCGAAGAGATGGTCAAATTAACTTCAAACATTTGGGTAAAAGAGTGTTCTTTTTTTGGTCAAGAAAGTGGTCGGACTTTTCAAACATTTGGTAAAGCACTGTAGTTTTTTTTTTATTTGTATAAAGATATCTATTTTTTACGTCCAGCATTCCATTTATATACAGTTAATCCATGCTTATCAACTCCAACCTTCTTTCTTTGACCCTTTTCTCTTAATGCCTTTTGAATGGCTAATTCTTGTTCTGCTCTCGATAATTCTTCTTCACGCTTCATACGAGAAGATAATTCCTTAAATGTACGCTCTCTTTCCTTTTTGATCTCCTTCAAATCTCTACCGGTATGAGGTGCAATGATCGCTTGTTCACGTAATGTCTCGATACGAGGACGATTGAATTTACGGTTGACGAGTTCTGGTAAGGTATTAAGATGTTTCACAGGCGAGAATTTACGAGCCTCTTTTTCTGAATCTACAAATACTATATGATTGGATTTATTCTTTTTTACTGGTCTTTCGTCTTCGTCTTCATCATCCTCGTCATCATCTGAGTTCTTGCCGTCATCGATAAAATGAAGTGATGCTTGTAACTTTTCTAATTTCTATATAGACATAATTTGTTAACTTTTTCCCCCCATTATCTCTCTTTCAAATTATCCTTACTCTTTTACTAAGATCTCTTTGGTATTTAATATATTCTTTATCTTGTGATTTCATCAACTGAATCATGTCAATTGGTAACTCTTCATTACGCTTTTGAATATGAACACCATCTTTGGTCTGTGTATTGATCATTTTAAAGTAAAATTCATCGGGATTTCTAAACAAGGCCTTCTCTCGCATGGCCTTTAACTTGTCTTGCTTTGTATGGAAATCTTTTGCACGTAAAAGATAATCTTTCTTCTTTTCCAAGAGACCGAATTTCTCTCGACCGGCCACTTGGCCACGCTCTTTGTGGTTTCTTCTTTGTACTGCGTTACGTAAAGTTGACATTGCCTAGGTTTGCTTAATGAGAAAAAAAAAGTATAAAAAAAAAAAGCGTTTCCCTTTTTCTCTCTCATAAATAATTATAGTCACATAAGCCGTAGGAAAACAAGTCACATACTTTTGTCCTGCAAAAAAAAAAGAGAAATCCGTTCCTGAGTTTAACCTTTACGCTTTAATCGCACATGTTGATAACAAAACAATTGATAGCAGTAATTTTTCATTAAAAGGTTATTATAAAATTCAGAAAACTATTACTACATAGCATAATATGTATAGGTCTGTTCATCCGGAAAATTAATAAGTAACTACAGATTCTTTGAAGGGTAATTTAATATGCTACAATGTAAGGCAAACAATGAGTAATACCAAGGAACTCAGAAAGCGACAACAACAATTAAATTTGCTTTAAGCTATTACAATAGCTTAATTTTTTTTTAAAAAAATTGTGTTATCTCCTTAAAATTTAATAGACATAATTTAATAAATAATGTAAAATAAAAGAAATATAGTCATTCAAATAATTATGTCCATTATAGTTATTTTTTTAATCTGCTGGGTCAATTGAAAGCTATTATATGTTCATTTTTGAAGTATATTAGTAATAACTAAAAAGACATTTCGTAAAGCTCTTATAAAACCCTTTTCTATTTTTAATATTAACCGAAGGATGGCAGGAGCTATTAAATGCCCATCTCATTTTTTGATATATGAGTATTGCATGCAATACTACATTAATTGACCTCTGTTACCACCAGATTTTATCCGACATACAAACATCTAATCAAGGCGTATTGTCTTATCAATGTTACATGTGAAAGAGCTATTAATATGATTGTGGCTCATATAAAATGGATATAGTTAGTATATGGATGTACATTTTGTTGTCACTACTGCAAACGTGAAAAAAAAAGAACTATATAAGACAGAATTAGTTACTTTTTTTCTATTTTTGCATATCAAATAAGCATTGTTTACCAACATGATTATGTTCAAATATCTTTTAGTTATCACTCTTCTTTTTTCCCAAATTTTCTCTTACTGTATCTATAATAAGTTCACTGATGGCTCTTCATTTCAGATTCATCAAGATCGAGCTGGAGCTGGTCCAGGAAAGTAAGCGCAACTTGTTTAAAAGAAAAAGAGTTTATCTATCAGAAATTTAATGTCATCTATTTACACAACAGAGCTTTTTTAAAACATATGGAAGAAGGAGACAAAAGGTGTTGTAACTATGAAGTTCGGGACTGTTCCCGTAATCAAAGAAATGATGATGAGACTAGATTTGTGGTTAGATTGATAAGAATGGTTTATTATTATTTATAAATGTTATTTAACAAAACATATAGCTCTTTCTTTACCTGGCTGAAGGTAAAAGCCCTTCACCTGTGTTTGGAAAGTGTACTACAGGCGGTGCCTTTATTGTTCATGGTACATCAGACGAATACTATTATGAGTGTATTGATGCAAATGGTATTTCTACTATATCCCGATTTCAAGATGCTAACTATTTTGGTAATATGGTTGATCCTGTTTAAAAAAAAAAGAAAAAAAAAACTATATATTTTTCAATTACATTAGTTATGCTGTATGCATCTCACTGATATATTGTTTTGTACGCAAAACTTTACTATTCTGTTTGAAATAAAATATCAAAAAAAAAAAAAAAAATTGTGGGCTCTTTCTAGCTTTATAAGCATAGTATATTTTATTTCGATATACATATAAAAAACCATTAATTTGGTAGGAAGGGCTGTGTACGAGCACGTTGAAAATTAGGATCATAAATATGTAGCTTACGTTTATCAGTGTGTACGTTCGTAGGGGCATGTAGCTAAACTAAATCTTCCGGGATCCGAGCGGTAGCAGCATGTGGGCCTCTTCTGGTATTTTGACAGATGAATGTACCAACAATATTTTTCGGCTTATCAAATATAGGAAGTAATATATGACAGTTGGTACCTATCGTAGCAGTCTCGAGGTAAATATAATTTTTTGGGTAAAGCGAAACCCGATACAAAGGAATACTAGCGTAGCCACCAACATGGGTACTTATGATTTAGTCTTGATGTCAATAAAATCTTCTTCCTAACTATTAGACATTGTTGTAGGCCTAGGATGGCAGCATAGATAGCCTTTGGGATCGGCTACCATATCCAAGGAAGACAACCGGCGCACAAATTACCTAATCCCGACACGGAGAGGTACTGCCAATAAATAACAATCCGGTTTGCTAGCAGTTCTAATGCTTTCGTACTTTCATCTTCATTATTATTAGATGCAAGCTATTGAACAATGGAGTTATGCTTGATACATAAGCATCTTCAAGGTTTGCAATTAAAGGCTGTTTGGGGTTATGTGAAGGCATATTTGAGGTGAGCTCGATTTACGGAAGTAAATTTTCTCCATGAAATACAAAGTCGGATACAGTCTGTTGTTGTGTAATGTGTCTCCTTCGCGTTTCAAGTGTGACTAGACTCAATTCTACAAAAGTGTGTGGAAAAAAATACAAGCTTTCTCTTATAAACAAACATTATGAAACAGGAGCGTGTCAAAGAATATAATAGTGTTAACTCAAGAAATAGTTATGACCTGGGTAGACCTAGAACTAGAGCTTTTATTAAAAAAGAAGCTGTCGATTCCAAAGAATATTACAGACGCGTTTTACGTAACCAAGTAACACGTGAAGCACCTCATTCAGAAACAAACGAAAGCGAGAATAGTGGCGGTTCTATTCGTTCTACTGAAAGTGTAGAAAGTATGTTTTACATAAAAGAATAAAAAAAAAAGAACAGGAGGGAGAGACTCTATTTAACTTGTTACTCATTATTTGATTTGTAGCCCCCAGCTATCAACGTAAAAATCGCTATTGTGACATATGTAACTTCACTTATGATTCATGGGCCCTTTATAAAAAGCATCAGGTTAAAATCCACACTAGTCCTCCAGTTATCGACATGGAGAGGTTTTACTGTAATGTATGTGATCGTACATACTCATCAAGCAGTGCGTATCGCTCACACATGTATTTTATACATGACATTAAACTCCCTACCTTTAAAACTAAAGATGATGGAGTAAACACACTAAAATATTGTATTACCTGTGACAAGGACTTCCCCTCTAGAAACGTTTATAGAACTCATTTAATATCAGTCCATGGTGTAGATATGCCCCTTCTCTTTAAACCAAACCAGTTTGACCTAAAAAAAAATCTTTGCAAAATATGTAGTAAGACATTTTCAGATAGTCGCCACTTAGGGATTCATATGCGAGGAATGCATGCCATATCTACAATAACATCAAGGTTTATTTACCCAGATTTGAAGCCAGATGTAGACAATCCTAACAACTACTGCGCTACGTGTGATAAAACCTATTCCAAAAAGAATGTTTACTGGAGACATTTAGCATTATTTCATATTGAATCAATGCCTGAGCTCTATCAAGGTGTTAAGTACGATCCAGAAGACATGGTGTACGAACGTTTCAAAAGTTACTGCAAAAAGTGTCACAGAGAATTTCTTACCAAGCTATTACTTGAAATCCATCGAGAAAAAATTCATAAAATTAAACGACCCAAACGTATAATCCCTAAAGCTTCTTTAGTTTATCCTGATTTATCACCTGATGTTGACGATCCCAATAATTATTGTGCTCCATGCGATAGAACATATTATGCCGTGAGTGGTTACAGAAAGCACTTGCAAGATCATCATGACATAACTCTGCCTCCTAAATCCAAACTTCCGTGTATATTCAGTAACTTTAACAAAATCAGTGACACTCTTCGTAAAATGACGCCAATCATTGACTTTGACACCAATTATTGTAACGTATGCGATAAAACATATTGCCATAAACATTCGTACAGAAGACATTTGATTGAAGTTCATGAAATGGTAGTGTCAAAGACTAATCCGCGGCCTGTTTTAAGACGTGACAAAATACCAGTAATTGATGAAGCGCAACGCTTTTGTACGGCTTGCAGCATTACATACAGTACTAGATCAATATATAGGCAACATTTACAAGTAATTCATGACATACTTCTTCCGGCTGCTGGAATCAAAACTACAGAAAAACCAGACGTCGATAATCCAAACAATCATTGCACTGCATGCAAAAGGGACTATTCTTGCAAAGGCTCTTTTTTCAGACATTTGGAATCAGTTCATAATCTGTTTCCTAAAAGAAAAACATTGTCTAAAGGAAATAGATAATTAAATAATATTGATATTTTTTCTCAAAGAAATGATATTACCTATCACAAAAAACGAAGTATTAAAAAAATAAAGCCTTAAAAGCTATTTTTTTGTTAGGTGATATAGTATGATTGATTGCTGTAGGAAGTTGAGCTATATTTTATTCTAAGCTTTCTGGGACAACAGCTTCCGTTAACATAACTAACAGATGACCATGTCAGCATACTACAAAGATAATGGATACATAATTATTTAAGTTTACCTGTATAATAGTTAGAGGAAAAGGGAATTTAGGCAAAAGACATTGTGTAATTATGAGCAGTAATGACTCTCATTATCTGATGACTTATTCGAGCACCAATTAATTAAACTAGCAAATGTCTTAACTATGTTATGAAATAAATATAAACCATTTTTTCTGGCTATCTTGGCTTGATCTGAATAATTATTTTTGAGTTTGAGTTTAGAAAAGGTTAAGAAGTAGGTAGATTAATTTGAAGTCTTGAAAGGAATAGAATGTTAATATTTATTCGTTTCAATTTTTGTAGACTTTAACAGAAAATGATCCGAAACATAACAGGCTAATAAAGTGATTCAGTTCATCATTTTTATGTGCACAAGAAATAGTTATCTGGTTTGTTATAATGCTCACTTACTACTCAGTCGACAAAATTTTACAGAATAATACGCCGTAAAAGAGTATATTATGTTTTACTATAACTAGGACTACTACATAGTTGCTAGATGCTGGTTATCCATAGGAACAGGTTATTATGTTAACTTGCATGCACTCTCTTATTCTTTGGAAAAACTTTCCCTCAACATCATATCAATCGTTTCTTGTAAAAGTCTTGATAAACAGTTTTTTAAATACAAAACGAAGATGTTGTATAATCTTATATATTTCAATCGATCAAAATTATCTGCATCAAGCCAACAATGGAAGCTTGGAAAGTTTAGATACAATACCCAAAATTTAAATTCATCTGGTGGAGTAACAAATAAGTCACGGAGCAAGAGTGACGTTTACTAACGCCAAAAGAGGTTTTTTATTATTATTATTTTTTTTTTTTACGTGTCTAACTTTTTATCTCACTTAAAAACCTTGAATTTCTAAATGGTACAAAGCGAACGAGACGAAAGGTTTGCAGGGTAAAATATAAATAATACAATGAATAAATGTAAAACGCCTTAATTTTATTAATAATAATAAAAAAAAATAGAACTTATCGCAAGTTATTTGACACAATCGAAAGAGGTGTCGAACAATGCTCCACCGATCGTCTTCAAACTCTATTAGAAGAAAAGAAAGATCAGTTGAAACTTGGATTAGAAGCATTTGGAGAATCTTCTAGCCAATCTCGTTCCAAAATCTCGTCAGGCTCCAGCGTAACAGTCGATGGAAAGTCAATAAAATTAGAGCAAACAGAAAAAGATTTAGTTTACAAGATTTCGGATATTACAAACTTGAATGAAGTTCAATGTGCTCAACTTTGGGAGGCTTATAGACAAGAAAATAAAGACATTCTTACACGTTTTAGCAATGACGGACAAGCACTCAGTGAAAATGTAGAACTAATTATGAATGTTGTTAATTTTTATTATGAAGATCGTATTTCACTCTTGGAATGTATTGGCTCTTTACAGCGTATTGCTTTAGACGAAAGACACCCTTATTCAGCTATTGCAACCGATATTGTAGATAAATTACGTGACGATAACTCAGCCACACCACTTAATCAACGTCTCTTTGCTCAATATTCAAAATTAGTTCGTAGTAATGTACCTAACCGTACCTATTCATTTCCTGGTTGGGCTATTGTATGGGCCAAACAAAACTTGAAAGAGCAAAAGGCTTTATTAGAAATTGTTTACCTTCTCAGTTTAACAAACGCTTTTGCACCTAGCTTTATTTTTTCAATTATTCAAGAATTTGAAGCAGATTGTTTCGGTGCACTTCAGGCATTTGGTTATGTGCTTGATGATGAAGGTTTAAAATTACGCTCGAATGTTACAAGTATTTGCACTTTACTTTCTGTCAACTTGATCGTTTCACCTACCTTAACAATTGAAACCAAATTATCACCCAGTGGACAAGATTTGATCGATAAACCAGAGATCATTGCAAAAATAAACGAAGTTACATTATTTTTGGGAAACAGAAGTGAACACGCTCCATTCTTATTAGCTTGGTCGTTTTTCATTAGTTGTTTGGACTATGCGTTATATGGTGATGAATCTACTATAGTACCCCAAAACTACAAAGAAGTAGAATTTCTGATTCGTGGTGAACAAACTGTATCAACTGGTGTATTGATTGATAGACCTGCTGTAAGCGGTACAGATTTTGAAGAAGAACGTAAAGTCTGTATTTTACAACAACCTGATATGTATCGTATCTACTTGGGAAGATCATTAAAATTAAATGTGTTTGACGTGATCACTGCAGTATTAGAAAGCGAAGTATGTAGTGAAGAAGATGTGAATAATTTCGGCTACCGATCCACTATCAGAGCACTTTTGAAAGGCTTCTTAAGTACCACACGACCTTATTATATTCCTATGGATAGTTACGATAGTTTGATTACATGTTATTGTTCCATTTTTAAAGATCAAGCAGCACTCTGTGATTCGTTTTGGGAAGAAGATTTTAAAAATGATGAAGAAAACTGTTTACTTTCTACAGCCCGTGGAAGATTCCCAGTATTTTTCACTGATTTCACGCAACTATTATCTGCATTGACAGGTGGTAAAGACGATGAAAAAATCAGCAGCAAAGCATCTGAAAATGTGTTTGAATACTTGTGTCAACTACCTACCATTACTTTGAATTTAAACGATAATGTTAAGATTTCTGCAACGGATGAAGGAGGCCGTCCTGTTATTCAAGCAGATCAACATATTCGTGTTACCCAAAAAATTCAATCAATTGCCGGTATTGAAGTTCCTGAAGGCACGACAGGTGTTTTACTCTCTGGTTCAGATGATAGTCGTGTAGTAAATTTCGCTTCTCCTTATTCGGGTTGGCATTTTTTGACTAATGTCTTGGCTGGTTTTATGAATATTCCTGGTTCTGCTGTAGATATCAAGGATGTAGAGAAAACAGATATTGAAACTATCAACAGTATTCTCGACTTAATTCATAATGTACTCATGAATAATCCCAAATTGGTGCCTAACTTTGTTCAACATATTGAGTCTGTTGCTAGTGTTACTGGTCAAGCTGCTGGTACTCCTATTATTATCTCCGTACTTTGTAATATCCTTAGCTCTTGTAGTGGAGTCAATCCATGTCCTATATCTACTATGACATTATCATTGCAATGTCTCTCTTTATTGATTCCTCATTATCGTAATGATATTTGGACCTACTTGCAATCTGCTCCTATTTTACCTAGACCTAATGCTAGCATCTCTAGTCCTATAAGACTTACTACATCATCTTTTGTTTCAAACCCTTCTGCTCAAATTCAACAAATCGTATCAAGAGTTGAGTGTACGATCGGTAGATATACCTTATTACTAGCGTTCTTGGATATGGTACAAGCACTTGTTCGTGATGTTCAACGTAGCTGGTGGGTAAATGAAACAGCAACAGATGGCTCAGCTCTTGATCGTCAATACCAAGTTGAAGTATTATACCTCTGTTTGCATTACCTTATGTTGGATGTTTTCCCTTCTTATGCTAGCTGGCGATACAAGAAAGTTTCTGAACGTTTCTTGATTGGTACTAAAGTACTTGAAATATTTACAGAAATCGCCCGTGGGTTTAAAGAGCCAGTAACAAAGCAACAAAAACAAAACGGATTAACATTGAATGGCATTCGTGATGGTATTTTCAAGAATTTCTTATATGATGGTGGCGTCTATCATATTTCCCCATTGCTTGATAGTATCTCAGAAGGTGCTAGTACGGCCAATACTTTTTATAAAATCAATCATCCCAAGGAAGCTCAAAAGGTTGAAAAACTGACTGAACTTACATTTGTATTCATCAAAATCTTGTTACAGCATCGATTGGAACAAATTAATCAAGGCAATGGACCGTCTGAGAGCACACTTGAACGCTTGTTATTGGAACGTACAACTGGCACACAATCTCCCGATTTCTTATTACGCATTGTCAAACATATCAATTATCGTCACAATATTGCTTTACAAATTGAAGCAACAAACGTTTTATTCTTATTATGTCGTACCATCTCTACTTGGAAAAATGTTCCCAATTTCGTTCAATACTTAGGGAATACAGATCAAGTTCATCAAATCATTCGTACTTACCTTGATATCGCTAAAGATCATTTCCAAAGTGAAGTCCTTTTATCAGCTATCTGGAGATTAATGACCGCCTTCTTGGAAACTCAACCTAGTTTAGCTGTTCTGTTCTTGGATTGTGGTGATTTTATTTTACCTAGTCCTAAATCTGCTGTTCGTCTATTAGATGGTCAAACAAGCGCTCTTCCT
Source organism: Pilaira anomala (assembly GCA_025716855.1). Taxonomy (NCBI): domain Eukaryota; kingdom Fungi; phylum Mucoromycota; class Mucoromycetes; order Mucorales; family Mucoraceae; genus Pilaira; species Pilaira anomala. Next base: position 19,781 of record JAIXMQ010000062.1, read on the forward strand.
ACTGTTACCGTTGCTGCTGCACCTACACCCGCAGCTCCAGAATCTGCCATTCGTGCTGCAATTGATGTGCTGGGTCATTGGGAGACACTTTCCGTACAAAAGCCAACTGTTGTTTCTAATGTATTACGTTTCCTTGCTACTTTCTGGCAAACCGCTTTTGATCATTATGCTCTTGTTGAACGCACACGTTCTGACAATGCACTTTGGGATGCACTTGGTAAAGTCTTATTGAACCCAAGCAGTGATATGGACACAACCGCTGGTCATCTCGATACTATTGATTTATTATCTACAGATAGCGAGTCAAGTATCTCTCGTTATGACTTGAATGTACGTCGTCTTTGTTGTCTTAATGTAAGCAAGGCGTTTGTGATGCGTATTTTATCATATGAAATCCATCTTACTGCAGGTAATGAAATTGCGCGGGGTAACACTACAGAAGATATCTTGAATAAACTTCCTGCTGGACTCAAGAATTTGATGAGCAAGATGAGTGAACCTAGCAAATTGACACAAATGCGTCAAACATTTGTCAAGAATGATTTCGATCCTGTAGTAGCACAGAAAGCAATTACAGATGCAGAAGTTATTTTAGAATCGATTGGTATTTATAATAACCCTTCTGTGTTGTTGTTCAAGTTGGAGCGTATTGGTGGTAATGGAGATGATGATGCAGCAGGAGAAGCCCGTCAATATGGAGATTCCTTCGTTTATGATTTCGGAATGGCAGAGACTCGTGTTCGTACTTTATTTGGGGATATTTTGAGTAAATATGGATTAACAAGATTAGATAACTTGATCGTGACGCCTGAAATTCAAGCAGTATTGGATATCAAGCAATATTCAAACAGCTTCCTCAAGAGCGTTTTAGAAGTCAATTATAATAGTTCGATTGTGGATTCACAAATTATTTTACTCAATTCTTTCAAAACATTTATTGAAACATCTTCTAATCGTATTTCAGATTTGATGTGGGCAAACAAGTCTAACTTGCAAGGATCGTCTTCTCTTCATACTTTCTTAACTGGTTTAATTAAAAACGCTTGTGAAGAAGAACGGAATGACGGTGTCAGCTTAACTTCGTATAGTGTCCTGATCCAATTTATTCGTGCTTTAACTGAAGACTGGATTGGTAAAAATGCCACTGTATTAACTGGTACAGATAATACAGCAAAGAAGGAATATGCTACAAAGTCATTGGAAATTTTATCGGCTTTAAGTGGCCTCTTGAACCGTGAAAGTTTTGCAGTTATGCAAAGTATCACTGATTATACTGCTATTCGTTTCCATCGACCTTTATTAGAATCTGTCATGCTCTGCCTTCGTACTTTGGGTGCTGTTGCTCATGATCTTTCTACCGTTCAAGCTAAATTCCAAACTTGCCTTTCTCAACTTTTAACAGTTGTTTGCGATAGTTTTCACGTTTTAGTCATTAAAGCGGGCTCTTATAGTGCTGAAGGATCTCCTGTATCTGAGGAAGTTGCTGAAAGTTGTATCAAGGATGTTACGGTTGTGATTTCGCTCTTACAAGATTTGATTAGTCCCAAATATAATATGCCTGAGTCTGTTTGTCTCAATTGTTTCGTAGCGCATGATACTATTCCTTCTTTATTAAGCCTTTTCTATGGTGGTGTTGAACTTGTAGTTAAAGAAGTGGAAAGGTAAATACATGTATTGAATGATAAAAGAAAACGATTTATTAATCATTTTAATTCTAGTCAATGTTCTTCTTCCAATGGCGTTTATAATCTTAGTATTACACCCTATGCTGAATCAGCGTTATACTTTTTACTTGAATTGTCTAATATACCAAGAGGAGCCGAAGAATTAGTCAGCCATAATGTTTATGACTCACTTATGAACAATAGCCTTTCAATTTTCTTACAACAAGGAAAGTTGGATTTATTTATTCGGTTTGGCGATAAAAGTAAGAATGGACCAGCTTATATTGAACGTAACCCACTTCATACAATTTGGTGTCAAATGCTTGGTGTCGTGAATAATTTGAACCGTCATCTTGGTCGATCCGAAAGTGTATTCTCAAGAACCGTCAGCTTTTCACAAATCTATGGACCTCAAATTGGAAAAGCATTTGCAAATGCTAATGGTGCTAACGATTCTAACCTTGGGCTTGCACCTTCTGTATCACTTTCAACACCTTTATTAGAAGAAATTGAAGGTATCAGCAAAGTTTTTTATGGACTCGCTAAATACTTTCAGAAGCATAAAAATGCAGAACCCAGACTGGAGAATTTACTCGTGTCATTTAAGGATTGCTCGCTACTTTTACTTCAAAGATACCTTTTTTTCTTTACTCATCCATCACATATGCAAGCACAACTTTATCCTGTAGATAATGCAGAACGCCAAGAGGTACAAACATTTATTACAACGGATAAAGGAACAGAAAATAATACCGCAACAGCTGCAGTTGCACCAAGAACAAGTAAATTCATGCTGAAGATTTTAAAATCTGCCATGGTTATATTACATTATATTTTGACTACCTTGATCATTTTAACCGAAGCTAATGTTGTATTGACAAAGCCTGACGATACATGGCCATTTGGTAATGCAATTTTTTTCCCTGATATGCGTGTGGATCCAACTGAAGCGGCTACGTTTGGTACATTAGTTGAATGTATGGCAGCAGGAATTACCAAATTGACTCAATGGCATCATCATCAATCAAAAGAAGAATCCCCTATCAAAGAATCATTAGATCTTATTCAAGATTGTGCCTTACTTTTAACCTCTCAAGCTGTTCTTTGGATCGCTAAACCTGATATAAAAGATGAAAATAGATTGGAAATCGCTCAAGATAATATGACAGATATTGTTGACTGTTTAGGAAAGGTTGAATCGACTTTAAAAAAATTGGTTAACAGCAATACTGGTCCTTTGGAATCTCGCATTAACTTGATAAAGACATTACAAGTCTTTTTAGGCAAACGTTTTTATTAAACCCCCCCCCCCCCAAGATTGTTTATACATATATACATATTAAAATAATAAAAAAAAAAAGAACTGTTATTAAAAATGTATTTTATGTTATTAAATAGTGGTAATATTAAATAAGTTTATTTCAGGTATTTCGTTTTAGGTATGATTTTGTGGTGAATAGAACTGTAGTAGTATCTAATAAAAGGTTATCTATTACACTAATTACCACCATCAGGCTTTACAATAGTATAGTCACCAGTCAAGTGAGTAGAAGGTTTAACCATATTATTTGCAACATCAGGATTCTTATTACGAGTAACAGTGACATTTTCATCCGCTAAATTAGGAGAATGATGAATTACTGAAGAAGAAAGAAGCGTGTTTCCTGTGATGTTAGTTGATTCTGTAAATTGTGGAGAATTTGGACTGGTAGTAATAGGAACTTCTTTATAATGGCCTTCAATTCTATCCCAGTCAACATGCATGGATTCTTGTATGTTATCGTCTTCAAGTTCTTGTTGCTTGTTTTTCTTTTGGCGGCGAAGATAGAAGAATAAGAATGCAATCAGACCTAAACCCTAAATAATAATTTAAACATGTTAGTTAAAATTTATCATGTACGTATTAATTCTATTATACTTACAACAATAACACAACCTGCTGCAATACCGCCAACAGCGCCTTTGCTTAATCCATCGGATTTACCATTTGTGTCGCTTTCACTTGGAGCACCATCAATCTTGCCATTAAATCCACCATTATCTCCACCGCTTGTACCACTATTTGTTGCATTATTTGATGTATCGACAGTACCATAATAAATAGGGGAGTATGTTATATTCTTGACGTCTCCGATATCAATAGTAAGTAATGAAGGGTTTAATGTACCATCAAGCCCTTTACCAAATAAGATAAATAATGTTGTATCTACCAACACAGCTATTTTTTTTTTTTTGTACGGATTGAGTTAGTTTAACGTATCTTAAGTTGTTATATAATTAAAGTATACCTGAATGAGCGTATCTAGGTCCACTCAAGTAAGAAGGAACATTGAGGTTGTCTTGTTTAACCCATTCATTGGTTTGCAAATTTAAAGTAAAACAATAATCAGTAGAAGCTAAATGTGATTATAAGTATTAAGTTATGATATGCTGTACATTATATTTGTAAATTAAGCTAACCGGCTAGTCCATCATTGGAACCACCATAGAGAAGAAGATGTTGAGAGTTTGGCACTATTTTTTTTTTTAGGAATTTAATGAGAAGTTTAGATATTTAAACAAAATCATACGTACTTAAGGTAGCTGAATGGTAAATTCTGTCAGTAGGAATTATACCGGTCAAGGTCTCGTTTAACCAAGCTCCGGATTTACTGTCAAAAATAGCTGCCCAATTAAATGGGACTCTAGTAGGATACATCTTACTAGGATAATAGTAACTACCACCAAGATAATAAATTCTGCCAGTGGCAGGATTGATTGTGGCCGATTGAGAATTGGGAAAGAAATTTGCAAGCGGTGTACTTTGAGGCGTATAATCTGACCAAGCCTAATGCATGAAAAAAAGTTAGCCTTATTTATGAAAAAGAGGTATCTTTATACCACTAACAGTTGCACCAGCAGTAATCATGGTTAAACGATGAAATCCGACGTAGGAACCGTTGTTACCGTCTAATGCCATTACTTCTCCAGTTGTAGTGATGAAAGGAACAGAAGCGTTTGCAGCTCTAAAAAAAGGGATTAGTAATAGATTAAAATTTTACTGTAATTATCGGCTACTAACTGTTCAAGACCACCAAAGAAACCAACTAAATTATTTGGTAAATTAACTGCGGTTGAATAGTAACTATAGTATAACAAATAAGGCATTAATAAATCACATAAACAAAATATGCATATATGTAAATATTTACATCTGTCTTGTTCCCAATCCTTGGACAACATAGGAAGTAGCTTTTGTCCAAGTGTTTGTAGAGGTATCATAAACAATTGTTTGGTTGCTAAGTTTATTTCCATACATATTATGACCACCATTAATCAAAAATCGCACACCATCAGATAAAACGACTGATGTAGGTGTTCTTCTAGCTTCGATGCTGAAAGGAGAAGCGTATGTTATTTTATTCCATTGACTACTCATTGAATCGCTTGGTCTTCCAATGAATTGAGAAACGTTTAAAGCGTAAAGATTCATATCCATTGTATCATAGCTACTGTTTTCAGCTGCCATATCTCCACCACAACAATAGATTTGTTTTCCAACATAACCACAAGCTAGATTATAAAAATTAATGTACATTCTTTTAAAAATTTAAGATACAGTTTTCTATATTAATTTATTACATGGAAATATACGAGATCTTAAAGTCTCAGCAGCTGAAACATTAGCAGTTAAGCCTGCTACCAAAGAAGCAATTATTATTGCTAACTTTGTCATAAGATTAATGTTTTATTAAATGAAGAAGAAAGAAGGAGCAAATTTATTTTTTATAAATCTTTTTGATCAACCATGAAGCAAAAGTCCGTCGATATTGTAAAAGGTTACACTACTTTTATTTAAATCAAAAAGAAAAACTATTATGAAGTGTTACAGAGGCTTAGACATGGGTGCATGTGTTATGAATATGGGTTCCTCTCTCTTCAAACTGTTTATTTCTACAAAAAAATTTAAGCTTTTCAATTCTCTTTGACAAATTTAAATATTTATGAAAAAGTGGAAAAAAAAAATAAAGTTCATTTAGTGTGTTAATTAAAAAGTTTTTGGTTTTTTACAGTACAAGGTACGACCCAGTTAGTTATAAAAATATTTCAAAGAAGATAAGTATCTAGCCCTGGAACTAATAGAATTCGATCACTTTTTTTTTTTTACCTGATGTAGTAAGCAAAAACGTATTTTTTCTGCAACAGGTTATATTGAATGATTTACCATGGGTGTACAAAAGAACCAGAAAAGTTTTATTCTTGGTTCTTTGATTTAAATGTTTTGGGATTATTCGTAATTTACTGCTATTTACCACAACACTTTATTTGTCAAACACACAAAGTAGAAGTAACGTCGTACGAAAGTAACCTGACAGTTTTTTGTCTTATTTTTGAAACAAAATGTCTACCGTGACAAGATGATCAAAGCAATTTATTCTGCTGCATATCTATATAAATATTTGTACTAAAAAAAAGGGATCTCACTAACCAGAAGATATCATACGTCGTTATTAATTCAACATACTATAACCTATATATGATAAGTTTTCTAATGTTAAAAATACACAAATTTCTGTGTAGCTACTACCATTACTTGAGTAAATCTAATTTGAAACTGGTTGTTTTTGCTTAATTAGTGAGTGAAGTCGATGCTACTCTTTAGATCCAAGATAAGCAAGTATCGAAAACGTAACATTTTTGGGAGTATTCTGTCTCCTGTAACTATTGTTGTTATTAACAAGATAAATCATGGGAAATGTCTCTATTTGTATTAGTTAATAGTTCATAATTACTGTTTCCTTCTTGAATAAGTATTTAAATATTTGGCTTAATTCTTTAATTATTTCTTTTTTTTATGTTTAACTTTTTTTTTTTTAAATAAATAAATAAAAAAAAGAGCTTTAAACACGTCAAAAATAATATAAAATAAAAACTCTACATGAGTGATCAAACTGGTCGCTAACAAGTTGAACAGTCCCGTCAAGATAAAATTTTATACTTAGTTATTAGGTTCAAGACTGCTTGAATTAGATGTAGTAATAAGTATGTTTATTAATTTGATTGTCGCTTTTCTACAATTCGTGAAGTTCGAAAGTGTTTCTTACTGGTTCAGGAGCTCGTGTTGGGAAAAGAAGACGCACTTATAACCATAATATTTTTGTAGTTGGGTATACTTTCTACACAACTTTTTGCTTAAATTCTTCACATCTCAATATTAACAAATTGTATTACTTAAAGAAAAAGTTGATATCTTCGTCATTAGTAGAAAAAAACTGCATAGTCTAAAACTACGAGTCTATTTTTCCCAAACTTACGCTTAAGTCACTAAATTAAATCGAAGTCGAAATAGCATAGCTGTATAATATATACCTGTTCTTCCCCAAGCTATTTACCTTCTGTTAATCCATTGCAATCTGGAAGATTGCTTTTTAATAAATGTAAAATTCAAATCCGTATCCGTCTCTATTTAAGTGCAACTCGTCCGCATTCGTGGTTGGTAATATGTATACTTTTGTACAGCAGTTTTTACTCCTTTGTATTTTAATCATATTATTTAGAAGACGACAATGAACCGCATCAGATTCATTCGGCCTTGATTTTTGTGCATAACCAATTGTAGTCACTACGTTATTTTCCAGATCGAGTTTGTAACATCTGGGCCAGTCTATGTTGGTTTTTGCTTTAATATAAAGATACATAAAAAGTAAATTATTCAACCATTCCTATTTTGCTTATAATTTTCATACCAAATAACTCATCTTTTAACACCCAAAGCAAGTGGTCATGTACTGGAATACCTTTAACGCGCTTTATTATTTTTTCACCTCACAACCCACTGGCGGCGACTAACATTCGATTGATCGAGGGGCAGCCTTAGCCTCTCCAAATGTTTTGATTAAGATGTTTTTTAAAGCTTTGGAATCGCTAAAACTTCATCAAAAAGCCTTTCTTGGTAACGCTGTGCTCTAAATACGGCTTCCCTTAAGATGACAAGAGCTGATTCTTTTGTCATGGCGGCTATTAAATTACGAGATACAGTAAGGGAAAAATTGTAGTATGTAATAAATTACATGTATTTTACCTTTTCTTACTTCTTCGTTTACTTTTTTTCTGTTTCTTTTTCTTTTTTTTTCTTTTTTTTTCTTTTTTTTTCTTTTTTTTTTCTTTTTCTTCTATTTCTTCTGTATTGAACCTTTCAAATTTACTACTGCTGATGTTGCTGCTGTCGCTCTTGCTGTAGCTGTAGCTACATATTCATGTCATAAAGAAATAAGTAAATATACTGCTATTTATTGTGCCCCAATAAGATTACGTTATCCTTACCCTTCGGAAAGGCTTTGTACTTCATAGTATTTCTCTTTAAACGATAGCGACTACCGTGAAAGGTTCGTCGGGATCAAATAGGTAAAAAAAAAATACATTTCAATATGTTTCGTATGGACCATTGCTTGTGCTTTATTTCAAGAGTTACTTCTAGTCCGAGGACCAAACAACAAGCTTGTCCGTATCTTAACATCTCTGAAAAAATAAAAGACAAAAATTGGACACACGTTTTAATTACTCATATTTCTGACTTCACACCTATCGAAAAAGATCTTATTTAAAGAAAGTTTTAGTTGGGGAGGAGAGGGAGGGGGGGGGGGAGTTCGAGGAATTGAAGATTGATTTACTTACCTTTTTTTAATAATGGGCTCTTTGTGTAAGTTTATTTTTGTTCAAAGTACTTACCGATTTTTTATTAGATAAAAGTGCGATAATTTAGGTCATTTAACTCTTGAAAGAGTAAAATATGGATGGCCTGATAAATATAGAAGTTTTAAAGCCTTTATTTTTGTTATTTGATGATATTAAATGCAAATATAAATCTTACACGAAACTGGGTGTTATTCTAGTTAAATCCATAGATGTTTAATAACCAATATATGAGTGATTAATGTGAATTCTAGGAACAAGCGCAAACCGCCCAGCTTCGGATCCAGTGACAATTAATTCTTACCCTGCTTACAATCATTACTGCTAGTTATTTCGGAGCACGCGTCTAATTTAAAAAGTAAAGGCTAAAAAAATGCTTACTATGATTTTACTGTTACATCAAATTGGATTTTAAGTTTTTTTTTTTTTTTGAGGCTTTGATTTATTCCGAATAAAAAAAACAAAGCCCACTTGCTGTCTTTACTTTCAGCAAACATGTCATTATCACTCATACTTCTATAGTAAAAATGATATGAAGTATATTGACTAATATTAAGGGATTGTTACATCGACTCTGTAATAATCAAAAGAGAAAGAGTAGTGTAAAATCCATATCCAATCATTATGGCCATGCACTCCGATCTCTCTTCTTTCTAACTAACCACCGCACGTGCCTATCAAATAGCCTTTTATAAAAAGAAAAATATTTTAACAAATATTCACTATTTTCTTTCTTTTTCTCTCTCTTTCACATTCATATAGCTTTCTTTTCGTTAACCATTTCCATTCACGATGACGAGTGTAAAGGTCGGTAATATTGACACAAGCAAAACCTCAACAGACCCCACACCTAAAGCGAATATTGGACTTCGACCCTACTTCGCAGAAACCGATAAAAAATATGTCCAGTACTTGTTTTACTCCACTTACTTCAACCAAGTACCCAAAGCGGTTTTGCTTCGACTTCAGTCGCCTTATGTCATGTCCATTTGGCTCATCATTTACGGCTACCTGATCACCACCATGCCAACCATTGTCTCCAACATGGGCTGGGGTAAAGAAATTCTATACGCTGTTCAGTTTTTAGTGACTTTAACCGTTGTCGGTGTTGGGCTCATCTTGCTTTTATGGTATACGGATAAATTTGATATCACACAACGTGTCATGGAAGGTATCGAGAATGATTTAAAGGAACCCGACCTTTATTACCGTGGAACGCCCGATGATATACGTAAAGGTAACTTTTGGGTCTTGACATTAAATGAAGAAGTTGTGGGATGTATTGGTTTGGATCAAAATATAAGGCCTGTCATCGATCACTCTGTTCAACCTTATGTTCGTGCATCCAAGCGTCCAAAAGCTGCTGATATGCCAGAGATTCGTCAAGCCAAGTGGAAAACTATTGCTTTAATCATGGCGAAACTAGATGATCTTATTCGTCTTGTTTTAGTAGGCTCAATTGATCTTGTCAATGACTTGATTTGTAAAGTGAAAGGTACTAAGGACGAAAACAAGGAAAAAGTGTTATTTGAAGCCCATAAACCAAATGAAGCTAGTGTCCGTCGTTTAGCTGTCAAGTTGGAATGTCAAGGTCATGGTCTCTCTACGGTCCTCTTAAAACGTGTTGCTTTTTGGGCTCATGCACAACAAATTGAATACCTTTATGCAGATGTGGATGAACTTCAATCTCATACTGCTGAAATCTTAGTTAAAAGACATGGTTATACATTCGTATCTAAAAAGAAACTTGGTTATTTTAAATCAAAATCTACTTACAGACTGGATGTCAAACTTTGGATGAGTAAAGAATTAGAAAGACGGGCAGAGGAAAAGGCTGTTGAGGACCAGTTAAAAGAAGATGCTGAACTCAAAGAATACGAGTAAAAAAAAAAAAAAAAAAAAAAAAAAAAAAAAAAAAAAAAAAAAAAAAAAAAAAAACTGTACATCCTTTTTTTTAATGCGTAATCTGTATTTATTTATTTTTCTAAATTATTTTATGTGATTTATACCTTGTACTTTATACAATCAAATAAAATTTCAAACATAAAAAAAGTAACAATTTGCTGAATATAGTTAGCCTCAACCTTTTAACATTCGCTATGTAACTGTATTTTTTTAAGCTTTTTGGGTGAATTGACGTTAGGACACATTATTTGGGCTTCTAAAAATTAGCTTCATGATTTTCTCAATCTCTTTCTTCGTTTTATACAATGTATTTACATGTAGTGGCGCATTTTCTTCTAAAGACATAAGATAAAAGTGAATATCTTGTAATACATGTTCAGGTTTGAGTGGCATATTCAAAAAAATCTTCATCTTGAGGGAACAATGTAGGTAATCGATTGCTTAACGTAACATTCAGAAAGTTAAATACAGGCATATATATATATATATACATAGGACTCAGTGTTAGGTCGGAATAATCTTTTTTCTCTTAGTTATTTTATCATAACCTATACATTCACTTGATTATCAAGCTCTTTTTTCTTCTTTTATTTACGTGTTACTAACAAATAAGGAAAATCAATCTTTTTAGTTTTCCCCTCCTCTAATTGAGCACAATAACAAATATGCTAAGCATTTACCTTACAAAAAAAAAGACGCATGTACTGACTTACACGTTAATTAGACCGAACACTTCCGAGAAACCATTAATTCAAACTATCAAATGCAAATGACGAATTTACTTATTGATTTTTTAACATCTATCTCTCTCTTTTTTATTTATTTCGAGACCATTAACAATATGACACTAAAGTAAGGTACCCCGAATATGCCTGTTTTTTTTTGTATTAAAAAGTAACCCGACTATAATATATCGTTTTTCTTTACTTAAAAAAGTTGATTTTTTTATGCTGTGTAACTAACATCGAAAATTATTTATTTGTTTTTTGACAAAAAATTCAATATAATAACGTAGTATATACTGGAAAGGATTGAATAAATGATTAGAAATAAAGTTGTAAATAATAATAGAGAAAAGTAATAAGGAATAAAAAATGTGATTTTAAATATTTCAGTAAACTGAGAAACCAGATTCTTTGTTTTAAATAAATTTGCATAAAAACCAGTTTTAGGAAAAAAGTTTGCCGTGTTATGTCGATCAATTACCATTTATATATCTCAACAAATTAGCATAATTTTCTTTTCTTTTTTCTTTTTTTTTTGTGAAAGTGAATAAACTATTTTTTTTTCCCCCATGAGTGCAAAAAAATAAACACCAGAAAGTCATACTGTATCAAAGTCACTGGTATTGACCATGGCTAAAGTAATATAATATAGAAAAGAAAGATGTACATACGTTATAAAATATATCACGGAATCTGAAACATGTGTTACATAATCAATTTCTTTTGGAAACTCAACAAAACGCCCACTCTAGTAGATGATAGCAACATTACGTAAACACTATGGTATTCTTTCTTATATATAGTATGTGAATTTTTTTCTTCCTCTTCCTTTTTTTTTCCTTTTCTTTATATTCTTTTTCAAAAGTAAGTAATAACTATAAAGTTTTTCTCAAGATTCCATTCTAAATGATGTCAAAACTCTCTAGAAATGCTGCCGTCAAAACATTTTTAAAACTTTCAAATCCGTTTGCTCTCTCACTCTGCTAAATCCTGCTGGTTGCAGAAAAAAAAAAAAAAAAAAATCTTTGAGGTTTTGGGTGGGTCTCTTGTTCTACTTTCTCACAAAACTTTTGGTTATTCTCGCTCTCTCTGTGCAAAATTCTTTTACTCCTGCTCTATGCAAAAAATCCTTTGAGGTTTTGGGTGGGCCTCTGGCTCTATTTTGTAACAAGCTTTGGTTTCTCTCTCTCTGACTCCTGCTGTATGCAAAAATCCTTTGAGGTTTTGGGTGGGCCTTGGACTCCTGCTTTATGCAAAAATTCTTTGAGGTTTTGGGTGGGCCTCTGGCTCTATTTTTTAACAAGCTTTGGTTTCTCTCTCTCTGACTCCTGCTGTATGCGAAAATTCTTTGAGGTTTTGGGTGGGCCTTGGACTCCTGCTTTATGCAAAAATCCTTTGAGGTTTTGGGTGGGCCTCTTGTTCTACTTTGTTACAAAACTTTGGTTATTCTCTCTTTCTCTCTCCAAAATCATTTTACTTCTTTTGTTGTATACAAAAATTCTTTGGATCTCTTGCTCTATTATAGCTTAATAAAACCATTATTTTAAATCTCTTTAACTTAATAAATTTATGTTTGAAAATTTTCCTTTTATTTTAATACTTTATACTTGAAATATCAGTGAGATACCTTAATATGTTTCTTTTAAAAAAATAAGGCAACATCAACACCATCTATATGCATGATTCGCTTTTATCATAGACCTGATAACAAAACAAATGAAGGATCTTATTCAGTGTTTTTTCTACAAGACCCATTCAGAAGCTCAATGTATGTACAGTAGTGCTAATGTGTTTTACGAAATTGAGAACCATGAGAAACTTTTTTTTATTGAGTAGTTAAATTTATATTTATTGTTTTTAAAGTGGTTTTTAATCCTACCATATTTATGGAGTTATGGTAACTAGTTATTGCGTACATCAAAAACAAGTAATTAAATCATCATTTTGACTATGTAACTATATATATATATATATATATATATATATATATACATCTTTAAAAAGAAATGAGGTGCTCTAATTCTAAATAAAGGTTTTAAACTAGGAATGAGGAGGGAAAAAAACATGATATCAGTCAAAAAAATGCAAGATATGAATAATTATATTTTCTGAAAGATAAATGAGCACAGGTATTTTCCTTATTTCCTATAATTTAAAAGGGCTGCTGGGAGTAGGTGTTCCAATGTGTAGGATCTACTATTATTCATTTTCTCCTTTCACGTTATCTGACTCTTTAGCAAAAGCCAAGACTTTATAAATTCTACCCATTATTTCAGGGTCCATTAATCTCTCTGTACCGTCTAACAATGATTTTTCACTTCTAAATAATTGTTCAATTCTAGATTGAATTCCTAAAGATTTTAAGAAATCTTGTTCTGTGATAGGATCATAAGCAGATACATCTACATATGTTTATAAAAACATGGTTTAAATAATATGTTCATGCAAAAAATTATTACCTGATTCTTTTAACATCGCGTCTTTTAAAAAGGTAACTAAAATCAACATCTGCACTTAAATCTGCAGTACCTGAATCACACATAGGATGAATGATTTTATGTTCTTTACCTACCGAGCCATTCCAATCTCCCCAGAACGGTCCAGTCTTATTTAGTTACCAAAATGCAACATTTCATCCTAGATCAGGCAAACTTTACTTTATTGGTGGTTTCTACCATATTGAAGAATTAGAAGATATGACAATTCCGCTGTCTTATACCATTACATACGATACATATAAAGCTTCTTGGGGAAACCAAACTCTAAATCCAACAAATACAGGAGATATACCAAGTCCCAGACATCGACATACTGCAACAATGTTTACGTTTATATGTAAAGCTTGAACAAACCATTTATTTAAACTAATATTGCTCAAAGTGCATACAAAAGAGGATATTCTTATTTACGGTGGAAGCACAGAGTATGAGCCTAAACCTTCAGGTTTGTAAATAATTTCAAAAAAAAAACGTTGGAATATCGAATAATCATATATTTAGCTCTAAAAGATTATCTGTTTACTTTGAACTTGGAGACACATACATGAACAAAACATGATCCTCTACTACCAACAGGCTTTGCAGTCCTTAGACATTATCACTCTGGTTAGTGGAAACAAAAACTTGATTTTGCATACTTGAACGAATTTTAATTTTTTTTTTAATAGCTGTTCTAATTAACGAAACCTATGTTTTTATCTTATTTGGTGTTGATATAAATTATACTATTTTAAATAATATGGCTGTATTAGATATGAAAAACGTTTCTCAGATATCATTTTCAGTAATAAATCCCTTCTCCAATTTCACAGAAGATCTTGAAACTAGCAATACAAAAAAATTTTAAAATGCCAATGATCCCAAAGGAATAGTCGTAGGAGTACGTTATAAAAATTTCCAAACATCAAATGATCAGATTACTCAGCAGTACATACTCACGCACACATAATAGATTTTGGCCGTACTCTGCGGAATAATATTCTTTTACATTTGGAAAAGGAAAGGAAAGCACAAGGAAAAAATGAAGGAAATGGAAGTTGACTGGGATAAAATTGATGATAGCTATAACCAAGTGTCACCAACTTCAAACAGAGATTTACAATATCTAAAAACGTTATCCTATAACAGTGATTCCTCCACACAAGTCCCATTCTCTCCTACTGAAAGTCCTACAACAGTCAGAAATTCCTTAACGCAATTCCTATTCACATCTCCTAACAAAAGTCCTATAACCGTTAGAAATTCTGCAAATACATATATAGTGAAACTGGAGCAAGAGATTGTTAAGCCGGATGTATTCGATAATTCAAATAGAGATCTCAAGTCCAATAACAATATTACTATTCCAGACTCTACAGATTTATAAAATCTAACTACTTTTAAGTAAATACTACTATGTAATAATATAAATACACTCGAAACAATACAAACAAATAAAATATATGTAGAAAAAATGCCTGGATATTTAATGCTTTTATACACATCTTTTTTTAATGTATTTATTTACCGGAAGAGATATTCGGCCTCAGAAAGATTTAACTTCCCGATTTGTATAAATTATAAATAGATCTACGGCCCTAGTTTCGCTCGGTGCATAGTGTATTCATATGGTTTCTACCGCCCTGTGTCAAAATTATAAAAGAGTTAAACATTTGTATTACAGTTTAATCTTTATTTTCTATATATCTTTTCAGAGATACCATTGTATTATATACGTATGACCAATGGCTTGTTTTTTAATGTCTAATCAAATGACCAACTTAGTACTCCGTAACACAAGTTAGAAACAATGACTGTTTGGAAGTCTTTTACAGTGGATTGTGGGGTTTTTTTTTTTTTTTTTTTTTTATATATATATATAAATGCATGAAAAAACAGAACAGTGTTTCCAGTAAATTGGATTAAGCTATTTCGAAACCGAGAGAGCATTACTTGGATAATGATATCAAAAAGAGAAGTTTTTTATAATCTATAAATAAAATTTAGGCGTACCGTGTGACATCTATGAAAATAATAGATGTTAAAGTTTATAATAAATACGTTCGCTTTTGGTTTTTGATTGTTTACATCTTTCTATCATTGAAATTTTTGAAAAAAATCGATGAGGAGTATTTTGTTGTCGCTATGGTATTTTTCATATATTGTTTCTATTAAATCATTTGAAGTACCTGCTCGTAACGCAGCATGTAATATTTTTTAATGGGAAATTTTTATTTCTCTCCCTAAAGATTACTTATTTTTTATATAACTAACTCTTTATTCTCCCCACAAATTCCCTCTATAGATTGTGCCTACGTAGCAAATAAAATAATTTGCTATGGAGGAAGTCCAAATGATGAAAACTATAATAATAAGGTGTATTCTTTAGACCTTCCTAACCTAAATACTAGATCAGTAAATGAAATGCTTAATAAGTGGGAAGAAGTTCCTGTAGATACTAATTCAGCAATTGCAACTGAATATCGATATGATAGTGGATTTGTACCGTTACCAAATGGTATAGAAGTACTTTTTGAAGGAGGAAGCAACGATAGAAACTATTCTATAGTGGAAAAAACAGTTACCTACAACGCTAAAGATAATACCTGGAACGCATTACCAGATTTTTATGACCCCCTAAACAAAAAATACAGACAAATGTAACCATCATATTTTTTTTCGACTATTTTTTTTTTATATATATATATAACCTTGTTGATTTCATTTTTTCTAGATCAGCACAAGCTTCTGTATACATGCCTAATATTGATAGTATTGGGTTTTATGGCGGAAAAGAATTGTAGGTTTTTTTTTATCATTGTGTATATACTGAAGGACAATTATACCAGTATTGATTCATTTATTTATTTCAAAGCCAAGCTAGCTTAACTTCAAGTTTTGTCACTGAATACGGTGAGATTTTACCCGATGGCCTAGTCTATAGCTACGCTTCTAAGCGAAACCCTGGTTTTAGACAGGTTGAAAGCTACATCGGATTTTATTACATGAC
The DNA here is from genome assembly GCA_025716855.1 of Pilaira anomala. Lineage (NCBI taxonomy): Eukaryota > Fungi > Mucoromycota > Mucoromycetes > Mucorales > Mucoraceae > Pilaira > Pilaira anomala. The sequence goes on from JAIXMQ010000062.1 coordinate 36,234, forward strand.
ATTATTTAACCTTAAAACTAATGTAAGTTATAAAATTTCAGTGAACAGGCGTTTCTTAACATAATATTAGACCTGGAGTCAGGTAACAACCGAACCTCCCAAATTGAACGGACTTATATATTTGACCAGATTTCAATCGGCCACATTTCATCCTAGGACGAATAAAGTTTACTATATTGGAGGATTGTATATGAGCCCCGGCGTAAGCGGGTCTCCTGCAGTACCTCTCTCGTATGCTATCACGTTTGACACAATGACTTCACAATGGGATAATCAAACCTTGTATCCAACTCTTGATGGTCATACTCCAGCTCCTAGACATTTACACACTGCAACGATGCGTATGTATTCAATTAAATAATCAAAAAAAGCATGTATTAATTTAGATATTTAGTGAGTACCAATGAAGACATTCTTATTTACGGCGGAACTACACTTCCCGAAGAAGATAAGGCAATCAGTAAAGTAAAATTTAAATTAAAGACTAACAAAATAATCTAATGTTCCTCTGTAAATTTACATATTTTAGCTCTCGTGGACTACATTTATGTACTGAATCTAGAGACACATGCATGGACTGCGCATGATATTCTCGTACCATCTGGTAGTTTTGGTCCTCGATATTATCACTCAGGTTAGTCTTTAACATTACTACTCCCTCCAAAATAATTACAAATATCTAAAAACTTGTGAAAAAAAAACTAAAATTTAGCCGTACTTGTCAATGACACAAGTTTATTTGTTATGTTTGGAGTGACCAATGGAGGCTCTGTTACAAACAATATGGTCGTTTTAGACGTAAGAAATGCTTCTTCTCCAATATTTTCAGAGATATATCCTTTATTAGATTTGAACGCCAACGGCGGTTCCGATGGATTGTCAAGTGGCGGTATTGTTGGAATTGTAGTAGGTGCTGTCATAGCGGTAAGAAGTTTCATTATAAAAAGTATTTACATGATATTCTAAACAATGACGAGCATCGTCACTATAGCTTTTTTTAATTGCAGCTATAATTTTCTGTATTATTAGAAAAAAGAAAAGAGCTTCCTCTGAGAAAATGGAAGAATTTCCAACTGACTGGAACCAACTTGAAGGTGATTATATAGAGACCGCTCCCACTTTGAGTACCAGTTACAATGATTCAAGGGGTAAAACAATAGTAACGCCATCACCATTACAAGTACCATCCTCTGCTGACGAACACTCGGCTTTTAATAAATATGTCACTATACCAGATGTAGTCACAAACAAGCCAGATTTTGCAGATTACCACTTAAATAAGTAGTGATGTATTTATATACGAGCAATAAAAGAAATGCCTAATATATTATATGTACATATATACACAGCATAGTTAATATTATAGAAGCTATTATCTTATCAATTAAAACTAGTGCACTGATTAACATCACTGCAATTTTTCAGCGTTGAGCCGCTCTCTAAGCTTTTGATTTCTTCCTTTATGCTCGAGATCTATCTGGACGTAGAATAGCGACTTCATTTTTAAATGCAGTATAAAGGAATATTAAAAGCCTTTCACTTTGAGTATTAGAAAAAGTATTAACGCAAAATAATATTGGATTTCCATTTACTTTTTTTTTTAAAAAAAAAAGTGACAACTTTTTTTAACTAAAATAATAAACAACTGTCTAATCAACTAAAGTTCTTTTGTGAGGTTTGATATCGTTTTCTCTTCTTGTGCAATTTCTTCTCTTTCTCTTGGCAATGATTCTTCCCTTCGTTCAACCATTTTGATCAAATCCTCTTTACTTTTAATGTAGAAATATATTGTAGTTTGATATTCCAACGTTTTTTTTTAATGGTAATAATTGTTTCAAACATTTCTGTTTATACAAACCATTTATTTCAGTCATTCTGTTTGAAAAAAAAAAATCTTGTAGAGAAAGAAATTTAGTTGAAAATTATTCAATATCACCTATCTATTTAAATAAAAACAATGATTAACTGTCAAAATCCAATTTGATATATCAGAAAAAGTAAAATACGCGTATTTTAAACTCGACGCGTACTCGGCAATAGCCGACCTTTATTTTCAAAACCTTGTACTATAAAAACTTTCTCATCTGCTGTTTAGGCCATTGGTTACTTTCACACTTTATCTCTTTAAGGTACCCTAATACATGAAAAAAAAAGGGAAGTACATGGAAAATCCGATTGTTGATAAAACACCTAAATCTTCTAGAAAGTAGAGTGTTTTGTGTAACAAGTATCGTTTCCATTTCTTTGAGACAAAGCAATAGGTTTAAAAGCTATTAAAATCATTAGTGTACAATGTCAAATGTATACATATACATTAGATATATAAATTTAATCGTTTTTAATAAATGCATCCTAGATTGATCTCCTGTTTATTACTACATTGCATGTATTATAAAATGGGGCATAAAAAAAAGAAAAAAAGGACCTCCGCTAAAGCTTACTGAAAATTTAGTGATTTGAGGCTATTACTACTGATGCATGCGTGGTGACACTATAAGTGTTGATTTCGAATCTGGGTTTTCCACTTTGAATTAAACACCACAAAAAAAAAGCATTTGAGGCTGTTGAGGCTATTACATTTTGTGTAGACCATTGAAATATACCAAAATAGATAAAATTAAGGAGTTCTCTCTTTATATATATATTATTCGAATAACTAGCAAAATATTCAACTGTATCATGTACATGAAAAGCAAAGAAATTTTTCTTTGTCATCATAATAAAATGAGTATTCAGTTTAACAGTGGCGACTTGAACACAAAGTCCAAAGTTTATTTTAAACTTTAATGGTAATTTTATTTCAAATCAAATAGCTGTTGGTTTTTAGCACACGTGTATGGATTTTATCCTTTGTCATTTGATCTTGTTAAATCATTGGTAATTCAATACAATAGATGTACAACAAAGTCTGTTCTTACTCTGAAAAGTTAAACCAAATCTCTCATCAATCATGAAGAACGATTGTAAAATAAAAAATACATATACAATATATATATATATATATATCAGATTACAAAAGGATACTTATATAATTTGGTGTAGATTATTAGAATAGTAAAAAAAAAATTGCAAAAAGGAACATTTTTCCCATTTAAAAAAAATAACCGAAATAGGGCAAATAAAATCACAGTAGGATTATATTTTTCTATTTTTGAATAAAACGTAAAAAAAAAAAAAAAAAAAAAAAATTAAGAGTACGAAAGTGACACATGAATATAATAAACTATTTAGTCAGATCTCTATTTTGGCCATTTTAAAAGATCTAGAGCCTCTGGTGCTCTTAGTAAAACACTGAAAAAAAAAGAATGGTCGATCTACAATGATCTGTACTCATTTTTGTAAACTTGTAAGAGAGCCTAGACATAAATGTATCTCTCTATAAAGTAGAATGTTCTTTTTTTTTTGTAACAATGCATACACAGAAAGAGTGGATATTTTGTTCTTTTCTTTTTATTCCCCCCAGTTACGCAAGATAGAATATAGAGCAAGATGACCTAAAAGTGAATGGATCAAGGTACAAAGGTTAAACAGCCAATTGGGCTTTAAAATCTATAGGGTTTAAAGATGAGATGCTTGCTAAGAATAAATAAATAAATAAATAGAGTTAATTTTGCTATATGTTTGAAAGGAAAAAAAAAATAACCTAGTGTATATTGAAAAAAAAAAAAAAAAGAGGTAACATCAAGACGAATAAGAACCAAAAAGCTAATCGGGTTCTATATATTATCTGAACCGTGGAATTATTGAATTTGACATTTTCTGTACATATTGGTCCATATCTCACTTGAGATCACCTGAGATCACCTGGAGTCGTGCATCTTATGTAAACTCCATTTGTAATTGGGTAACCTCCTTGATTTTTTTTTTTTTTTTTTTTTTTAGAAAAAGAAAAATATAAAAAGAGTATAAAAATAAAGTATAAATTCATATTTTACTTTTTTTTTTTATTATTATTATTCTTTATACAAAATGTTCTCTCCAAGATTAATTATATCTCCTTTCAACAATAACAAGTCGGATATTACTGCAATTCAATCTCCCGCTTCTAGGCCTGAAACAATCCGATTCTCCTCTCAATCCAGTATGAAACATGATGCGAATGGGTGTTGTTCCTGTGGTACAGTTGCTGGTCATTATATGTCTGCACTAAGGCAAGCTGTTTCAAGCGATGAACCTATTGCATGTGATAAGAAATTATTTGATTTGATCTGGAAAATGACTAATTTAATTTTATCTCATCGAGAAACAAGCAAGTATCAATACCTGAGCTGGTTTGATTTGGTAACAATGGAACTTTGGGAATTTGCAAAGCGATTAAAAGATGAATCCCTTGAATGTGATTTTCATGTATCGATACACAACATGAGTATCGATTCGGGTGATAGTTCCTCGGATGAATATAACAGTATTCATAATGACATGGAAGAAAATTACCGTAGATCAATTCGTATTACCATTTATAATTGCCGCGCTTCTGTCTATGAACAATCAAATCAATATTCTCAAGCCATTCTCTATTACCGTAAATGTGCTTCTGTACGACCTACTCCATTTGAACCTCAGCAATATCTACAACAATCAGCATTACTTGCAATTCAACGTCTTTCTATATTATCTCCTCCTACTCCTGTCTTGAAGAAAAGACATACTGCTTCTTCAACTAAAAGCTCGGATTCGTTTTCTACTACCTCTACTTCTTCTTCCGTATCTTCAAAATCTTCTCTTTCCTCTTGCTCTCAATGTTCTACTGAGAAAAAAACTATGCCTGTTTGTGCTAAATGTAAAATAACTCCTTACTGTAGTGTACGCTGTATGAAATCTCATCAATCGATTCATGCTTCTGTCTGTAGTCGCAAGTCTTGATAAGAATTTGATAATTGTTTGTTTTTTTTTGGCAGATTTCGTTTATTACATTTTGTTACATATCCCCTTATCTTGCATTTATACCTTCTCCCCCACCCCTTTTTTTTAGAAATAAAACTATTTAAACACAGAAACTTATATATGTGTTGTAAACAGTTTCGTTATTGGCAGTGAAACAAACAATACTATATCTAAAAGAGTAAAATAATTTTAGAAGATGATACGAATTTGATGTATGGAGTGTATAGAGAAGAGTAAAAGATGTTGCAGTGATAAGGAAAGCTTAAAAAGTACTTGTTCAATTAGCTTTCTAAGATAATGTGGATCGAATAAAAACGGAAAGCTTGTTTCATTTTTTTTTTTTTTTTTTTTTTTTTTTTTTTTTTTTTTTTTTTGCATTTTATTTAGGGCAAACATTTAGATGATCTATCTTGTAAATCTAAAAACGATTCAAAGTGTATACGGAAGAATAAAATGAAACAAAAAAAAAATTAGATAGCTTGTATCCATGTCATATTTAATAAATCTTGTATCGAAAGTCTTTCTTCTCCATTGGGGTGAAGTATACCATACAGCATACTACGGGTCTCGAACTCGAGTTTGTTAAAAGGTAGATAATCTCGAAAGTGTCGTTTACGCAAATAAATTGGATAGTTGACGTCTGTCAATTGAGCTGAACTAAAGGGTACACCATCAAATCGCATACAGAAATAGATGATACCTACGGCCCAAACATCCACAGGAGCTGCCCAGTATCCTCTATCTTCAAATATCTCGGGTGCCATGTATGGTGTTGTGCCACATATTCCGTCTGATAATCGACTGTGTTCTTGCCAGGCAACTCGAAAGACATCGGCTGAGCCAAAATCGGCGATTCGTAGTTGATTGTCTTTTCCTATCAATAAGTTCTCGGGCTTCAAGTCTCGATGGGCTACACCGATAGAATGCAAGTAATCTAAGCCAATTAATAATTGTTTAAAAAAAGAGTGGATATCATCCAATTGCATTTTTCCTTGTTTAATGAATGAGTACATATCGCCTTCTGGACACTATATATATATATATATATATATATGTATGTATTAGTGATCTTTTTCTAAATATATATATATATATATATATATATACGTACATATTCCATGACAATACAATATCTCGTTTGATCTTCATCTAGTCGAACAAAATCCAAGGTTTCAACAATATTGGGATGCTTTAATGCAGAAGAAATACAGAACTCACTTGTAAGTGCCTTCATATAACCAGATACTGACTCTCTTCTTTTCTTTTTTCGAAATATCTTGACGGCAAAGAGATCAGATTCTCTTTGAACCAATTGGACAGTAGCAGAAACACCTTCACCGATTCGCTTACGGTTTACCAAGACACCATACATACTTAGGGACCTAGCATGATCATCTTGTGGCGCTGTTGTATTGGATTGAAATTTTGAAAGAAGTCCCTTAACAAAAGAAGCTGGTTTATCATATAATGTCTCTGAATCCTCTTCAGAATCTTCTTCCTCTTCTTCGTATTGTTTAATATATATCTTTTGGTTTTCTTTTCGATGATTTGGCTCGATAAAATGTCGATTAATATCCTGCGGTACAAACGAATAAGATTCTTTCATGCTGTTGTATATATATATATAAAAAAAATGTTGTATAGAAAAAAAAAAGTAATAAGGTTTAATGTTGGCATTTGTAAATTCATTAATTTTACCGTCGGGGACAAAAAATTATTTTTGTTTGTTTCTTTTTTAAATACTTTTATCATAAGAACGAACCCTCCTATTACTCATTATAACCGTGCTGAATATATTGAAACAATAAACAGACGACAAACTTGTTTTTTTTTTGCTTCTTTTTATAGGATACAGGAAATAAAGTAAGAGTAGAAATTCCGTCATTTGTCCAAAGCCAAAAATTAAATGCCTACAATTCTATATCCAGTATGTAGACTATTCTTCAAACTGATTGTGAAGTAAATAGTATATCTACCAATCACAATAACTAACCAGTGTCTTACTACAGCCTGTTCTTCATGAATCATCATGAATAGGGGGGCCAAATAATAGTTAGAACTCTGTGTTATAGAATGTTTTTCTTGTCGTATTATAGCTATCAAGTTATTTCGAAAATAATATTCCTTTATTATTGCCCAATGAAAATTGGAGATCATGTAATAATGGATGAAGGAAGCACCATTGTAGAAGCAGTGAAAATTGTATTATTGTAATGGCAAAAAGTTATTTTGTAGAAACAAAGTTTAATAACTGTTGTTTCCATGTGTTTAGTGACAATTTGCTAGTATTAAAGATTGCTGTTGTATTACAGATAATACAGTTGTACCTTAATTTAGATATTCTTAAATGACATACATCGAGTAAACAAAATGCGTATAATATACGTATGTAATATAATTGTAAAATATCAACTTTTTATATATAAAAAAAAAATCAAGTGTGTATGTGGGTGTATGTATACATAGTAAATATCAATAGAGAAGTTTTTCTTTTGATTACTGCTGGAATAAGTTTACCAAAAAAAGACTCCATTTAAGCTTTGTAACCGAGCTCCTTTAATGATTCAGTTAAGGTTTCAACAACCTTATCCATATGACCACGTTCAGGTTCAGTGACAGAAATACCCATATGACTATTAAAAATAATGAATTAGTTTACCTTTTTTCATAATGATAATAATAAAAAGACTTACCCAATTCTGAAGTATTTACCGGCTAAACCAGTCAAGATACCACCAGCAATTTGAACACCCTTCTTTGCAAGAGCAGGAACCAATTGGGGAATCTCAATACCTTCAGGTAACCAGACAGCGGTCATACCATTGGCGGAACATTCTTCACATTGTGCAACGGTCTTTAAACCTAAATCACGAATGGATTGTCTAAAGTTGGAAGCGACTTGACGATGCTTTTCGAAACGAACTTCCATAGGTTGACTAGTAATAGCCTTGAGAGAAGTATGAAGTGCATAGATTAATTGAACGGCAGGGGTAGCGAAATAAGCAGGTTTACGAGATTCGTAAGCTTGCATAACTATTTTGAAAATCACTTCAAGTTAGAATAATACAAAATATAAATAAAACAAGTTTATACTTACTGGGTAACCATTTGTTCCAGTTGGAATAATAAGAAATAGCAGGAGTAGTTCTGTTCTTGTAAACATTAATGGCTTGTTGAGATGCAACAACAATGGAAAGACCAGGAGGAACACCTAAACCCTTTTGAGAACCTGAGATAACGATATCTAATCCCCAAGCATCGAAACGGATTTCTTCTGAACCAACTGAACAAACACCATCAACAATAACTAAAGTTTCGGGTGAGATAGACTTGACGGTTTGAGCAATTGATTTAATATCTGACAAAACACCAGTACTAAAAAAAAAAAAAAAAAAAAAAAAAAAAAGATAGTCATAAAAAAATTAGATTGTGGGGAAAAAGGAACCTTTTTTTTTTGTAACATGTGATATCAAACTTACGAAGTATCAACATGAGTGACAGTAACCATCTTATATTTCTTTTGTTCTAAAGCCTCCTTTAAAGCAGCATTAGAAGGACGAGATCCAACCTCAGAACGAAGTGTGGTAATCTTGGCACCATAAATCTCCAAACTAACACAATGAAAAAAAAAAAAAAAAAAAAAAAAAAGTATAAATAATAAAGTTTACCCGTTATCCCTTATCTATCTTTTTACCATTCAGAGAAATGATCACCAAAGTAACCAGTGTTTAAAGCTAAAACTTCATCACCTTGTTCAAGCAAGTTGACCATCATATCCCAACCTAAGGTACAAGAACCAGAAACAATGAAAGGTTGAGCGGTCTCTGATAAAACGACCTTACGAACCATCTCAATAGATTCACCATAGATAGGAACGAAGTTAGGATCAACGTGAGAAGTAGCAGGGGTACTCATGGCTTGCAAGACATCTTCACTGAACTCAATAGGGCCTATACAAAACAATACATTGTCAGTTTCTAATAAACACACACACACACACAACTAACTCTTTCTCTCTTTTTCTCTCCCTTCTTTATTACTTACCAGGAATCATACAAAGTTTGTGGGCAGTCATTTTTTTAATATATATAGAAATAAAGTTGAAAAAGTAAGAAGAAGAAGAAGAAAAAGAAGAAGAAGAATGCTTTTAAAGAAATATAAAAAATATACCATATAGTATATATATAAAAAAAAAGTCGGTAATTTAAAAAAAACTGATGTCGAAAAATAATTTGTTGAATTATGCCAAAGTAGACTCTGTTTGGATTAGCTTGTCAAGCAATTTTAACTAGATTTAGAACTAAGTTTGAATTTTTTGGACTTTTTGCTTTTAACAAGAAATCAGCGTAAAATAGATTTCATATCATGGTATACAATATAATATGTGGGGGGTCAACAACATCAGGTATTATTTGGCAAAGGTTCTGGTATAATCTTGAATGCATTTGCTATCGGTAATGAACTCACTCACTCAAGAAACAAAACATACAGTTTACTTGGGAGGATACAGGACATTATTCACTTGTTGAATTTTTAACTATATGCATTAAATAGTTAAAATGAAGATATAGATTTTGGTTAATATCCAACGATATCGTATTACCATATTCTATTATAGCTAGTTATCTTACTTTGATGATGACAACAAAATTAGAAATAATAAATTTGCCTTTCATGTAGGCCTTATATACGTACATAAATATAAAAAATATGAAAAATCATCTTTGATAGTTCATTGTTTTTTAATGCACCGAAAAAATTTAGCTAGCAGAAACCCCGGGTTTTAATAAAATTAAATAAAAAAGCATAAATCGATCTTTTCTCTCTTTTTATTTTATTTATTTGTTTGTTTCTAAAGAAAGATATCAAGGCTTAGAGAAATAATGCTAGATGTTTGACACCTTTAACAGTTATAGGGATAATTTGAGCGATGATTTCAATTTTACACCAACAGAATGGATGGGCTTGATCATAGCCGGAAATGTATCTGCTGCTATTTCATTTTTTGCAAATTCAGGTGTATTAGCTCTTCATGGATTTATGCTATGGTATAAACCTGTCATTGTAAACAGATTATCTCTTCGCATGATTGTTCTTTCTTCTATTTTTAATATGGTTTATTGCTGCTGTCAATTAGTAATAGATGATATCGGTAGTTTAGATACATCCTGTCGTGCACTCGCCTTAACTTTGATTGCTGCTGATACAATGGCATGCATGTGCTTAGCCATGGTGGGTTTAAATCTTGTCACCATTTTTGTTCTCAAGGTCATAAGATCAATAAAATTAGAGATATTTTATTACTGCTTTATCGCTCTATCAGGCATTTTAGTAACAGTTATACCTGCTTTCTTTGGATCTCAAAGAGGCCCTAAAGTACGAGAAAAGATAACTTCATGCTGGTAAATGTTTTGAAAACTGGTTTAAATAGTTGCTTGGACTTAACCTTCTTATTTTTAGGTATAGTTTATTTTTCGATGGTAGAATCTCAAAGCCTTTTCATTGGGTAAGTAATCTTTTTTTTTTTTTTTTTTTTTTTTTTTTTAACATCTAAAAACTTAACTTTTATATTTTATAGATGTGGTACTACGGTTGGCTTTTATTTTCACTTGCATTTGCAGCTATTTGTGCAGGAATATCAATAAGATTCGTTTTAAGAAAACAGGATAATTTTGCCGGTACATTAGATATGTTTACTCGACGTAGTAGATCTGAAGTATCCCAGCTCAATGCCCTCAGAAAATATTCTAATAGCAATACTGATATATTCACTAAGATAGCAAGAAGATGTATCTGTTATCCCTTGGGTAAATTGTTTTTACTTTTTAATTTTTAAAGTTGTTTATTTAATCTTCTCTCTCTCTCTCTTTCTTTCTGTCTGCCTCTTTCATACATAGTACCTCTTTTTTCAAAAAGTTGGGGTGTGGCGATAGAAATAGCATCAGTAAAAAACGCACATATACCTTACGAGATATTTATACTTGACCGTGTATTTTCTTGTTTATTAGGTAACTATTTTTTCGATTCTATCAACAAGATAGTTTTTTTTTTTTTTTTGGACTTGACAAATTTTGTTTATGATAGGTTTAATGGTTAGTGTGATTTACTTTACAGACCCTGCTATTGGGGCAGTGATTCGAGACTTCAAGCATAAAATCAAAAAGAAGTACGTCTTTGATTATTACACCGTTAAATTCCAACCTGCGTCTGGTACTGCTGCTCAAGCAAAATCACAATATCCACAGTTAATTAATATCATACCCTTATCAAAAACTACATCAACAGATGAATCGAATCGATTACGAACCTTTTATTTTAGAAACCGAACGAATGAAGGTGTACCTTCTAATGATGTCGGTACGAGTGCCTCTGCTGGCTCTGGAGAGCCTTTCATCAGTCCGTTAAATATGACTGAACTTCAAAAAACACCAACTGAACTTGCACCTGATACACCCGCTGTAGAAGTTACTAAATCACACAGAGAACCTGATCCTGATCGACGATACAGTGTTGTTAGTGTCACTGCAAAATCAGGCAAGGTATTTTTACCAAATGAAATCCATCCAGAAAATCAGGCAACCCACAAATCTACTCTATGTTTACCAAGGTCGAATGTATCTATTATACCAATGCGACGTGTGAGCGATGCCAAAAGGATACAACTTGATGGACGTCGCTATCGGCGCGCATACTCAAAAAACACAGAAGCAGTGGAAATGCTAGTATCTTATAAATATCCTCATGCAGCAAAATGTATGCACTGGCTTTTAACCCGTGTTTTTAAAGTGAAACCTGATGAAAGAAGAAAATCTACTTATTCTGAGCAAGAAACAGACCATTCAAGACCTAAGAGAGTATTTTTTGATTATACTGAAAGCTCAAACCCTGGAACACCTATAAATCTGGAACCAGTAGATGCCTCTGAAATTGGCTCTCATGATGAACCTGTTAGTGAACATTTATATTCGCCTCGAATTAGAAGTAGATATGGTATATGTGGCAGTGACAATAGCTTAGATCTTCAAACAACAAGGGCACAAACATCTAACAATGACAAAATAAAACTACATTCGATTCGTAGGGTATCTTCTATCAATATAGCTAGTTTATATCGTAATAGAGTAAAAGAGGAAATCAGACCTTCGTCCTCATTATCAACTTCAACGAGACCCGATGAAAGAATATCTTCGCATACTTTAGGCAGTAATAGTGTATTTGCAAACCAGCTTGGGATTTCAAAGCTACTGAGTCATGGTGGATCCTTTAGTTGGAGTAGATTAGCTCATTCTGGCAGAAAATCAAATACGTCCTCTCCTATAGATCCTAATTCACCTTTTTCAACTGGGGATATTGAAATGAAAGATATCAGTCCAAGTTCAAGGTCGAAAGAGGATGAGTTAATCGTGAAAGATAATGGTGCTGGAGAAGAAAGCTCTTCTGGTGTTGTGAGCAAATCAGTTATCTTGGCACCCTTTTCAAGCGAGTTATCTCCTAGACCAGATGTTCAATATAGAAAGAGAATATTAATACGACGTCGTAAACCAAACAGGAATTCAGCACCTATACGAAAACCAATATGCAGGGACGCACTTTATGCAATTAGAGAAAATGATGACTATCTGTTCAGTCTATCCATGTTATATGATGGAGAGAGAAATGAGTATGATGTGTCTGACGAAGAAGATGTGAGTCCTACTGCCAATGATATCCTACAACCGGAATCACTTACCCTTACTCCTACAGAAGGATTACGGCCCATACCGACAAATGACACTTCAGTCATACCTGAATATAAACAGCCTTTACCAGCAGAACAAACGAAAGTAAAAAATGTACCAACTAAAGGTGTGTATGAAGGTTTTGTTGAGGCAGTTACAACAATTAACTATATCTCGAACTGGCAAGAGGATACTAATGGTGAAGCGTCTCGTATTACAGTATATTCCGAACCTTGGGATATTGAAGAGCAATACAAGGAACAATTAGAATTTGCAGAAAATATTATACACATCTAATTCGAGCTTTATTCAAATAAAGTCTATTATACACACAATCCTATTGTATACACATGCGTATTATCCTCACTTAATAATTAGTAGCTTATTTCAAGCAACTTTAATACTACTGCAGCAATTGAATTTAACAATATATGGTACATATGCTTTTAAGCTTTTTAATAACATGTATATAGAATAATGACAATTAAATAAGAGAATCTTGAGCACTTTGCATACATTTGGCAGCTCTTTTTTCAGCATGACGAGCTAAAGGAATATTCTTTTCATCGACGGCTTCAGAAATAGCAGGATAGACTTGACCAGAGTATCCAGTCCAAAGTCCAGGAGCATAAACCACATGTTTAAACCATTCACGTCCTTTAATACCTTCAGGATCAATAAATCCACGCTCAAATGAAGTCAATCTTGAATTCATTTTCTCAACACGCTTTGACCATTTGGCAGATAATTTTTGGTCATCGTTAAATCGTCTTAATTTTTGATTGATTTGAGTCAAACTAATTTCAAAGGAATTCGCTGCTTTCACCAAGGAATTGACAGCCTTCTTCAATGTTGGGAAAGTATGAGGTGCAGCATGAAGGTATAATTGATGTACATATTTTTGAAGTTCATTAGCATAATCAATAGGATGAATAGGAAGAATTAAGTCATCGGCTAAACGAAGTACTAATAATCCCCACACTTTGACCATAGTTTGATGATATTTGAAGTCAGGATCACCAAATTTTTCCATCCAGTGGAAGCTATATAATAGAATGAATTATGAAAAGTTTTTTTTTTTTTTTTTTTTTAATAAAAGAAAAAAAAATATGCATTCATGTATGTTGTCTTCTATTTACCTGTCATATACACTGTGATAAACACCATAATCACCACTGAAAGAGATATCAATACTAGCAATACCAACATGGTCCATAAATGCAGTGAAATCAGATCCAGATCCTAGTACACCAACAGGAGGAAGCATGGATGGAACACCAGTGGCGTTACTACGCTCTCCCCAAGCTTGATAGACTGATTTACCAGTCATTGGATCGGGTACCATACTCGTCACTTCATACAATAATTGATTTAAAGAAGGAGACGCACCAGCCTGGAAATGAGGACCGGAAACGGCTACATCACAATTAAGGTAAACTACAGCTTCATCAGTTAACCAGTCGCGGTTATCTTCAACCCATTCGGTAGATCCAATTAAACCATATTCTTCAGCGTCCCAAGAAGCAAGAATAATAGTTCTCTTTGGTCTCCAACCAGTTTGTAACATTTGACCAAGAATACGAGCAATTTCCAACTACACAAAAAATTAGTTTCAATATAGATTAAATGAATCTCGTTCAAATTTATATAAATACCAAAGATGAAGAACCAGAAGATGGGTCTACACTTCCAAATACCCAAGAATCTCTATGATTACCTAAAATAATAGAACGATGAGGCTCAACCGATCCTTCAATACGAGCAAATACATTCCAGACAGGTGTAACATTATATTTCACAATATTTTCCATTTCAACCAATCCTTCACTAGGACCACTATAATATTGAACGCCTTCTAATCCACCAGCCCAATCAATTTCATTTACAGTACCATGTCCTTCAGTTGCTTTTAATAAAGGTAAGGCATCTTTCCAAGATAAAGGTAAAGAAGGAATGGTAGGTAAAGCATTTGAGTCTTCCATATTAATACGTGTGGCATTTTCGGTCGCGGCATAACCTGGAGTTAATGCATCTCCAGCTAAAAGAGATAAATAAGAGACTGAACCACGTTGAGCAGAACTAGCCGATCTCCAAGGACCTTCAGGGTATGATTTAGGTGGATTTAGTTCACTATCTTTGTCAAGAGGTCCATCATCAATTGGGTCAGAATAAATTAAAACACCCACGCAACCATATTGTGCAGCAGCTCTAATTTTTAATCCACGCAAGGTAGTACCATATCTTACAAGTGCAATTGTACCATTCACTTGAACTCCTTGATCGACTAAATATTGAAAATCTTCCAGTCTACCGTAATTAGCGTAAATCACAGGGCCCTTTGCTGTTCCGTTTTTAGAATACCCTTTAAAAAAGAATTTTAAATACATTTTTTAGGTTAGAAAAAACTATTTTTTTTTTTTTTTTTGTAACTTACCATGAAATAAAGGAACTATATCCGGATTCTCGGTAGAAGGATCTTCTTCAATACGTTCTTCTTTTAATGTAGCATTATACCAAAATTCTTCAGGGCCAGAAACGATAGCTAAACGATGAGAGACCGGGTAATTTAAAAGAGGATAGTAAGTTTTGATTTCAGCATTCGGTATACCAAACTCTGTGAATTTATCACGAGTCCATTCGGCTTGAAGTCTATCTGCTTCTGTACCAGCTAAATGTGGTACAGATGTATAATTTAAAAGATAATGACGAAGTTTCTTTGCGGAAGGAAGATCCAACATCATTTGTTCCGCGTCAGTTAGTTTGCGTGTGGGAAATCCTATTGTAAACAAACAGTTAATATTTTTTCTTTCTCCCTTTTTTTTTTAGTTGTTGTAACAACAATATATACCTCCTACTTCATTTGTACCTAGTACTGCCAACATGACGAGTGCACCAATTAATGTAAAAATACCAACTATTGTAACAATCTCAAAAGCAATACGAACATTGCTTTTTCTAGGTGGCTCTAGAGTCATTTTACTTCTGTTGATAAGAGGTGCATTTTCATTTGAATTTCCCCATTGATGAATCCACCAATTATGTAAACTTGCATATAATCCTGTTTCTTCTCCTTTTGGATTATTCGCTTGATTTCCAGATACTCGTGTATCGTCCGATTGATGTCCTTCATCCTCTTCTTGAGGAATAGAAGTGTATCTTGTCTCTGGTGTTGACATGATACCCTTTTTTTTTTTTTTGGAAATAGTAAAAAAAGTAAAAAGAAGAGATAAAAAGGTATTTTCGGAAAAAAATCCTAGGCAGTAAAAAAAAAAAAAAAAAAAAAAAAAAAAAAAAAGCAGTGACTTCTAACTTTAAAGGTTTGTGTTCGTAATTTACCCCAATTATCAATTTCTAAACATTTTTTTTTTAAGGTTTTATAAATGTTTGTCAACAGAGCAACGTATGCTGCAAAGTATAACTTTAATATTAAGAACCTGTAATGAAATAATTTACAAAAATGGTAATATTATAAGTAAGAATTAGTAGGCTAATCTTTTGAATAAGTAAAATGAAAAGACTATAGCCGAGAGAAAAACTTACATGCATTACAATGTATGTGTACATACAATATGTATTGAACATCTGATTAGCTTGTCCGAAATCGTGTTTCGAGTTTTTTTAATTGAAATTTTTTATGCAAAACCAAAATTTGGGATAAATAAAGTTCCGTAAACTACAAACGAATGTTATGATTTATACCATCTATTCTTGGATCCAGGACTATGTAACTTTTCCTACAAAAATAGTTATTCTCTCAGTAAATCATTTTAATAATTTGCTAAAGGTAGAGTATTTTTATGTTGAGGTAACTACTCCTCCGTATTTTTAGTTGGTTACTCTAATTGAATGACTGACTTATAAAGTAGTTACACTCGAACCAAAACACGAAATCTAAAACAAAAACAAAACAACAGTAGCAGTAGTAGTAGTAGTAGTAGTAGTCATTACAATATAAATAACCATGCAAGCGCCTATTTATAGTAAAGTACAATCAAGATAATATACAGTACACTTTAAAGCTGCTTTTATGAGATTCTTCTCCTCTTGTTACAAGCACAATGATTCAATTTGATTTAAACCCAGTACACAACAAGCGACCCTGGGCGGGTGATATCTTATCTTACAAAAACCCAATCGTTTTTTTTCTTTCATTTTTTTTTTTTTTTATTTTTCTCTCTCATTTATTAGTACTCGAGACCATTATATTTCTAGTCAAAAAGTTATTTTTTTTTTAAAGGAAGAAAAACAAAAAGAACTTTGAATAGTCAACGAATGTCGAAAGAAGAATAAAACAACAAGAATGTCTATGAATGAGTTTAGGTAAACTAAATAAGAAGAAAAAGAGGGGAATAGATTCTAATGAACAACTCAAATGTATAGTAACAAAAATGTTGAATTAAATAATCATCAAACTCTTACAACAAACCAAAGACTATTACAGTGTAAGACATTAAATTATTTGAAAGATAAAATTCCCCTAATAATTCAACTTTTATTATTAGCTAATAGAACAGTCATAGCAGCTTCTAGTGCAGCTGTAACATCTGTCTTGGCAGGTTTTCCTGTAAGTGTATATATATATATATATATATATATTATTTCTTCAAGTCATATGTTCCTAACTTTATTATTATACAGTTTGATTCTGTAAAGACTCGAATGCAAACACATTACTATAAATCCATCATGTCTTGTGTAAGAACCACCTATGCAGAGGAAGGAGCAAGGGGCTTCTTTCGAGGCATGATACCTCCTCTTATCACAGTCAGTATTATTAAATCTGTTTCCTTTTCAATCTATGAAGGGTCAAAAAAGAATTTAATCGAAAACCATGGATTCAAAAATGATAATTTACCCGGTTTAATGAAATTATCTTTTTTGAGCGGTGGTGTGAGTGGTGCATTTATTGCTTTATTAAGTTGTCCTTTAGAATTAGTGAAGATTCAACGTCAACTTGAACAAGTCATGTTAAAAAATCAAATTGCCTCTGGTCAAATACCTGCAAATGAAGTTGTGGAATCTTCTAGTTGGAGAGCTGTAAAACAAATCGTTCAACGTAAAGGTGTATTTGGATTATGGAGTGGATTAGGATGTCACTCAGGTAAAATTTGATATGAGATATATATATAAGAATATATCACTAATTAAATACATTTAAATAAAGTTCGTGATGCATTGGGTACAAGTATTTATTTTGCAGGTTACGAAACAATGAAACGAGTACTTTCAAGTGAAGGTGGATCTAGTGCAGGCCCTATGACACATTTTATGTCTGGTGGATTTTGTGGTATACTTAGTTGGTTAGTCGTGTTCCCTGTAGATGCTATAAAGACAAATTTACAAAAGGATATTATGATGGTTCAACCGAGATATACCAGTTTCTGGGACTGTGCTAAATCACTTGTTAGAAAGAATGGTGTCAAAGGGTTATATCGTGGCCTGACTGTGACACTTATTAGAGCTTTCCCTATTCATTCATTAAATTTCTTGGTTTATGAGCAGGTTCTCAAATCCATTCCCCCTCCTCCTTCTTCTACGCTTAAATAATTAATCATAATAATAAAATAAAATAAAAATATCGTCATTATTCTGTCTTATTGAGAGTGGAAGGACAGTATTTTAGTTTCTATTCCCAAATACAGTAATCAAACTAAAAAAGGTGATCTTATCATATGTAGTTACAATGGTTTTTTATTTTATTTTATTTACATTGTCAAGGATTATTGTTATTATATATATATATATATATGTATGTATATGCATAGTTATAAGATTATAATAGTTATTTTTTTTTTTTTTGGCTTCTTAAAAATCGTCCATACCACCCATATCACCCATATCACCGCCCATACCGCCACCCATATCATCACCATAATAATTATTTTCAATCATTGTATCAGGTTGATCATTATCCATGAGAGCATCACCAATCATATAACCTGCAAGACCACCACCAACACCCATAGCAGCCATTTTACCCATTCCCATACCACCACCACCTCCCATACGATTACCACCCATCATCATTGGTTGTTGAGCGTATTGAGGTTGATGACCATAAGGTTGTTGACTATATCTTTGTTGTTGAACATACTGTTGTTGTTGAGGATACTGGGGTTGGCCATATTGAGGTTGACCGTACTGTGGTTGTTGCTGTCCGTATGAACTATTTTCTCCGCGACTACCAGTGAAAGGTTTATCAGCAGGATGTTCCCACTGACGTAATCCTGTTGAAGTATAGACGTAAAAGAACTTTTGTGTAGATGGATCGAATTGTGATATCCAGCCAGAAGGTAACATTCTTGAGTCTGGGTTCACAGGTTGATTTTGCTTTGGGGGAGAAGGTGGAGCAAAATTTGTGTTATGATTCTTGTGTTGAGTGTTGCCACTCAAGTTTTCTTTTAATTTTGAAAATAATCCCATTTTGTTATTGTCTTTTTTTTTTAAAGTAATATGTATACGTATAGTATTGAACAAGAAGAAAAGAAAAACGCTAATATAGATTCTTTTTATTTATATACCAAAAAAAAAAAAAAAAAAATCATCATTTCGGATTGGTACTGTTTCACCTGATGATTTCATGCCAAGGAAACCAAATCGGTCAAGGGATTACGAATTTGTTTAACATTGGATAATACAAAAAATAAAAAAGAACATCACGATAACCTTTTTTTCTTATTTACTTGTCGTACTTAAGAAAAAAAAAAAAAAAAAAAAAAAAAAACTCCAATTGCTTAGCAACACAAGTTGACAATTTATTTATTTAAAAATTCTAAAGATGACTACTCTTTTCAGCATAAACCGGATAATCAGTGTATCCAATTGCATCATGTGTATAAAATGTTTTTCTTTGATAAGGGTTCAATTTGAATTGATTACGAATTCTTTCAGGAAGATCAGGGTTTGCAATAAACGCACGTCCAAAAGCGATTAAATTGCCTGTATTTTCTGCAAGTGTTACTGCGTGTTCTAAAGCAGTACTGAATCCACCAGCCGTAATAAAAGGGCCCTTCCAAATTTCTCTATAAGGTGAAAGTGTATCTACTGTATTTACTCTCTTATCAGATTGGAAATCAGAACGTGCCTCAATGAAATGAAGGTAAGCTAATTGTGGATGCTTTCTTTGAATTTCTGAAGTAAGATAACCCCATGTCTTGAGTGGTGATTCATCCATCATACCTTGAACTCCACCAGCAGGTGAGAAACGAACTGCGGTACGATCTGCTCCAATTGCATCTACAATAGCTTCCAAAACTTCAAGTGAGAATCTACAACGGTTTTCAATCGATCCACCATATTCATCTGTTCTCTTGTTAGTTGAAGAATTCAAGAATTGATCCAACAAGTATCCATTTGCATTATGAACCTCAATACCATCAAATCCAGCTTCAATTGCATTCAAAGCTGCTTGACGATAGGTACGTACAAGTTCCTTTACTTCCTCTGTTTCAAGTGCTCTAGGAACTTCATATGTTTTACCGTTCATTTTCTTGCCCGGGATAGGAATAGCTGAAGGTGCAACAATAGGTTCATTATTAGGGTTTAAAACGGATGATCCTGCACGACCAATATGCCATAACTGTAAATAGATGACGGCTCCTTTTTCGTGTACGGCAGAGGTCACCTTTTTCCATTCTTCAATTTGGTCTTGGGTATAAATACCAGGCGCTTGACGATATCCACCAGCCATTCTACTAATAAATGTTGCTTCAGTCACTAATAATCCACCAGGACTGGCTCTCTGAGCATAATAATCAACTAAAAGTTCAGTAGGTACTGCTTCTAAAGTTGCTCTGAATCGTGTTAAAGGTGCAAGAACAACACGGTGTTGAAGTTCATGACGACCGATTTTAATAGGAGAAAAGAGTTTGGACATTTTAGATATTTTAAAAAAGAAAAAAAAAGGTACAATAAACAAAAAAGACTTTTTTATTTATTTATTTATTTATATTTGTTTTTTATATTCGATGACTAAAAACAGAAAAATTATTTAATTCGGATTACGAATTCTTAATTTTTCAATGTACGTAAGCTAAGAAGGTTAATTCTTGGTACACCTCCAAAAACACCTCCAATACAAATTTATGACGTTGCAATTTTCAATTTTTTTTCATACACCGCCAAATACACCTCCAGTGCAAGTTTATGACGTTGCAATTTTCATTTTTTTTTTTACACACCTCCAATACACCTCCAGTGCAAACTTATGACCGTTTTTTTTTTGTGTGTGGAGGTGTTTTTTTGGAATAAATAAAGCAGTAATATAATTCAGGAACAGTTCTTTATTTCCAACCTGATATTTTAAATAAACATATTTTATAATGTACAGGCCAACCGAAAACACAAAAACTGACATGAATGTTGAATTCAATGAGGAATTTCGCATTGGAAAAAAGTTTGCCTCAGCTGAGCAAATGAAAGCCACTGTTAAAAAATTTGGGAAAAAACATAACATAGTATTTTCTATTTCAAAATCCACTCCCTCAAAAGGTCAATATGTTTACATTTGTAAGCACGGAGGTTACAAACGAGATAGAATTGATGATAAAAGTATTGAGAAAAAATACAAAAAAAGCACACAAAAATTTGGTTGCCCAGCTTACATTAAAGTTTATAATCTCACTGTAACTGAAAACCAATTTAAGCATAATCATGAAGTACAACAGGATCCTACTATCTATGCTATCTATCGTAAACAAGAGCCAGAAGTAATGGACACTATTTTTAAAATATTATCTAGCAGTCATAAAGATTCTGTAGGCAGTGTTATGGCTGTAAAGTTCGAGTATGTCTTTTTTACTATTTCCAGATACTGATTTTTTTTTTTTTTTTTTTTTTTTTTTTTGTGGCAGACTTTAAACGCCATGGGTATAAATAATGTCATTAAAAAAGACATTCAAAACATCCAAGCCTTGTTTCTCAAAGATGACAATGGAAAAGAGATGTATTCTTTGATAACTAATTTGGAAAGCCTAAATTATATTGTCAGAATTCAAGTAAAAAGCCACGATGACAAGTTTATTAATGGTACTGGTGTCAAGGAGGTAACCAGTCTTTTTTTCATTAAACAATCGGCAATCGAAGATGCCAGACGTTGGCCTGAGGCTGTTACCATAGATGCAACATATAAGACAAATGCCCACAAGATGTCTTTGATTAACATCGTCGGAACTAGCAATGCCTCCTCCGTCAGAGTCGATAATCGATTGGAAACTTATCCTCTTGCTGCTGCTTTTGTTAGCTCTGAAAAAGAAGAGTCTTATACATGGGTCTTACAGGAGTTAAGAAACGCTATTTGGAGAGATGACGATACATTACCATCTGTATTCGTTACTGACAATGAGCAAGCTTTAAGAAATGCCATTGAGAGTGTATTTCCTGAAAGCAATCACTTGCTCTGTACTTGGCATTTATGGAACACCATGGCTACAAAGCTAGCGGTGGGAAATACCACCAAAGAGGAATATAATCTTCGTTTGGCCGAAGCTGAATTAGCCTTCAAAAGTGCTATGACATGTTCTGAAGAAAGCGCTTTTCAGCGTTCGTTAATAAAATTCCAAACAATTATCAGTGCGCCGGGACGCTTTGCAAAAAACGGCGAAACTGCTAAATTATATTTAAAAAATGTGTAAGTCAATTGAAGCGTTTATGGTCTTATATATATATATATATATATATATATATCTTACTTACTAGTTTTTAAATTTAATAAAGATTATTGCAAGACGATGAAGTAAAACGCTGGGCTGGAGTGCATGCAAATAAGCACTCTCATATGGGCAACAGAACTTCCGGCAGAGCTGAAGGCTATCATGCTGGTTTAAAAAAGGCTTTAGGTCATCAGTCTGCTTCTAGGCTAACCTTGACCACCAAACGTATGGATGCCTATTACGATCAGAAGGTAATTCTATAAATAACAAGATAAAGATTTTTCTAATAGCTCAATTATCATTATATTATTCTTATTATCATTTTTTTTTGTAGAGGGCTGAACGTAACAGAAGATTGAGAATTGATTCGCTCAGTTACGATTCGTTACTTTTCAACAAAGGACGCGAATATCGCTTTGTCAACCTGAGACACAAAGTAGTTCGATTCGCTATGGATAGGATCATTCTGAATACTATCAAGACTACTCAAGAAGGCTTCGAAAGTAAAGGAGAGGGATGTAGTTGTTCCGATAGAGTAGTTTACAAACTACCATGCCCTTGTATTATCGACTCAACTTCGGATATTATTCCTTTGACCATTGTCGATAAACGTTGGTACATTGAACTCGAGCACGGTAATTATTTTTTGTGTTATAAAAGTAAACTGTCTTATAATTAAATTTTTTCTTTGTAGGCTATTCTTTGTCAAATAGAGCTTTTACTGTACAAAGAAAAATTACTGAAAAGATCATCAATTCTGATGTAGACGATACAGCTAATTTTTCCGGTAATAGTTTTAAAAGCATTTCTTTAGATGATAATGCCGACGAAATTAATGAAGTCGAAGAAGAAGTTAAAGGAGAGGAAAAAGAAGGAGAAGAAGAAGAAGACGTTGAAGAAGAAGACGTTGAAAAAGAAAATGAGGCAGAGGAAGTTGAAGAAGAAAAAGAAGTTGAAGAAGAAGTCGAAGAAGAAGACGTTGAAGAAGAAGACGTTGAAGAAGAAGAAGAAAATGAAGAAGCAGTAGAAGAAGAAGTAGAAAAAAAACAGGGTGAGTACCATAGACGTTTGTGAGCTAAGTCTATTTAGTTTAGCATCGAATCGCATAAAATTAAATTGCTAATTTATCTTCAAAACAATGAAAGGAACAATTATAAATTTCGGATGCCCTAAAGCCAAATTTCTAACAGACATTGAGGCCACTTTGCACCGAATTTACATTGCCGCAAAAAAATATACTACGCAGCAAGAATTATCTGATGCGCTTACTGTATTAAAACAGGCTGAAGAAAAAATTGTTAATCCTGAAATCAATATGAATTTACTTTTAGCACCATCTACCAATCTGAACAGAAAAGGTAGAAAGTCAAATAAGCGTGGTGTGAAGTCTGGAACTGAGCGACTTCAAATTTTGAAGGAGCTTCACGATAAAAAACAAAAAGAAATTATAAAAAAAAGAGAAAAAGAAGCTAAAAAAGAAGAAGAAATTAGCAGCCAAAAACGCTTGTTAGAAATTGAAGAACGACATGTTGCCTTGGAATTGAAAAAAAGAAAAATTACGCTTATTCATCGTGATTCTGATGGCACTTTTCCTCAGTTAGATGCAAAAACCATTTCAGCCAAAAACGCTGAAAATTCAACTATGATATCTGAATCTACAATTGATAAAAAGTATGTTTTTTTTTTACTTAATTATTTCGATGTCATTTTAGGAGCAACTGTAACTACACAAGCATCTAACTAATCTCTTCTACGTTCAAGATTAATTATTTATAGTAATCCTAAGAAAGATTCCGTTTTCAACTTCGTTGAGATAAACCCTAAAAGCGTTTTATCTAAAATATACAGCGTTTCTGGCGATGGTAATTGCGGTTTTCGTGCTGTTAGTCTTTCGGTATACAATCATCAAGAAAACTGGATAAAAGTCAAGCAAGACATGCTAGCCACTTACCAGAAATACCAAGACAGTCTATATAAGCCAGAAGCCAGTACCCAGACGTTGGCTGATTTTGAGCGGACCAAAATGCTCAAAAAGCTCACCTCAACTATAAGTCCATGTTACGATTCAAACTTATGGTTTAGTACCTTTACTTGTCCTCAGGTCGTAGCAGATACTTATAACCGCCCAGTCGTTGTATTCACATATAGAGAGTTCTACGTTGAAAAGGACCGTAAAATGAAAGAGTTCAAGGATGCCTTTTCTTTTTTCCCACTAGTTGAAATGAACATTATAGAAAATATCAATAATCCAATTTTACTCTTACTTGCACAATCTCATTTCTATCTAATAGAGCTCAAAAAAACTCCAAAAGGTAAATTGAAGAAATATAAAAAATCCCATTAAATACAGACCATCAAAGGATCAGAAAAACTTATCCTCAACAATGTAATTCTGTTGATTTTTCTATGATGTGGTAAAAAGTACTTTTACCTTCTTTTTTTTTTTAATTTAATAAACTATCTTTATATTTTCTTTTATCTCTTTTTTTTTTAATTTAATAAACTATCTTTATATTTTCTTTTATCTCTTTTTTTTTTTAGTTTGTTAAGTAGTTCTTTGTATGAGACTATAACTGGTGTTGTAGTTCAACTATATATTATTTTTACTTACAGCTATAACCTTTTTATAGTAAATGTGTCATATTTTTAAGGTACACCTCCACCTCTGGAAAAAAGGGTTATTTTACTGCTTAACTTTACTTACAAAAAAATGAATATATTGTATATCTGTAATTATTTATTTACACATATGAAAAAAACACTTCCTTCCTAAAAAAAGAAAAAAAAGGCCACATATTTGCACTGGAGGTGTATTTGGAGGTGTATTTGGAGGTGTGTAAAAAAAAAAATGAAAATTGCAACGTCATAAACTTGCACTGGAGGTGTATTTGGCGGTGTATGAAAAAAAATTGAAAATTGCAACGTCATAAATTTGTAATTGGAGGTGTTTTTGGAGGTGTACCAAGAATTAACCGCTAAGAATATAAAGGAATTTCTGACTGTTGTAGGGCTTTCAGTAAAAGAGACTGTTGCTATAGGATAATGTTTCTAGATATTGTAAGCTTCTGCTTGAAATTAACGGCGCTTGTTTATAACTAACCACCATCAACTTTATCCAAACAACTTCTATTCGCTTCATTTTTTCCATATATAAAAAGATTATTTTACTAAATTCAATTATTTATGGGTGAATATTGCTGAGTAGTTATACTATTAGCTTTCAGATCTAAACACCCTCAGAGCTTTTATGACCTACTCTACTACGGTCCTGAGGCGTGGAGGGTAAAGGGCATTTCCCTGAAAAAAAAAAAAAAAAAAAAACTGCACAAATGGACTGGTTAAGAACCCGAGTTATTAAACTAAAGACAAACGAATTTCACGTTGGTTCGAATGAATAATTTGTCGCCTTTAAATTCTTATCACTTTTTCTCTCCATCTGATAGCTTATATTTAAAAAAAAAAAAAAAAATACGTGTGATAACCATTTGTTTTATGTTCTATTGTGTGGTCCTACTGTAACAGTAATATAACTTTAAAAGAAAGTTAAATTAGCATTGAGCAGTAGGATGCAACATTCTGGTCATGAATAGATCCAACTTAAGGACCACACAAACTTGACGTGATACCTCTGGTTTTACAATGGCTTGGTATTTGAGACCATGGAGTCTCCATAATCAGAAAATTATTTATTTAATATACAGATCATGATAATTAGACAATGTATAATACCAACATCTTTGCCATTGTAAAAATCTCTCTACTTTCTTACTGGTCTCGCAATTGAGCGCATTGTCCCATCAATGAACCCTACAACGTTATGCAGTGGCGATCCTAAAAAAAAAAAAAAAACCAATTAGTATGTAAATACTAATACACAAAAAAAGCCATGATAGGTAAAGCCCTTTGCTAGTAATCACCGCAGAAAGTTTTTGAAGTTTGAGCAAAGAAAAACTGCCTTGACGTAAACTTCATACCCTCTTGATACTGATGCATCAAGAGGTCAGCCATCTGGTTAAAAATTACGGATATGGTGGTTTCGTTTAACCCAAAAAGACCTTCCATATCAACAAGACGGTTGGGGGTATACCAGACGTCTTAACATGAACGCAGTGATCCGATCAAGTCGGAATCTTTGACGTTCCTCAGGTCTGAAATATATATTGACCAAGTTCTGCTGCAATAATAACGATTTGCTTTTTGGTGAAACAACGGAAGTATGACAAACAGACTACTTCACTATACGCGTTAAGATCTAATGTATGACGGACAGGCATAATTGTAATTTTTAAATTTAACTACGAAGGGAAAGGTGATTAAATTTATATTGATAAATAAAATATACTACATCTTAATCGAATCAAGCAAGATGAACATTTCGATGTGAATGTACTTACAGAGTAAAGTAAGAGAGCAGACAGAATAAAAGTTTATTAAGAGAAGATAAAAAGCTTCATTTATATAAATTGAGAATAATATGCATTCACAATTTCAGGTACGTGACTTTTGGTTTGGTCGGAATGAGATTCTGGTGTTTTTTCAAATAGGGATGAAAAACTCAAGGTAAAATCCGTGTAAGATTCTTACTATTGCACCAAGAGAGAATGTCATTTTTTTGATGTCATCATACTTTAAATAAACTAATTTAAATACAAACATTTTTTTTCAATTGAAAAAGTTTGTTAGAAGCTTAAACAAATAAACAAATAAACAATTGTCCTGTCTAACTCTCATACAAACGAACGAACTGACAAGCTCATAAAGGTAGTTAGCGAGATAAAAATTCGTAAAATTGAATTTTCTGAACCCTTCCCCTTGCTCTATTTTAACTGATAGCAAGACATGTTTGTAGGGTCGAATACAGATACAACGCAATTATTCTTTACAACAATATAGCAATAAATTTATAAATATGTGTTTATAAAATTACTTTAAAGTTGCAATAAGTTGATAACCTGTGCCATTTTTTTTTTTAAAGAACACTTGTTACATATCAGTCAAATCCAAATTAATTGTTTTTTACTTTATATAAAAAAAATAGAATTCTCTTCATTTTATATTCCCCCGAGGAGAGAAAGTCTATTCCTTCATTTATTTTTTCATTTTCATTTTGTTTATAAGGTGATCTTGGCTCCTTTTTGACTTCCCGAGACATATGATGATTATTCACGAAAAGCTTCGAAAGTGCCTTAAAGAAAAAAAAACAGAAAACTTTTTCTAGTAGACAGCCTTTTTATAGTCATCTATTGTCTTTTAATTACGTGACTTGTTTAACTTTGAAGTGACCGTCTCCAAAGTTCACTTCTTGTTTAAAAGAAAGCCACCCAATATCCAACATTTTTTTTTTTTTTTTTTGTACTTTTTTTATTTCAATTCTATCTAAATATGACTGGAAGACTTACTCGTGCTCATCGTAGAAAACTCGAGAGTAAAACTCACCAAAAGATCGACTTGGACCATTTAGCAGAGATTGATGTAAAAAAAATTGAAGCAAAGTTACCTAACAACGAGGAGACCGAAACACCTGTCGAAATCACACAAAAAGAAGAGTCTGTTTCTGAAGAACAAGAGCCTGCTTCTAAACAAGAAGAAAAAGAGTCTAGCTCAGAAGAAGAAGAGAGTGAAGAAGACGATAGTGAAGAAGAAAGCGATACCTCTGACGACGAAGATCTCGACAGTCTTTTAGAAAAAGCCCAAGAAGCTCTTAAACTTCAATCGAACAATATCCAACTTGAGAAGTCCAAAAAACCATTAAGCACAAAGATTTCCAAGATGGAAACCGGCATTTCCAATAAAGACCTTTATTTCAAAGACCACACAGGTCGATCCAAATTAATCAAGGAAGCAGTTGAATTATTAGCTCCAGGAGAGAAGCCATCTAAAAACACTTCTGTCGTCTTGACTTCCAACAAGGACGATGATAATAAGAAATTAACCAAGAAAGAGCGTCTAATTGTAAGTTTTTTAAATCATTCATTTTTTTTTTATAAACCTAAACTGAAAAACATATTTTTTTTTTTTTTAGGAAAGAGAAAAGACAACAGGTTCAGCTTGGTTCGATATGCCTAAACCTGAAATTACACCTGAAATCAAACGTGATTTACAAGTACTCAAGATGCGTCATATTTTAGATCGTAAGAGACATTATAAAAAGATGGGTAATCGACCTGATCCAAAGTACTTTCAAATCGGTACCATCATCGAAAGTCCTACCGAGTTCTATTCTGCTCGTTTGAACAAGAAGGATCGTAAACAGACCATCGTTGAAGAATTAATGGCAAATGACGACCAAAAACAATATTATAAGCGCAAGTATAATGAAGTACAAGACAGAACTAATTCTGGAGGAAAGAAACATTTCAAGAAACTCAAGGCTCAAAGACAATGGGCAAAATAGATATAATACCACTGTTATATTCATTTATAACAAAAATCTCACAATCACACAAAATCACAATCACACATTTTTCATATCATTTTTTTTTTTTTCTGTATAGTTCTCCCTTTCTTACCCCTCTCCAAAAAAATTAAAAATAAATATTATTACTATTACTATTATTATTATTATTAAAAAAAAAACGAATTCTAATCAACAATCACAGCACGTATCGTATCCGATTGAGCTTGTCTAGCACCTGCACTTCCTGCTGCCTTCACAGCTGTCACCAAGATAGCCACAGACACCACGGCCGAGAAATAAAGGGAAGCATCGCGACACCTTCTTTGCCACCTAACGTCTACAGAATAATCTACATTTGCATTTCGATACGCGGCATAAAACCAAACCAAAGGACACAAAAAGCCCAACCAAAACAAATTCTTCTCTGTCCAAAAGACCGTTGTATCATACACCGTTTCTGGATCATGTATCATGGCTTGTGCAGTAACAGGCGTTGCTCCTTCTTCCATCATAACGTATTGTCTGATTGGCTCGGTCTTGATGGTAGGACCAAAATACTTTTTAAATAATGTTGTTGCATTTTGGTATATCTCTTTATTTTCTTCTTCTTCTTCTTCTTCTTCTCCACGAATCTTTTTTAGCATATCAAAGTAACGTCTTCTTTCCTTGGGTTCTTCTTCTTCTTCTTTAGCAATTGTGAGCACAGGGGATGGCTTGGGTTGTATGAGCTTCGGTAAGGTTGCTTGGACTGGGTCTTCTACATAGGGAGCAATACGCAAAATACGTTGAGCGACATGAGCTGCTGCTACGGGTAAATTACTTGAGTTCCAAGCAACGTATTCTAATCCTTCTCCATGATGTTTGAACGTACTTTGTGGATGAAAGATGGCTCCCCATGTTTCTTCTGTTATTTCTTTGTTATCCAGTTGAGTTAAATGAGCTATGGAAGGGACAACCGACGAAGAAATGACGGAATCAGAAACAGATATAGATTGATGGTCACCTTCATAAAGGGAAGGTTCAGATAAACTTTCTTGATCTTGTTCTATAGGAGAAGACAATTTAGGTGTTGTTGTTGTTGTTGCTGTTGTTATGGTGGTAGTGATGACCGGGAAAGGTAACTCATGATTCTCTACTGCAACAGAAGGACTCTTTAAGGTAAGCGACTTTTGAATGGTTCGATTCATGATAACCGAGATAGCATTTAATTCATCCTTGTGTTTCAAAGAAGCAAGCGGGGGTGGTGTTGCTTTTTCTTCTGCTTGTAAAGAGATTGAGATCTTATTACCATCATATGTACTATGCTTGAGGTATTTAGATTCAAACACTGAATCCTTTAGAGAATCATTTTTCACAACTGGATTTTCAATAACGTTACGGTTTAAATAAAACATGATGAAAGAACATACATAATTTTTTTTTTTTTTTTTTTTTTTAAACTTTCAATTTTTTTTTTAACAATTTATGTAATATATCTTATTTTTTCCTTTTTGTCATGTCAGATTTAACAAATACTTTTTTTTTTTTTTTTGGGGAAAAGAGAGACAAGTTCAAACTGAAATTAACTAAACTAAAAAATTATTGTTTATGCAAAATCACATGATCTCATTACGGTTTATCCACAAAAAGAGATTCCCTTGTTGCGTATATTTATTTACCCTTAAGTGTTTTTTTTTTTTTTTTTACTTTGTTTCTTTATATATAGAATACGCCATGACTTTACAAGCGTTGAAAAAGTTTTCTACTTGCGAGGTAAAACATACGCGTTTTTTTTTTTTTTTTTTTTTTTGAAAAAACGACGAGAAAGAATATAACAGTTGTGAAAAGTAGATTGCAGATGCTCTTTTGAAATTAGGGGAGAGACCCTGGGGAGGATATATACCTGATATTGAGTTATGGTCTCCTACTTATTGTCAAGGTGAAACGCGTATTGTAGGACCTGCCTTCACAGTCAAGGTAAAATTTATTAAAAGCAATTTAATTTTTCACATATAGTACTAAGACAATAAAAAAAAAAAAAAAAAAAAAAAAGATGGTAGAGAAATCAGATACAACATCACCTACGCCTAAAGAACATTTTGTAAGTTTTTATTTGTTTATTATGATGATATATAAGGTTAATGTTATAAATTAGGCAGATGCGGCTCAAGAAGGCTCGATCGTTGTTATTTCTGCTCCCCCAGGTTAGTAGACAGAGAGAGAGAGAGAGAGAGATAAACAAATAAAATGACAATAAAAATCTAACCGAAACAATAAATATATATAAAAAGATGTCAAGAACGCAGTATGGGGTGGACTCATGTCAGCGCGAGCTAAATCAAAAGGAGTTCAAGGAGTGGTGATTGATGGTAGAGTTAGAGATTTAAATGAACATCGCGAGATGGAATTTCCAGTGTTTGCTAGGTCCCACTCAATTTTACCACAAAACGCCTTTGTACGACCTTCTGAAATCCAGGTTCCAATCACACTTTCTACATCGCCTGTGGTTGTACATCCAAGTGACATCATTGTAGCCGATCTAGATGGAGTCATTTGTATACCACTTCATTTACTTGCTTCCGTCATTACCAATTGTGAAAAATATGTTGCCATTGATAATCAATGTATGAAGGCATTGAAAGAAGGAAAAGGTGTAAAAGAAACTTTTGCAAAGTACAGAGGAACATAATATTATTAAATGTGTTTAAAATCATAAAAATACAATTTTTTTTTTTTTTTTATATATATATAAAGAGTTTTTTTTTTAAAAAAAAAGAAAAAAAAGAAAAAGGCATAAATAACGTATATATAATATGAGAGTTTGGGATATAATGGATATATATAATATAAAAAAGAAATATAAAAAAGAAATATAAAAAAAAACATAAGTATTCTACAAGAATGATATAAGAGAGAGCGAGAAAAAGAAAGAGAAAGAGAGAGAGAGAGAGAGATGAAAAGAATTTACAAGTTATAATAAGAAGGTTGTTGTTGATAATGTCTTATCGAAGGTAAAGCCATACGATTTCTTTTTACATGAAACTGTTGATGTTGATCTTCAGTTACAAAAGATGAGTCATTACTACTGTTGTTGTTGTTGTTGTTGTTGTTGTTGTTGTTGTTATTATCAGTTTGATGTTTGTTAATAGGATAAATGATGTCAGCTGATGACCAAGTAGAAGCAGAACCAGAAGAGTTATTGGTCATTAAAGGTGGCAAAGATAATGAAGGTGGAGGAGGAGTTGTAGGTCCTCCAAAGCATGATGTGACTGGACTTAAAGGACTAAGTGATGATGTGGAAGAACTTGTAGACAAAGAACATGTCATAACGGGTGATGTTGTTTCTGATGTACTTTGTTTACGTGATTTACGAATACCTTGTAAGGTTCTGTATCGATTGAAACAAGTGGCTCTCTTACGATGAGGTAACAAGTCTGATATTTGTCCCCAAGTTAATCTTTGAGCTACACCATTACGAATAATATTATCTTCATATTCAGAGAATCTACTTCTTGGTTTACCAATCATGTTATTGTTGTTATAGTGATTGTTGTTGTTATGGTGATTGTTGTTGCTGTTATGGTGATTGTTGTTGCTGTTGTTATGATGAATGTTGTCATTCTCTATTATTTGTTGTTGATAATATCTGTTACTATTGTGAAGAGGCATTACGGGTGTTGAAATACATCTTGAACGTTGACTAACATGAGTTGAAGGGTTAAGCAATTCTGATACTAAAAGAATATATCCATGTTAATATTTGGTTTTTTTTTTTTTGATCTTTATAAAAGTAAAATTACCATTCATTTTGTGTGTGTTTGCAAGTAAATATTTATATATATGTAAAAAAAAAAAAAAAAAAAAAAAAAAGACTAGAGAAAAGAAAAGGTTGAATTATAAAGTAACCATTTTTTATTTTTTTTATTCCCCTCTTTTATAACCAAATAAAAAAAAAATAAAGTCTTGAAAAGGCAATGGGCAACATAACAATTTAAGAATAAAAACAACAACAACAACAACAACAACAACAACAACAAAATAACAACAAAATAAAAAATATAAGAACGATATTGAATTTATTCATTATATTAATATCTATTTAATAGTCCTTTTTGTTTAATAAAATAACATTTTATTCTCTATTGACTACATATCTATACAAAGTAACACGTATTAAATCATCGGTTCTTTAATGCAAAATTAAAACAAGGACAACAAAATATATCCAAAAAAAAAAAAAAAAAAAAAAGACGTGTTTAAAAAAAAATATCAACAACTGGAACTGTTGTTATTATAGCTTATACATTTATATTTAGTAGTAACAAAGATGAAGCTTATCCGCCCTTTTTTTTTTTTTTTTTTTTTTTTATTATACATTTTCAGTTACAATAAATTTAAAAATATCTTTATTTCCCCCTTACGAAATATTGGACAACAATCACTGTTTTTGTACAATTGTGAAACTCCGAGAGAGTTTGACTTTGGAAACGGAATGAGTTCCGCGTTAAATGCGTGTGTGTTCTACACAATTTTATGATTTTCTTGAAATCAGATGGATGATCATCTTTTTTTTTTTTTTTTTTTTTTTTTTCTTTTCACTCTTTAAAAGAAACCCACATTATGTTGTCATTTTATGTGTTTTTGCATATATATTTGTGAAAAAGAATATTCCTTTTTATTTATTAATCAAAATAATAAGCCTGGACTTTTTGTTGTTGTTGTTGTTGTTGTTGTTGTTATCACTGTTTTACGTTGTATTACGAAATGTTGTCGTACTACTCTATTACTATGTACGTTAAAAAAAAAATTGCACTACCATCATCATTCACCACATTTTTTTTATGCAATCATTTCTTGATTCTCGATTTGATTGACACAAGGCGTATATAGTTTATATGTATATTGTAACACACACCGCGTTGTTGCCTAAATAATATTAAAATATTTATGAGCGATAACAATAACTTTATTGGTAATATTAATAAAATGAATAATGTGTAAAAGGCTTAGATGTATATCGTGTATATATTTCTCTCCTTTATCATAGTTTGATATTATGCAATGTTACTCTACTATTAATGTATTTGTTGATTTCAAAATAGTTCATCTTTTATTTTGACATCGGATCCCAACTATCCGCAATTTAGTTTAGCGCGCGCGCACTCCTTTAATATTTGTACACTTTTTCTCAGGAACCGATTCTTACTCAATTCATTTCAATTTATACATTAAAAAGAATATTCCATCTTTATCTTTTATATATATATATATATATATTATACCTGTTTGTAGTCATATCGATCATTTTAAGACATAGTTTAACTATATTCACACTTTTTTGTTGTTTAATAAAGTTTTTACAGCTTGTGTTTTCACACATTATATCATTATAAAAGTCTTTTATTATTTCGCTTGCTTTCTCGCACCCCTCTTTTTTTTTCACATGTCCTTACACAAACAAGAATAATAACAAAGAAGAAAAAAAAAGTGTTGTCTGAAGTATATGGTATGTTGTCAATACATTATGAATATAGTTCTTCTTTCCTTAATTAAAAAAAAAAGAAACTGGGTTCATTCATACGTATCATCTTAATGTTACATCTGTTGTAACCCATTTGAAAGCAAATTTACCAAGAAACATTCACTAAACAAACGTAAAGCGTTAAAAGAAAGCTCTAATATAGTCTCCTAATGACGAGTCAAAAAACTTTTTTTACGACAACATTTTATTTTGTGTTATTTGCTATTAACGTTATAATCTACCAAAAAAAGGTATATATCTATCACAAGAGCCCTTTTTTTTTTTTTTTTTTTTTTTTTTTTTACCTCGTTGTGTATATTCACACCCACGAGACCACAAAAAGACTTTTTTTTTTTCTTTTTTTTTTTTTTTTGGCTTATAAAAACAATAAAACTTGTCAAGCACTTGTTTTTTGATCACCAGACCATCTATTTTTTTACGCACTTTCCAAATGCATGAAAAAAAAAGGGGGGCGCCAATCTGACCACATATTGGGCTGTTATGCTAAATGTAAGGCTTATACCGACTTTGTTGAAACAAATGGATCCTCTTAGTAACAATATATAAACAAAGCGTGACAACATAAATATACATAAAAAAAAAACGTCTTAGTTACCATCTAAAAAGCTATTCAATATTTCTACTGTATATATATGATCTATTTACTGACTTCAAAAAAAGTGTAAATGTTTCCATATAAAAAAAAAAGGGGGGGGGGTGGGGGAGGAGGCTAAGGCCCTTTTCACATTTATTACTTTTAATAAACCATACGTCAAATCATGTGAGAGAACAAAGAAAATATAAAAATCGATCTCGATAAAAAAAAAAAAAAAGAGGTATCTTTTAGTCAAAAGTCCGAGAATTCTATTTTTCGCTTGTCATTTTATTTTTAGGAAAAAATACCATGTATTAAAAAGATAATTGATCGTAACCAAATAAATTCATGAGTTCCGATAAAGAGGTCCAACAACAGCACGGGCCACACTCATACTACCAAATGCGGATTTCCCACATAACAACAAAGCGGGTTCTTTTCTTATAATAAATAACGGGTCATCATCAGAAATAACCTTTACAAAAAGGTAACTCATTCTTTTGATGAGACTTCTATAAAGACGAATAATGTTCTTTTGTAGGCCTGTCAATATCGCCTACTGATCCACTGTCATCCGATGGAAGATCTTTAGCAAGGCATCCTCGTTTTTTTTTTTCTTTTGCTTTGGCATGTATACCATCAAGCAACTCTCGAATCTCTTCGTAAGTATAAGTGTCTTTATTTATTTAGCCGCAACATTTAAATAAAATTGAAAGAGGGTACAGGCCTTCTAATAAGGGCTGGCTAAACTTTCGAGCGAAAAAAGCGGCAGTATTTCATTTAACTATACTGTCTACGTTGCGTGTCAGGCTTCACTTATAAAACTAATGGGTCGATCGACCAACAACTGCCCTGAAGAGAGAAACCATATTCAAGTAAAGATCTTCAGTTGTTTTCTACACTGCAAGATTAGATCAGATGGAAAAATTATGATATACTTAATAAGATTTATTGTGTAATCTAACATCTTTAAAACTTTTTAACATTTTTCAATTCTTAGTAATTTATGCAGATTATATATAATACTTTACCCTCTTTGGTATTTAACTTTTTACCGATGCGGGTAAAACCTTTTTTTTTTTTTTTCTCCCAGCACCAGTGGGGAACGCACAGTAATGGGTTCATTTGAATTAAATGGATATGTTTTTAAATGACCGCTACTCAAGTCGCTGATGAGTGTGTATGGTGAACAAAAAACGAATAGATCCGAGAAAAGATATTTTTTTTTTTTTTTAAAAGTGAGCACAATTAGTATTGATAATTACAAATACTTTTTTCTTTCCTTCCTTTCTTTCTTCTTTATTGATAATTTTAATATGGTCTCTACTAAAGAACTTGATCATGCTACTGAGCTTGATACCATGTTGACTCGTATGCAGGAAATGGTCATTGAGTGTATGTGATTTTCCCAAAGAAGTACATATTTAAATAAATTTTTTAATTTTTTTTTTTTTTTTTTTACAGATATCAGAAAGGGTCAAGAAGGAGAAAGTCAAGTGGTTGATTACCATAGTCCTGAAGAACTTTATAAAGTCATTGACTTGGAATTACCACCTGTTGGATCAGGGATCGATGGTAAATGAGCAAAAAAAAAAAAAAAAACTTGACAAGAACCGTCTGTTCTTATAAATATATATATTTTTTTTACAGGTACATTTGAACTTATTAAGTCAACACTTGCATATAGTGTCAACTCTTGGAATCCTCGCTTCATGGATAAATTATACGCTGGTACAAACCCTATTGGCGTGATTGCAGAACTCTTGTTAGCAGTTTTGAATACCAATGCTCACGTTTATCAAGTTTCACCCGTTTTAACCTTGATGGAAATTGAAGTAACGAAAGCAGTTGGTAAACTATTAGGCATGGGCGAGGTAAAATAACTATATATATAAAAAGAAGTTTTGATTACTTGATATATATTTTTTTTTAAATAATAGAAAGCAGGTGGTTTATTATGTCCTGGCGGTTCAGCATCTAATTTATTAGCGTTAGTTACAGCACGTAATAAGTTTTTCCCAAAGATCAAGAAAGAAGGTTACTTTCCTTTTCCATATAATAAGAAAGCGAATTATGGAAAATTAGCCGTTTTTACTTCTGAACATAGTCATTATAGTATTGAAAAGGCTGTACAGGTGATGGGGTTAGGAAGTGATAGTATTATCAAAGTACCTGTGGATGAAACTGGAAGAATGGATGTCAGTCAATTAAGTATGTTGTTATTGATATATATATATATATATATATACATTTTTTTTTTTGTCCGTATCAGCTAAAAGTTTTTTTTTTATATGTATAGAGAGATGTATCTGCTTAAGTCTTGCGGATGGAATGACTCCATTTTTTATTAATGCGACAGCTGGTACAACAGTTTTGGTAAAATAATTGGTTTATTTTTTTAATCCGTGCTATATACAAAATCGTTTTTTACTGACAAATTATGTGTATAGGGAGCATTTGATCCAATGAAAGAGATATCGGTCGTGGCCAAAAAGTATACTTGTTGGTTACATGTAGATGGTTCATGGGGAGGTACAGCCATT
Organism: Pilaira anomala; assembly: GCA_025716855.1. Taxonomy (NCBI): domain Eukaryota; kingdom Fungi; phylum Mucoromycota; class Mucoromycetes; order Mucorales; family Mucoraceae; genus Pilaira; species Pilaira anomala. The sequence continues at coordinate 73,521 of JAIXMQ010000062.1, forward strand.
TTCTCAGATAAAGTCAAGCAAGAAAAAAATTGGTTTGAAGGATCCGAACTAGCGGATTCATTTACATTAAACCCTCATAAATTATTGGGCGTACCTTTACAATGTTCAATGTTAATCACACCTCATGACGGTCACTTATTATTTGCTCAAGCCAACTCAACAAAAGCCGATTACTTATTCCACGGTAACCCATATGATTTAGGAGCAGGTACAATTGGTTGTGGACGTAGACCGGATGCGACCAAAGTATTTTTAGCTTGGAAATTCTATGGACAACAAGGATTAGGTGCTAGAGTAGATAAAGCATTACATTCTGCAACTGAATTTACAAAGATTGTACGTGAACGTCCACACTTTCAATTGGTAGTGGATCCAAGTCCATTTTTACAGATTTGCTTTTGGTATTTACCTCCTCAATTGGATACATCAACAAAAGATAATAGGGTCTTGTCAATTGTGACACGCGAGTTACATAAGCGCGTCAATCAATCAGGTGAGTTCTTGGTGGATCATGCTCCTTTAAAAGGTGTACCTGATTTCTTTCGGGTCGTTGTCAATGCTCCTACTGTTAATTTACATCGTGATTTAGAAAAGTTGTTGGATGCTATTGAGCAAGCAAATGAATCCATTGATTGGCAACAATCGATTTTAAAATAAATAAAAAGCAAAGGGGTTCTTTTGTATGTGTGTGTTGTGTTGTCTTGCATATTATTGATTATTACTGAGTGAAATAGTGAGTTGTAACTCGATTAAAACACAATACTTTTTTTTTTTAAAAAAAAACAGGAACGAAGGTTGTTGTTTTCTGCGGACGATCAAAAAAAACACGCGCTTGATCTTACGACTTCACATGATAAATAGTTTTTTTTTTTATCATCCCCCCACCTGTGTCACATGGTGAAAAAGAACAAAGAAAGTGTTAAAAAAATGTCGTTCTATGTAACAGGAAATAAAATAAAAAAGGACTTACAAAAAAAAAAATAGACGCAATGGTTGTACAAGATCTCAGTTTTAGTACATTTTCAAATTAAACATATATATAAAAAAAAAAAGAGAGAATATTACATATTTTGATTAAATAATTGCTTTGCGTAGAATTTATGCACGTATATTTCCAAAAGAAGAATATAATAGAAAAAAAGGGTTGAGATATAACGTGCGAATCAAGTGATTTAAAGGGAAAGAGAAAAGAAAGGCGGAACTTGTATTCCCTTTTTCCTCTCTCTCTCTCTCTCTTCTCTGTTTTTTTTATTCTTTTAAAAATTAATAATAATAATGGCATCACCTACTTTATTATGTAGAGTACAAGCATTATTTCCTTTTGAATCGAATGATCCAGCTTCTTTAAAATTCAAAGAAGGAGATTATATTGATGTTTTAGCTAAATTACCTTCTGGTTGGTGGGACGGATGGTAAAAGATAAAAAAAAAAAAAAATACAGACAAAATGAAAAAAAAAAAAATAACTTTTTCTCTCTTAACTTAGGTGTAATGGAAATCGTGGATGGTTTCCTAGTAACTATGTGAAAGTGATTGAAGATTATGGTAGCACAGGGCTTACGGTAAAATTAAAAAAAGTTGCATAAAAATCATGGGATTAATTTTTTTTTTAAAACAGTCACCAACAATAAGACAAAAGAAAAAGCACTTGTTTGATGATCGCGTTGGAAATATAGAAACGAGACAATATTCTTTACCACAACAATGGACAATACAGAATAAAGAGGATGGTACAGCCAGTTATTATTTAAATAATGTGACGGGTGAGATGAGGTTGACTTTTCCTTTTGAAGACGTTTCTGCTTCTTCTTTATATGATTGTGAATCCGATGAAGATTCATTTACTTCAACTATTGACGGTAGTAGTTCTGTTTTTGATGTGAATTATCTAAGTAATTCTGAAGACACTAAGGTAAGGAAAAAAACAAGTTGTAACGTATGTATATATGATTTTTTTTTTCTAAAAAAAAAAAAAAAAAAAAAAAAAATAGTGGTCTCAAAGATCACCTTTTCCATATACCATGTCACATCAAGATACTACTGCATGGCAACCAACGGATTTACAGGTAACCAAGGAAACATGTCTAGTTGAAAATTAAACAAAACCTCCTTAAACTTTTTTACATGTATTTTTTTTTAGGAGGTAAAGCAGCAGCAGCAGCAACAACAACAACAACAACAACAACAACAACAACAACAACAACAACAGCAACAGCAACAGCAACAGCAACAGCAACAGCAACAGCAACAACAACAACAACATATACATCCAACAGCTAACAATAATAACATTATTACATGGAGTGAGTTATTAGTTCAAGTGACATTATCTATAAATAATTTAATTGGGGCAGCCAAAAATGGAAAGAGAGATGTATACAAGAAATATAGTTATCAAATAGTAGAAAATGTACGATACATGTTAGTTGCATCGGGTACGATTAGTAAAGAAAGTATAGCGATAAAGACAAGTAATATATTACGATCACATCATCGAGCGATGATGGCATCTCTATCCAAATTGATATTATCATGTCAATTATGTGCTGATGGTACAGTGATGGAAGTGAATAAATTATTAGTGGATAGTAATGAATTATTAGTATCAGTTAGAAACTTTATAAATACATGTGAAAGTATACCGGTCATGATAAATAAAGTGGAACCAAGTTTGATAAAAGAAGAAGAAGGAGTCATGTTACAGAATAGAGAAAAGACAGCAACAACAGGAATTCGAGCTAAATATGAATTAAAATCAGATTTAATTGAAAATTTAGAAGCATATGGATCAAGTATGCAAGAATCAATGGAAGCACTTCAGTTAAATTTAAATCGTAATAGTGATTCAAGATGCTCTTTAGCAGTTTTATTATTTACACAATATCGTAATTTTGGAAATCAAAATGGACAATTTTTATCGATAATTGAAGATATTGATTTTGAAAAAGTAAAAGAATCAAATGAATTGATAAGATTAAATGTAGCAAAACAATTACTTTATGACAATTTGGGTATTTTATTTTACAAGATGCAAATGATGACGGATGAATCGATATCAATGGAAATTGTGATTAAAGAAATGCAAGAAGCAGCAAAATGTATTATAAATGCAATTGGATTAGTGTGTGATCATATGTCAAGCTTGGTAAAAGATAGTTTAAATTTGGATCAGTTTAGTTCAGTTAGAGATAATTCTTCCCAAATAGAATTATTTATACCAACATCTAAATTATCGGCATCAGCACCTGATGTTTCTTATAAAAGGTCTCATTCACTTTCGATAGAAACGAATAATTCCAAATTATTTAATAGATCTTCTGCTCCAGTAGAAATTCAAAAAAATCAACTGGATTATATTAAATCAATTGAAAGTAATCATACTACTGCTAAATTAAAACAATTTTTTGGTGACGATTTACCTGATTCTCCTTCATTATTATTACCAACTAAATCCATAGCAACAACAACCACCACAAAGAAAACAACAACTACATCTCCAATGATTGCTAGTAATAGTAGTAGTAGTAATAGTGATACATCACCTCATGTGGACGAAAATACAACAATTACAGGAGAAGATGAAACAAGATATCTTCAATACGACTATAGTCCAAATGAAATTGTTTTTACATCAGATGGTAGTGTAAAAGGAGGTACTTTACGTGCACTGGTAGAACGCATGACGTTGCATGATTATTTAGATATGAACTTTAATAATACCTTCTTATTAACATATCGATCTTTTTGTACATCATTGGAGTTATTGGAGCTATTAGAAGAAAGATATAATATAAAGCCACCAACTGATTTAACACCTGAAGAATTAGAAATTTGGATTACAAAGAAACAGAAATTAGTTCGATTACGTGTATTTAATGTACTTAAGATTTGGTTAGAACAATACTATTATGAAGAAGATTCTGTCATTCTCGATAGATTATTATTCTTTACAAACACAACTATAAAAGAAACTTTATCTTTTTCTGCTTATCAACTAGAAAGATTAATTCAAAAGAGAAAAGAAGCTTGTAAAGATTTAAAGAAATTAGTTATAACTCAACAAGTAGATTCTCCTGATCCTATCTTACCTAGAAATTTAAAAAAGTTTAAATTATTAGATTTGGATCCAACTGAAATGGCTAGACAATTAACTATTATGGACTTTAAACTATATAGTTCAATTAAACCTGTTGAATGTCTTGATAAAGCCTGGTCTCGTGATTCAAGCAATAGTAATAATACTGCTCCGGTTGCTGTCAACATTAAAGCTTCAATTGATTATTGTAATCAAATCACAACTTGGGTATCTGATGAAATCTTATCTCAAACAGAAGTAAAAAAACGTAGTGTCTTGATAAAATATTGGGTGAATGTAGCAGAACGATGTAGAATATTTAATAATTTCAATACATGTATGGCCATTCTTTCAGCATTTGATAATAGTGCTGTAGGTAGATTAAAGAGAACATGGGAGATGGTGGGAGCACGTACAAATCATATTGTATCACAAATTCGTAAACTGATGGGTGCCAATCGTAACTTCAATAATTATCGTGCCTTGATTCATTCTGTCAATCCACCCTGTATACCCTTTTTAGGTATTTATCTACAAGACCTTACTTTTATTGAAGATGGTAATCCAAATTTCCTCAAGACTTCAAAAGATTTAATTAATTTTGCAAAAAGAGCAAAGACTGCTGAAGTTATTCGTGAAATTCAACAATATCAATCTATGGGATATCAGTTTAGAACTGTAGATGAAATTCAAGCTTTTATCAATGAAAATTTACATAGTTCACGAGATGAAGATCAACTTTATAGAGAAAGTCTTAAACTGGAACCAAAGTAAGTTGCAGTGATGTATATATAAAAAGCTTCATTTTATTTAAACTCTTTTTATTTCTTTTAGGGAAAGAGATGATGAAAAGATAACGCGACTCTTGCAGGAATCAGGTTTCTTGTAAATATAAATAAAACTCCTTTTTTTTCTTCTTTTTTATACAACGTTGTTATGTACACAATATTACAGCTTTTTTTTTTTTAATTAAACACACGGTCTAAAAAAGCAGTAGTCATACCTAATAAACCTTTATCCACTACTACAGCAGGAGGAGAAGAAGAAGAAGAAGAAGTAATTAAAGATTCATTTAATACAATTAGTTGTTGTTGTTGTTGCTGAACTGCAGCCGCAGCAGCAATAGACTTTAAATGATGATGTCTATGAGCAATCTGTCTTTGTTCCAAATGAGGTACATAGCAAGGATGAGCAGTTTGTTTATGTGGTTTCTTGAGTCTATCCAATGACCGTATTAAACTCTCCTTCATCGGATCCCTAAATTTCTTTATACATTTATATTCACGGTTTAATAGATCCAGTTCTTTTTGTGTCTTTTGCATATTACGTGGATGCGTAGGACTCGATTCATCTTGTAATTGTGATTGTTGTCGTTGTAACATGAGTTTCTGTTGTGTCCTAGATAGATTTGTTCGTGGTGTAGGCATTTGAATGGGTGGATGTAATGTATCTTCTTCTGTTATAAAGTGTGAACGAAGTAACGGTTTTTTTATTTTATGGTCTGTTACTACTGTCGATTGCATATTGTTTGTGGTGGAGGAAATGATTGGATACAAGATGGATTTTTTTGGAAGTACGAGTGTATTAGCTGTTGCATTCAATGTTTGTTCTATTGGCTCTGCAATTACTCTATGAGTAATTGAAGCAGGATTACATAAACTAGGTTGTGTTGTTGACGTTGTTGTTGTTGTTGTTGTCGTCGATGGTGGTGATGGTGGTGGTGGTGGTGTTGGTGTTGGTGTAAACACTTCTTGTTCCGCTTTTGGACTTGTTGGCTTTTTTTTAGGTGTTGAAACAGAACTAAATCCCTTTCGATCAAATGAGATTCGATGTAATGAACGTTGAGATTGTGAACGTCGCATAACGGGTCTATCATTTGTTTCTTCATTTAAATCTGCTTCGGAATCGGTATGTGCATTCGCTCTTGCCATGGGAGCTATCTTTGCAACATGAACTCGGCCACTAGAACGTCTTTTGACATGATGTCGTATAGGTCTTTTATGTGTTGTGGTAGGTGACGATTTCGTAACTTCTTCTTCTTCTCCCATCACGAACTTATTTTCTTTCATTTTAATAAAAGAGAGAAAGAGGGAGAAAAAGAGAGAGAGAGAGAGAAATAAAATATGCTTTTTTTCTCGTCTCTTTTGAATATCCGCCGAAATGAAGTGAGGAAAGTCAAAAATATCCACCGATATTCATAATTGTAATTAAAGAATGTTGGTTTATATGAATATATTTCCTGTCATTTTCTTTTTCTTTTTTTTTTTTTTTTTTTAAGGAAAAAGGGTGACCACATGTCAAAAAAAAAAAGGGAAAATACCTATCTATCATTACCATTTACTCTCATATAGAGAGATTTGCTCTTCAATTTAAAAATTATGTATTTTATAAAGCCTTAAAGTGCAATGGAAGCTTTATAGGTATTCAAAGCGACCATATTAGAAAAAAAAATTGCTGAGCTCTTTATGCTATTATGTACCCAGAGGCCAGACCAAATTGGCAAGCATATGTCCCACATGTTTTTAGCAGCGTTGACACCTCTATTACAATACATACCGAGCAATAACTATTATTTTAAAGATTATATTTTCAAACCTACCCTCTTCCCATCCATCAATAACTACTGGCTCTTTTTTTTTTTTTTTTTTTTTTTTTTTGTGGGAAGTTCAGTTCAGTCTTATTGAATTAATTTTGGTGATGATGGTTTTGATTCGGTTACATTGTGTTCAGTTTTTTACCTATTTGGTTTGTTGAATCCAGAGTACTTAGTTAAACCGTTTCATGTGTGACTGAATGGAGAAAACTTCAAGTTGATTACACATTGAAAACAAAATACTCTTTTACACAAAAACAAAACTATCGATAGCATTTATATGGATATTACAATTGTCTCAAGTATTACAGCAGACATACTAACTTCTGCTAAACAAGAAACAGAAATTGAGGACGGGCGTTATAAACGCGTTCTGCCCGGAAAAATAACAACTGAATCATGACTCTTCGAAGCGAACAGAACTTTTGACAGCAATAATACTAACTATTAAATCTTAAACGTGTAAGCCTTGAATAAAGAAAGAAAGAGAGAGAGTCTGTTAATAAGAAATTTTTGCAGTTTCTGCCTACAATTCGAATAACAGATAGTTATTGCAATATTTGTAACTTAACTTATAGTTCAAGAGAGGGTTTTTTTTAGAGCATTACATACAGGCTCATAATGCCACGAAAGAATGATTCTGACTTTGGGTAACTTTTAGCATAGAAATTTATTTTATTACGCTACATAAAATTTATTATGTATGATTTAGAAAGTTACCAATTGGTTTGACACATCAAGATCCTATGGGTAATTTTTCTCAAAATCAAAGACCTTTAGAGGCTTTACCAATCGAGTCAGAAGATAAACATATTTTCAAACTATATTAAATAAATTTAACAATTCTCTTTTCTAACCAATTCTTTTAATCCTCTTTTACCACAAAATAATGAATCTCCTAATATACTAAATACCGTTCCAGTAACTACTACTGACAACAATCCCAAAGATTATTCAGAATTGGTATGTATATTGTTTTTTTTTATATTAGCAGGATTATACGAAAAAGATATTGATCAATTTATTAGTTTCTCATATCCAATAGCTACTCAAAGTAATGATACTAGTTTTTATAGTACACATCTCTTGCTGTAAATACTTGGGAGCGAAGCTTCGCTTGGAAAAGCTAAGGAACTAAGCGTGAAATTATGGACTGTGCAAACCATTTACTTGTATATGTACCTAATGCAAATTATTCTCCTAATGAAAATGCGGTCAGTACACATAAAATTATATACTATCATTTTTCTAATTTCCTTTTTTTTTAAATAATAATAATATATCGAAATTTTAATTAGCCATGATAACCCCAATAAAGAGAAGCCTTTTGATAAAAATCCGACTATGTATCCATGCCAAGAGCAACTATTGTACCATCTGCGATACATGTAAAGTATAATTTTCAAGTATCTTATCGATATCATTTAACCAAAATTCATCATTGTCGTTGCCTAAACTTACATTGTCAGCAATCGATCGCAACACACTATAACAACAATTAATGATTGAAATAACTATTGTACTGCATGCAATCGATTGTATAGCAATAGTAGCTCTTATATGAGACATTTAATGCTTGTCCATAGTATAGGACCCCTAAAGACTACTGAAAAACGTAAGCGCTTTAAAAACAAATAGTTGATGATCTAAACAGATGTTGTCCAGTGTGTAAAATGAAACGTTTCCTACAGATCATTCATACCGATGCCATTTGTATATGGTTCATGGTATAGGTAAAGCGTCACCTGTAAATGATCGTACTTATGAAAGTAATGCTACCATCAAGTAGACGGTCTGCTTTATATTATCTTGTCACATAGTTACTTCTTTATTATAACTGTATACATAATACTGACACAAATTGTATGCTCAAAAGTGCAGTTATTGAAAACACAAGAGATAGCTAATAATAATAAAAGACTTTATTTTTTTATTCGATTGTTGCTATTATATAACTTAATAAGAAAGGAGATTATCATTTAAGTTCTAGAAGAAGAGAGGGGTCAAAAGTTCCACTTATACTTTTCCTGTTTGGAGTGTTTTACATCAATTCTGAATTCAGCTAGGCTTTGACAGGTAATCTCAAAGCAAATATTGACCAGTAACCTGTCTTCTTCATTATAGTAGCATGATTTTCTAAAACCCAAGTCTTCAAAGTTTGATTCTTCAGAGCTTGATTCTTCAGAGCTTGATTCTAAAATGCTTTGTAACGACGGTTTATAGTTTTTTGACGCTATTTTATAGCTTTTTGCGCTTATGGGTAACAGACCATTGATATCGCCTGTATAATATTTCGGGCCTTTACGTGTCGTCAATTTAATATAAGCTTTAAACTCTTCGTTCATGTCGTCTTGATAAGTTGTACTCACCCAACTGAGCAATTCGAGGCTAGCATTTTTTATGTTAATAATTATGGGGCTTTCGCGACAATTGTGGTTGTCCAAAGAATTATTATATATGCGAACATGTTTGATAGTCGGGTGGATCACAGATATATCGTTCAGTAAAGGAACATTCTCATCAACAACGTTGACAACAGTCAATTTTTTTACATTGGTGTTTAAAGGTACATCGTCACTAAAACAGCTTGCGTTTGCGGAATCATTCGTCAATGTTAGTTGTTGCAAAGAGGGACATAATTTAAGTATTCCGATAGTCCAGTTCAAGTTGTCAAAGTTAATATAAAAATCCGTCGGCTCTTCCAATCCACTTATAGGATTATCATCAGTATTTAGTGTGAGTGATTGAATCCTACCCCCTGTCGTTGACAAAAACTTGATATGCGGGAACACAACATCGTCTTTATGTACTGGAAACTTTATTACCAACGTTTTCTTTTCAACATGAAAAATTATATCATCCGAAAATGGTTCTTCATTATAATGATATATCAAAATTGTGTCTTTATATCTCTCGTTCATGCTGATAAGTTTAGTCCAAACAATGATTGCGTCCTCGTATTTCAATTGCAATTCTATTTTGAATTCTAAGACGAGGCTAATTACATGGCTTAAAAATTCAATCACTGCACTCGAATCCACTGTATTATCTCCCCCAAGAAAAATATCATGATCCACTACCAAATGTTGGAGTTTAGGAAATTTCTGTATAACATATCTCAATTGGCTTTCATTATTTATCAAGTCCCAGGAACAGTTGAGATTGCGAACATTAGGATGTGGATTGATTGGTTTCCCTGGTTCGACTATCATCTTTGTTCTCACAGTAGCATAATGTGATATGGTAAGTCCTTTCAAAAGCGGAATATCATCCATCAGTGAATCGTAATAACTTAGTTGTTTATTTGAATAGTACCTCAGGGTGAGATATTGTAATTTTTTGAATTCGCTGATTTCCTGGAGTAGTATTCGATATGCATTTGAACGATCCAAGTCCATACCACAGTATTGACCACCGTCTGATATCCAAATAGAAACTAGAGTTTTTTTTAAAAGTAGTATGGTCTGAATATAGGATTCCAAACATTTACCCTCACATAACTGAAGCTCTTGTAACTTGGGCAATTGACCCTGAGTCAATGCTTGTGAAATTCGCTTCCAAAATGGTGAGCCCGCTGACCAAGTTAATATCTGTAATAGATTAGGACATTTTTGTACGAGTATATCTATTAATCCATGTTCATCCCATATTGGTTTGTAGCGTGATACGTTGAATAAAATGCCAGTTCTAAACGACTTTAGATAATTACCTAGTCGTAAAGAATTTAATAACGTACGAGCATATAGACGAGATCCCTCACTCGTAGTAATAACTACTTTGGAATATAAGTATCCAACTGAAGCCTCATACCATCCTTTACTCGTGAGTTGACATTCTAATAGATCAGACGTTTCTAAATAGCTAAATGCAACTGTCAAGATTTCAAAAGGTAATAATCGCATTACTGTAGATACGACTTGCTTCTTTATATTTCGTACTTGGGGTACCAGTAGTATAATGCTTTATATAAAGTATTAAGAGGTCTATACTAAATGATAAAAAAGAAAAAAATTTTACTCGAATTAAATACAAGTCATAGTTGTCAGGAATAACTTTAGTCTTTTCGCACCATCAGGTAGGACTTTTTTTTTTTTTTTTTTTTTTTTTTCTTACTGAGGGCATGGCCTTATCATTCTAAGATAAAACCTTTTATAAAAAAAATAGTTAGACTATTTAAGACAAAGTCTTTGCTACTTTAGGACTTTAACTCTGTCATGACTATTAATTAGCCCTTTAACAAAATAATCCTAAGACGCACTTGGGTAAGTTCTATAAACAAACTGTGGTGATTGTTTACAGAAAATTTCAAGGCACTGTCACGAAAAAAAAAAAAAAAAAATATGGTGTAGCATCATCATCATAAAGGATCGGGGTACTCTGGATACAACATTCTCACACACAGTCTAAATATCTAAGCTGTAAAACAAAAAAAAACAAAAAACAGATGAAACAGAGACCATGCAGATGTAACATTTTATGTAAAGTCTGAAAGTGCTCATCGATAGAAGTGCATAATTTTTTTTTTTTTCGCATGAAAAGTATAATTTCGTTATATTAACAGGTGTCATGGCGATGAATTAATTGACCGAAATCGCAACTTGAATTATTTTGTTCGTTTTTAACCTAAGTAATAGATTTTATCAGTAGTTATTATTGTTGCTTTGTTTCTTGATAATAATCAGTGAATTTTAGTTTTATTTTAAATAAATGTTTGCTTTTTTAAGAAAAAGGTAAAACCAAAAGACAAAGAGTTATGTAAAAAGAAAATGACTGTAAAATAAATTTAATAAAAAGCTTTGGAATCGTTGAAAGCACATGAAATAGCTGTTTTTACGCGTTTTTCAAATAGAATAGTTGGGAAAAAACGTGTGAATCCGAGTTCTTTATCCAATGGATTGATTCAGATTATTGGAGGAGATCGGATTTCGCTTATGGAAAGCTAAAATTTTACAAGTCATACAAAAAAAAAAAAAAAAAAAAAAAAAAAAAAAAAAAAAATACATATATAAAACTAGATTCAAACTTTCAATACTTCTTTTTCTTCTTTATTTATTTTTATTAAATAGAATTATATCAAATATGTCTTTGTCCAACAAACTTTCCATTCGTGATCTTGATCTTAAAGATAAGCGCGTTCTTATTCGGTAAATACAGATGAAAATAATTGTTTAAAATCTTTTTATTAATCGTTTTTTATATACAGTGTTGACTTTAACGTTCCTCTTGATAAGGACTTAAATATTACTAACAACAACCGTATCGTTCAAGCTCTTCCTACAGTTGAATATGCTCTTAATCATGGTGCTTCTGCTGTTATCTTGATGTCTCATCTTGGTCGTCCCAATGGTGAAGTCGTTGAGAAATACTCTCTTAAGCCTGTTGCTACTGAAGTTGAGAAACTCTTAAAGAAACCTGTTGAATTCCTTAATGACTGTGTTGGTCCTGAAGTCGAAGAGACCTGTCAATCTGCTACTGGTGGTAAGGTTATTCTTTTGGAGAATCTTCGTTTCCATATTGAGGAAGAGGGTTCTGCCAAGGTTAACGGTGAAAAGGTTAAGGCTGATCCCGAGGCTGTTAAGAAGTTCCGCGCCTCTTTAACTTCTCTTGCTGATGTTTATGTTAACGATGCTTTCGGTACTGCTCATCGTGCTCACTCTTCTATGGTCGGTGTTGATGTTCCTCAACGTGCCGCTGGTTTGCTTATGCAAAAGGAACTCGAATACTTTGCAAAGGCTCTTGAGAACCCTGCTCGTCCTTTCCTTGCTATTCTCGGTGGTGCCAAGGTTTCTGATAAGATTATGTTGATTGAAAACATGCTTGATAAGGTTAACGCTTTAATCGTTTGTGGTGGTATGGCTTTCACTTTCAAGAAGACTCTTGATAATGTTAAGGTAATTATAATTTTTTTTTTTTTTTTTTTTTTTTGGGGTGGAATTATATGAAATTCATGGGTTTCGCAAAAAAAAAAAAAAATAACGCGTGTTTAAAATTTATTTTGATTTTTTTTTTCTGGGAAACTCAGTTGCATTAATTTATACTAACTAATTTTATAATAGATTGGTACCTCTCTTTATGATGAAGCTGGTGCCAAGTTAGTCAAGGACCTCATGAAGAAGGCTGAAGAAAAGAATGTCAAGATGATTTTCCCTGTTGATTTCATCACTGCTGATAAATTCGCTCCTGATGCCAAGACTGATTATGCTACTGATGCTACTGGTATCCCTGATGGTTGGATGGGTCTTGATGCCGGTAGGGAATCTTCCAAGATCTTCCGTGACGAAATCTTAAAAGCTAAGACCATCGTCTGGAACGGTCCCTCTGGTGTCTTTGAATTCGATGCTTTCGCTAACGGTACTAAGGCCGTTCTTGATGCTGTCGTCGATGCCACTAAGAATGGTGCTACTACTATCATTGGTGGTGGTGATACCGCTACTGCTGCCCTCAAGTGGGGTGCTGGTGATAAGGTCTCTCATATCTCCACTGGTGGTGGTGCCTCTCTCGAACTCCTCGAGGGTAAGGAACTTCCTGGTGTTTCTGCTCTCTCTAGCAAGAACTAAATTGTTTTTTTTTCGTATCAAAAACTCTTTTTCAAAGAAATTGCATGTATCATTTTTAAAATAAATTCATTTGTTAAATAAATATTATAAATATATAAATATAATCTTATCTATCCTTCCATCTTGTTTTTTATTGAATTGGTACCTAAAAAGATTGTAAAAAAGTACAACGTACTATAAACGTTTTGATTGGCTTAAAAATCATAAATGTACGTCATCTTTCTATAATTCTAAAGCGCTGTGGCGAGGAAAAAAAAAAAAAAAAATCGATATGAACAAGTCACAGTAACAAAACCTTTTTTTTTTCTCAAACTAAAAAAAAAATATTTTTTTTTCTGCTAAATCACTAGAAATATATAACCAACCATGAGTATTGTCGAAAAAATCAAGGTAATTATCTCGCGTTACTAATTGAATAAAATGACAAGTTACTAACCCAATATTTAATTATTTTATAGGAAGTAGAGGTATGGAATGAGTTTGAATAATCGACTTTTTTTTTTTCTTTTTTTCTTTTGTGAGAAGCTCTCTAACTTTGTTCGAATTGTAGGCTGAGATGGCCAAGACCCAAAAAAATAAGGCTACCTCCTTCCATTTGGGTCAATTAAAGGCAAAACTTGCAAAGTTGAGACGTGATTTACTTACTCCCTCTAGTGGTGGCGGAGGTGGTCCTGGTGGTAAGTGAAATAAATAGACAGTAAAAATAATAGAACAACCTGTCAAAATACTTAATTTTTTTTTTTTTTGATTTGTAGTTGGTTTCGATGTTGCCAAGACTGGTGTTGCCCGTATTGGTTTTGTTGGTAAGTTATAAATTTCTGAAGTAATTATTTGATTTGGTGTACTGAACAAAGATCTCTGCTGTTGATTAGGTTTCCCCTCCGTTGGTAAGTCTACTCTCATGTCCAAGCTTACCGGTACCGCTTCTGAAGTTGGTGCTTATGAGTTCACAACCCTTACTACTGTTCCTGGTGTTGTTCAATATAAGGGTGCTAAGCTTCAGGTAATTTAAATATATGAAATCAATTAAGAATGAATATAAAGGGCTAAAAAGAAAAAATGTATGTGTAGATTCTTGATCTTCCCGGTATTATTGAAGGTGCTAAGGATGGTAAGGGTAGAGGTCGTCAAGTTATTGCCGGTAAGTTTTTTTTTTTTTAAAAAAAAAAAATTGAATTGTGAAAGGTCATCGTTGATATTTATTTGTGTTTTTTTTTTAAAAGTTGCACGAACCTGTTCTCTTATTTTCATCGTACTTGATGTACTTAAACCCATGACCGATAAAAAGCTTATTGAAAAGGAATTGGAAGGTTTTGGTATTAGATTGAACAAGAAGCCTCCTGCTATTATTTTCAAAAAGAAGGATAAGGGTGGTATTACTATGACAAACACCGTCCCTCTTACTAACGTTACATTCGATGAAGTCAAGGCTGTTTTACATGAATACCGTATTCACAATGCTGATATCACATTTAAGGAAGATTCTACTATTGATGATCTTATTGATGTTGTTGAGGGCAATCGGTAAATGAAGGCAGAAAGAGGGAAAAGTGTATTGTTTAGATGATATTAATGACCTTTTTTTTTTTTTTGTATGTGTAGTATCTATATTCCCTGTGTTTATGTTCTCAACAAAATCGATCAAATTTCTATTGAGGAATTAGATCTTATTTATAAGATTCCTAATGCGGTTCCTATTTCTTCACACCACGAATGGAATTTTGATGAGTTGTTGGAAGTGATGTGGGAAAAGTTGAACTTGGTTAGAATTTATACTAAACCCAAGGGTCAATTACCAGATTACGAACAACCTGTTGTTATGACACAACAAAAGAATACTGTTGAAGATTTCTGTAACAGTATCCATAAATCTATTATGGATCAATTCAAGTGTGCATATGTTTGGGGTGCTTCCGTTAAACACAACCCTCAAAAGGTTGGTAAAGAACATGTACTTATGGATGAAGATGTTGTTCAAATTGTTAAGAAGTAAGTTTTTTATTTGATTATTATTATGTATATTAAAAGCTAATGTTTTTTCTTTTTTTTTTTCAATAGGATTTAGATTAGCCTCTTGTACAAATAAAAATTACAAATTTAAACCAGAAATAAATAAACACTCAATTAATACAATAAAATGTAATCAATTTGTATATATAGGATTATGGACTTTTTTTTTTTTTTTTTTTTTTTTTTTTTTTTTTTTTTTTTTTTTTTTTTTTTTTTTTTTTTTTTTTTTTTTTTTTTTTTACTTTTCACTAATGCTATCACCATAGACTTTGGCATATTTACCGAGTGCCCAGATACTGAAAGCAAACTTATAATTAGGATATGAAATCATACAATTCTTATTGAATACACCTTCAATACTTTCTTGTAACCATTCACCATTAGTTTGTTGTCTCTTCATAATCAATTCAATACCACGACGGATGGGTTCCTTATGAGGATACTTTGCGTCCAGTAAAGCCATCACAGCATATGCTGTATTTACAACTTGAGATTTCTCGTTACGAGAATAAACATGCGTCTCACATGATTTATAAGTTTCTCCCCAGCCACCATCTTCTTCTTGATGAGCGATCAAGAAATCACAGCCACGTTTAGCATGATCTGAAGTATCGTAATATTCTCCAACACTAGCTAAACTTTGAAGTGCAAACATGGCTGCATAAGTGTAACAAATAGCCCAAGCACCGTACCAGGAACCATCTTCATGTTGTACATTTTTAATATATTGTAAACATCGACGACTCGTTTCTTCGATTTCATCACGACGATATTCGGGATCAATCTTAACAAAACTACGAAGACCCATAAGGACTGCTGTAGTACATTCAGGATAACTGTATTCAGTCATGATATTACCAAAAACTTCGGCAGGGTTTAAATATTCCAAAAGATGAGGACCACGAATGGTTTCATAAGTAGCAAAACCGTTATCAGAGTTTTGCATAGTCAATAAAACATCCACAGCTTCACGAAGACGAGCAACGTCAATTAAAGTAGGTAAACCGGATGTTTTTTGAAGTGCAATGGTTGCTTTAATGCCTTCAGCAGTACAATCAGATACTGTATAACCTTGATCTCTAGTACTGAAAGGCCATGCACCTTGACTGACTTGACGATAACTTTCTTTCCAGAATGGAGGGTTACGACGGATTTGAGAGATATCAATGAATTTTAAAGTATTGATCATATTTTCACGGTAATCAAGATTCTCTGCAAGTTTGGCTTCGACACAAGCTTGGGCAATAAAAGTAGCATCCCAAAGTTGACTACCATTCGTACCGTTCATCATCATACCCTCAGGTCCCATCCACATAAAATCCGCATTACGCTTCACATGCTCACGGAACTCATGAGAATCTTTACCATAGTGATAAAATACAACGAGCCAGTTCATGGCCTTGTTTACTGGTCCAATATCAAGATAAAAAGTACACTCATCCTCCATTTTGATTTGATCAATTGTCAATTTAAGCGCATAGTCACGAAGCCAAGGGACTTTAGGTGCGAGTGCTTCATAGTAAGTCAAACCATCTAAGAAAAAAAAAAAAAAAAAAAAAAAAAGAGAGTTGAATTAGTTTGCTTTTTTAAGATAAAAATTTTGATCAATTTACAGTTAAGAACATCCATAATTTTAGAATGAGGGGTATATAAATCAACTTCTGCAACATTGTTTCTTTGTTTGTCCCAATTGATAGAATCATAAGGCTCTACATATAATTCTTCACGCAACGATTGTGTAAAGGTAGTTAAGGGAGCACTTAAACGACGAGCATAGATATAGCCCATAGGAAGATAAACCATTCTGGTATGAACCCACCAATTACCAGGACAGATAGGAAGTGCCTTGGGTAAGGCCCATAACTCAGGAGGAATAGGATTTACACCCTTCCATTCATAAACACCTAAGGCAGCTAACCAAAATTTACCCCAAGCAGGAATAGCAATAGCCCCGCCATATTTATGAAGTGTACCACGAGCTTTGACCATGGCTGGATGATCAGGTCCTAAACCTAAAATACGAAGTGCGACATAATTTAAAGCTGTACCAAATACTGTCGAAACTCCTTCAATATGGATACCCCAACCACCATCTTCTTTATGAGCTCTGTTTAATAAATAACGAATCAGCTCCAAACGCATGGCTTCAGGAACGGGAACACCTGTAATATAATAAGAGATCATTAAACCTGGAATCAAAAACCTAAAAGTCAAAGTTTTAATATTACTTCTAAAAAAAAAAGTCATAGTTAAGGTAAGTTACATTGGCCCACCGTATTCTCCACCCCAATGACCATCTTCAGTTTGAAGACGACGATAAAATTCAAATCCATTTCGGGCTGATTCTAATGGTGTTGTTGGTTTCTCAAGATCAGGTACATCCTAAAATAGTTTTTTAATTCTGTGATCTTTCCATTTCTTTATTAAAAACAAATTTATTACAATTGGAAGCCCTAAATGGTATTTATCCCAAACAGTTTGAGGCCATGCCTTACGCTCCTCATCAGTATTTAAATAATGCCACGTTTGAGCACCTTCTTCTACTCTAAGACGCCAATTAGATAAATCGGTAAAGGCAGGTGTTGAAGATAAATTTAAGGTAGCAGAGCTATATTCTTCCAGGGCAATAGTCATGGTGTAGAGAAGAAGAAAAAATACAGAGATATTATGCTTTTTGAAACTCTCGTTTTATGTCTGCACAACAGCGGTGTAGCTGACAGCAAAACAATAAACTTTTTGTTTTTTTTTGGGAATATCACCCCGACTGGGTTTCCTTATTTGTAATATCTGACACCTACCCTTTCAAAACCGTTTTTATTATATGTAGATCTATATACTACTACATATATTTTCATAATTCTATAGTGGGAACAGGCATTAAAAGGAAAAAAAAAAAAAAAAAGATGAGTAGACATGTTGTTAAACTTGCAAATATTACGAAATTGATCAGTGACAGAAGTCCATTGAAGAGGTGGTATCAGATACTACAATAAGAAGACGTATGTAGTCTTTTATTATTACTGTATTTAAAAAAAAAAAAACCATTTATTCGCATGTGAAAATCAGGCAATTCTGCTGGTTTGCCTTTTAACTATGCACCTGTTTTTAAAAGCTGGTAGAAGATTTGTGAACTTTGTCGATCCTCTAATTTCTAGTTTTGGAATAAAAAATATTTGATAACTTTTGTTTACCTATCATTAAAATCAGGTGGCCTTTTAGCCTGAATTCATTGATGTGAGCATTAACGTAGTAGTATTATTATTATTGTTGTATCAAATTGATAGAACAGCTTCATTAATTCGAACCAGATACGGCATTATCTGAGAAAACTAAACTTTATCTACAAGTACATGCAAATGTGTGTATAACAACTTTTCACGTAAAAAAGGAACGTGAGAGAAAAAAAAAAAAGTGGTTAAATGATGATGATAGTTTTATTTAAAGTGTAAAAAACCATCTTGAAAAAATGTTTAGTTTAGTCGCAACTTGTCGAAGCACCAGGAAAATATTTAGGAACAAGTTCTAATGGTGGGATAGAAGTATTATTAGCGTACATACATGTACTAATAGGATAACATTTATAATCTATTTTATACATACCTTTGTAAATTTTCTTATCTTTCTCATTAAATAACACGAAAATAACTTGATCAATCTAAATAGAATTTAGAATAAGTTACAGCTTTTTATCAGTCTAAAACTGTTTTTACCTTATCCTGACTATGCTCTAATCCCCCCTTTACAGTTTTCAATGCTACATTAGCTGCTTTTTCATTATCGTAGCCATAAACGCCAGTTGCAATACAGGGAAATGCAATAGAACGCAATCCATTATCTAACAATACTTCGAGAGAGCGACGATAGCAATTGGCTAATACAACAGGCTTTTCAGATTGAGGACCCACAGTGTGTATAACATCTACATATATATAAGCAATTTAGAATGTACACGAACAAGTAAAAAATTTAAATATTTCTCACGCTTGGCAGGTAAGTTATATCCTAAGAAAAAAAAAAAAGACAGTGAATGCAGTTAAGAAACATGTACTTGTGTTATTTAATATATCTATACATAAATACCTTTTGTTATCTTTGCATCCTATATGAACAATTTTAAATATTTTAATATATATAACAATACCTTGTTCTTTGTAAAAGAAAAAAAAAAAAAAAAAAAACTTACTCCATCATCACATCCATTCAATGTACGACACTCTTTTAACAATTCTGGTCCTGCAGCTCTTTAACATGTTTATACAAAGAAGTTGGTGTGTTGTACAAAATTTATTTAGTTTTTAAATTATACCTGTGAATAGCCCCATCCACTATGTAAAAACAAATTTAACATTTATATTATACTTTGCATAAAATATCAACAAGCTTACCTCCTCCTCCACCGAGTAAACTATTATTGGCTGCATTAACTACTCGATTTTTATTTTATTACTGAATGAGCTTGTTGACCCATGGCAAACATTTATGTATAAAACTTACCAATAGCGTCTACTTTTATTTTAGTGATATCTTGACAGCTGTATTACATTTAGTTTAGTTTTTTTTTTTTAAAAAAAAATATATATATATATATGTATGAAAAATTGAAACGTGTTTTGTTACCATAGTTTAATTTTGGAAGCAAGTAGAGAGCTCATATTGTATTATGTATACAAAAAGAAAAGAGAAATAAAGCTATTTGTTTCGGTCATAAAAAGATGTCGGGATAAAAGAAAAAGATTCCGTCATACTGATGATATCAGGAATGAAGTAAACAAATTTTATTGATACCAGGAATTCATAAAAACGATTAAAAGAAAGGAGGAATAAAAAAAAAAAAAGATAAAAAGTAAGGAAAAGAAAAATGGATGAGGATTAAAGGTATTATTTTTCTGTTTTGATAGTTTCAACATCATCTGTTATTAATGTCGTGGCTTTTGTTGTTGTTGTTGTTGTTGTTGGTGGTGGTGTTTCTGTTACTGCTGTTTCATTTACTTTTACAGAGGTTTGTAGGGTAGAAGATAGTTGAGTAGCTAATTGAGGTGGTAATTGAGCAATAGCTTGAGGTAATAATTGTGCAATTGATGGTGGCAAAGGATAACGAATTGGATTTAATAAATGTTGTCGAATTGTATTTTGAAGTTGTAATTGTAATTGAGCTTGGGCTTCTTGATTATTTGCTGTTGAAGAAGTAACAACGGGTTCATCTACTGTAGTTGAAATTTCTTTCACTTGTTGTACAGGTGTTGCTGCTGCTGCTGCTGCTGCTGCTGGTGCTGCTGGTACTGGCATTGATGATGCTGGTAAAACATCTTTTCGTCTTAAAAGTGCTTCAGTTGTTTCTTTTACTATTGCTTTTGCCACTAATAGAGATTTTGTTGTTTCTTCCATATTACGTTCTTCTGCTAATTCTTTTTCTAAGGTAGAAGCCATAACAGGTGGTTTTTCGTCATCATCATCTGCTAATTCATCTTCCTCTTCTTCTTCACTAATTTCAAAATCCTGCGTAGGCTTTACTGCAGTGTCTTTTTTAGCCTTCTTTTTAATATTTTCAGAATGTGCTATACTTCCACTTCTTTTATTTCGTTTATAAACACCATTTGTAAATTGTGTTTCTGCATTCACATCAATCGTCCAAAATGCGCCTTTCCCAGGCTCAGTATCTCCACGTGGTACTTTGACAAATGCCTTATTTAACGATAAATTGTGTCGAATTGAATTCTATATTCAAGAAATGCATAAAGTTTTAATATTACAAATTTAATATAAAATAGAATCCCACAAACCTGCCAGCCATTTTGAGTCATTTGATAGTATGGATAATTGGATGTGATATAATTATAAATTCCATTTAACGTCATGCGTTTACCTCTGGAAGAATTTATCGCTTGTGCAATTAACGAAGCATAAGAATAAGGTGGTTTTATATCTTTGTTGTTATATGGATTTGGTTCAGAAGTTTCACTTCCATCATCACTCATACCATAATCTTCAGATTCTTGTAGTTGAGAACAGGGAGATGTATCCTTTGTATTTTTTTCAAGTTGGTGTGGTGTAGATATATAACCAAAGTTGTTGTCGTTGTGATGAGGTGGTGCATTACTATTTGTATTTACTCTATTTGTGTTCGAGTTTGGTAATAAAAACATGAAAGCCATTTCACCTATTTGTATTTTTGTCCTGTAATAGTCAATTAGTCAATATTTAATTTTATATATTCATTATTAAAAAAGTAACCCTACTTGTTATATAAAGGAACGGTTACACCTCTTTCAATAAATTGTTCATTCACAAACGCTCCATTCTTTCCAAACACCATCAACTCAAATCTATGTGTGGAGAAATTATAAAACAGTCTTGCATGTTGCCGTGAAACAGATTTTGTATTTCCAAGTGGTATATCGACGTTATCTGGGTTGGTTACTTTTCTTCCTAAAGAGACTTGAAGTGTGCGAATATAGTAACAAAAATCATCTCCTTCAAGTTTAGCATAAGCTTGAACAGGCCCAGAGTCAATGGAAGCTACTATAGGTTCTCCTAAATTAGCTTCTTTAGTTGCACTCACGAGTTCTGAAACAGCGGCTGGTGTTGTGTTGGCTGCATTAAAAGATGTCATTATGGTTGTAATAAGTTATAAGTATATACACATGAATTATTTGTTTCTCAAAGTTTAGTTCTTTTCTTCTTTTTTTTTTTTTTTTTTTTTTTAGGTAGGTAGGTTGGTGGTATTAAGTTATCTTAAACACGTTTAATAGGCAGTAATGAACGTGTTAAAAGTAAAAAGAGTTAAAGAAAGAAAGTGGGTACTCGTGGCTTTTTTTCCAAGCCAGTTGGCAAGATCCCTGGTACTTATAATCCGGTGGAATCATACCCGGTCCGGGATTACTTTACCTTTTTACAATTTACTTTAACGTTATGTATGTACAGTACTCTACCAACTGATTGAAGCAAGTGTATACGAAAATGATACAGATAATAACAGTATACAGATAATACATAAGAGTATTAAAAGATTTGTAACTTAAAATAAGTGTAAAATAAGTCGTGAATTTCGCGAAGTGGTTATTCTGTCTACTTTTGTATACATACATGTGCCATTGATAAAAGTCAGTGAAAAATATTTATTTTTCGTTATAAATGGTGGGACTAAATCAGTTATGGGTTAGGAGAAAGTATCGTTTGATTGTCTCACCTTGGTATTACAATAAATCGATACAATATTAAATGTAACATGCTCATGCAAGTGCTAAGCTAGAAGATTTTACGATCAATATATGTTTAATAACAACTAGTTCAATTTAAAGAGCTTGTCATTATATGTAACAAGAAGGCATATGTACTTTTGGAACTATCAATTGGGCGGTATATGTATATAGTTACATATCAATTACTAACTTTGAGAAATACCTAATCTATTTCTGATTGATAAGAAGGCCCCAAATTACTTATTATATCTGTCTCAATTTAATAACAGGAAAAAAAAAATCACTTCACGTAATGTCAACTTTTTACAATAGGACAGAATTTACTGCGAAAAGCAAATGCTCACTATGAATTATTTAAAACATTTATAATTAGTTAGCTTCATTATTATCTTTGATTTTTGCCCCGATAATAATTGTGATTTCTTCGAGTATTACTCTTAAACACTTGATTAAGGTCTACTTTGGATATCTATTGGAGAAATATAAGCTACATACGAAGCATGATGATCGTAACAAAGTTATTAGGAAAGTAAAGATATGTAAAAGAAGTCCTCTAACTTGCTGCACAAAGAGATAGGATCTATGTTATCTTTTAACAGAGTCTTCTTTTATGAAAAATCGCTGCATCATTTTTTTTTTTTTTTTTTACTATGAGAAGAAGCATCGCCTTGGATCTGTTAAAGATGATAAGATGGGTTATCTAGTAAATAGTTTCTGCCTCTGGACAATGATTGGACAGAACCTTCGTATTTAATCACGGAAATTGAATGGGAAAAACAGTCAAAAACTAGACCTATTTTTTTTTTGTTAATCCTATTTTTTCCGTGTTTTCCCTTCTTTTTATTTTTATTTTTATATAAAACAAAAAATATGTTTAGACTCGCTACTACCAAGGCTCCTTTGGCCAATGTAACTATATATATATATATATATATATATAAAAGAAACAGTATAGCCCCACAAAACAAAGAGAACTCACATTTGTCTTATGTAATAGATTGCTGCCCGTCATGCTGCTGTAAAGACCGTCCGTGCCCCTGTTGCTAACGCTTTCTACCGTTTCTATTCTACTGGTAAAATATAATTTTAAATACTTGTTGGGAACCCTTTTTATTCAAACTCTTCTTATAGGAACCGAATACGATGTTGTTGTTATTGGCGGTGGTCCTGGTGGCTACCCTGCTGCTATTAAAGCTGCTCAACAAGGTCTCAAGGTAAATATATATATAAAATGAAAAAAAAAAAAAAAATTAGTTCATATATTAAAAAGAGAGTTCTAGGTTGCTTGTATTGAAAAACGTGGTGCTTTAGGTGGTACTTGTTTAAATGTTGGCTGTATTCCTTCCAAGGCTATGTTGAACAATTCTCATATTTACCATCAAACTCAACATGATCTTGCATCTCGTGGTATTGAAGGTAAAAAAAAAAAAAAAAAAAAAAAAAAAAAAAAAAAAAAAAAAAAAAAAAAAAAAAAAGACTTAAATTGAAAGGGTAGAATTAACATAAATTGTAGTTTCTGACGTCAAATTGAATTTGGATAATATGCATAAGGCACGTCTTAGAGCTGTAGGTGGATTAACTAAGGGTGTTGAATTTTTATTCAAGAAGTATGGTGTTGATTATGTTAAAGGTACTGGTTCTTTCAAGACTGCTACTGAAATCAATGTTACCGGTTTAGATGGTAAATCTACTTCCACCCTCAAGGCTAAGAACGTCATTATTGCTACTGGTTCTGAAGTCACTCCTATTCCCGGTATTGAAATTGACGAAAAGAAGATCGTCTCTTCCACTGGTGCCCTTGAACTTGCTAAGGTTCCTAAAAAAATGGTTGTCATCGGTGCTGGTGTCATCGGTCTTGAATTAGGTTCCGTTTGGGCTCGTCTTGGTGCTGAAGTCACTGTGGTTGAATATCTCGGTGCAATCGGTGCTGGTATGGATCCTGAACTTGCCAAGGGTTTCCATAAATTGTTGACCAAGCAAGGTTTGAAGTTTAAGATGTCCACTAAGGTCAACGGTGCCAGAGTTGAAGGCGATATTGTCAAGGTTGACGTAGAAGCTTCCAAGGGTGGAAAGGCTGAGACTGTAAGTATTAATATATATATATATAAAAGAAAAAGGATGATTAATTGAAAAAAAAAAAATAATAGCTTGAAGCTGATGCTGTTTTGGTCTCTATCGGTCGTCGTCCTTACACTACCGGACTCGGCTTAGAAAATGTTGGCGTTGAAGTTGATAACCGTGGTCGCGTTGTGATCGATTCTGAATTCAAGACCAACATTCCCAATATTCGTTGTATTGGTGATGTTACATTTGGTCCTATGTTAGCCCACAAGGCTGAAGATGAAGGTTTTGCCGTTTCAGAAATGATCTCTACTGGTCACGGTCACGTCAACTACGATTGTATTCCCTCTGTTATTTATACTCATCCCGAAGTTGCTTGGGTTGGTAAGAACGAAGCTGAATTGAAGGAACAAGGAGTCAAGTACAAGTCTGGTAGCTATCCATTTGTTGCTAATTCTCGTGCACGTACAAATGATGATACCGACGGTTTAGTTAAGGTTCTTACTGATGCTGATACTGATCGTATCTTGGGTGTTCATATTATGGGACCTAATGCTGGTGAAATGATTGCTGAAGGTGTTTTAGCTATGGAATACAATGCTTCTGCTGAAGATATTGGTCGTACTTGTCATGCTCATCCTACTTTATCTGAAGCTTTCCGTGAAGCCTGTCTTTTAGCCTCTTTTGGTAATGCCATTAACTTTTAGATCTTTCTCTCTCCCTCTCTCCCTCTCCCTCTCCCTCTCTCTCTCTCTTCCACTCTTATTTGTACAGTAAAATAAAATAAAAAGATAACGCAAAATCCAAAAAAAAAAAAGTAATAAAGTGTAATTCTTTTTTTTTTTTATTGTTAAATTTAACATTCAAGGAAATCAGCGGTCATCAGTGTCTCTAAAACGACTTCTGGTTCTACTTTAAATTCAGGAATTTCTGTGGTTGAGCCCTCATACTGCCATTTATAATATAAATATCTACATACGATTTCCAAAATATTTGCTCTATACAAGGAGAATTATTAGCATTGAATATGAAAGAGGCGTCAGGTTTTCGTTACTTGATGTCTCTGAATGTTATTTCGTTGTCTAAAGATTCTCTGAATTGAACTGGTGTTTTTTATGATTAGTTAAAGGACAAAAAAAAAAAAAAAAAAGCGTAGTATTTTATTTCAACTTACCAGGACCACAGAGCATATTTTTAATTGTTCCAGAACGTATAGCAGCTTCACGATGAATAATAAACTCAAATCCGTCGCTGCTAATCAACTTTACATATTCAGAATCACTTTCAGTCATCTTTTCGTTTTTGAAATGAAATAAAAAAGAAAAAGAGAAAAAAGGGTAAAATTTATCAGAGCGGATTTTTTATTTTTTATTTTTCTGTGCTTAGGATTTCTAAAGTTTATGCAGTCTTTGTGTATTCAAGAGTAATACCCTTTTCCTTTAATGATTTTTCAGCTTCTTTCTTGGCCCAAGAAACAACACTATAGAATAAAATAATTTTAGTTTTACACGCAATTTTCTTTTTTCTTGTTTTTTTTTTTTTTTTTGATTTTACCTGGTATCAGGCTTATAATATAAAGCAACAGCCATGGCAAGGAATCCACCACCCATACCAATGTAGTAAATATCCTCCCAATCTTCCTTTACACGAACCTATTCGAAAATCCAAGCTATTAATTTTTTTTTTTTTTTTTTTCTGTGTACGTTTGAATCATTTCAATTGTATACATGTATATGCATATAAATATTTCGTTCATCGTTTCAATATATATATATATATATATATATTTGTAGTATTCGAAAAAAAAAACTTCACTCTGACACTCTATTCCCTTTTTTCTAATAATAAACACATACATGCACACAATCAACCATGATTCTAATTCAAATCAAGTTTTTACCTTTTCAGCAAAAAGATATCCTCCAGGCTCATTGTAAGAGGGAGTACCATGACCACCACGACGAAGAGCGTTGGTAGGACGAGCAAGTCTAGCAGAACGTGCAATTATTTTAGAAATCATTATATATAAAAAAAAGTGTAAGAAAATAATAATTCCCAACTTATTTGTCCCCGCACCCCCCTCTTTCACCATAGAAAGGAAACGCCCCTTCTCATTTTTGCCACAAGGAAATGAAATTATGATGACGTTACTCTCTGGGTTTGAAAATACTTTTTGCAGAAGGATGATAATATAGCTCAACAAAGGGTTTGTTCACTGTCTTTTTATGACAGGACAGAGATAATCTTTCTGAGAGAAATAGGCTCGTATATATGCCATATATACTATATTATTTATGAAATATATATATATAAAAAAAAAGTCATCCTATGTATAATCAATGACTGTAATTGATTTTTCTCTTTTTTGTCCGCTCGCTCCACTCACATCTGTCCTAATCATTTTATAGGTGTAATAGCACTCAAAAAAAAAAAAAAAAGACTTTAATTTCTTCAATTATTTACAGTATGATGAGGCAAAAGAAGGCTTATTAAAGTAAAAATCGATACTTTTGAGGTACTTTTTTTTTTTTTTTTTTTTTGACAGATTAATGCATTGACAACTACAGGTGTAAAAGCGGTAACATATCGACATTTACTATTGTCAAATGAAATAGTTAAATTCAAGTATTATTATTACAGTAAAAGTTCATTTGGCTTTACTTGAAGAAAATACTTGAGAAATAAACAGAAGCAAATTGAGTATCATACTTTTTTTTTTTTCTACGCTCATTAGATCTTTCAAAATGTGATAATACTAACACAAAAAAAACAAAATTTATGGTGTAACTCGCCGATCATAATTCTAAAGCAAGTATAGAAAACTTTTATCTCTACATAACCGTTTGACAAAAAAAAAAACTAATATTTCTCTTTATTGATCAGTTAACGCTTAAGTATATATGTAGAGCTTTTTTTTTTTTTTTTTTTTTTTTAATGTATTATAAGAAAATTGTTTATGTTTTTATATCGTCTATGTACAATTCCGAAATGCTGGTGCTACACTCTATACAAGACTTTTTTTATTTCTAACTATCGAAAGCAATGAAAAAGGAATCATTAATATAAGTAATTACTTTCACTGATGTTATAGTATTTTTTTTTTTTTTATCTTGAGTATTCTTTTTTTTAAAGCTGTAAATGTTTAGTTATAAAAATGTACACTTTTTACACAAAAAAAGTAGATTTCATATTACGTAATACATCAATTTTTGTAGTTTATCAGATCTATCGTTTTCGCCAATGTACCTATCTAGGCTTTTTTTTTTTCTTTCATAAGCTATCGACTAGCACTATTCGAAATAATATTATCGGGTAACGCTTATCTAGATAACAAATAAACAAAGTTTTTGCATGACAATTCATCTATAACTAAAATGTGTTATATATATATATATATATATCAGAGAGAGAAATAAAAAAATACATATTTTTACATATATAGTAAAAAAAAAACGAACGCTGCGTTTAGTAAAATGTTGGGTTTTTTTATAATTAAAAATAATATCGCATTAACTACAAACTTTAAACTTTTAAGAGAAATCGAAAGAAAGTCATGATGATGCAAGTTTGTCATACATTGCACAAAATCTACCTTTTCTTTTTTTTTTGGATGAAAATTTGGGGATCTCAGCACTAGTATATAAAAAAAAAAAAAGAAACACGTCGTTCTTTTTGGGAGTTCATAAGAACCGGATAATGGTTATCGGCATTACAGAGTAAAGAAACTAAATTTAATGCAGTACAGACCGTTCATAACCCGGATAATCGTTATGTATGTGATACATGTGACATCTAATACGGATTTGTAAAGTAAAATAAAAACATGAAGCGCGTTGTGATATAAAAAGAGGAACGACCTCTATTAGAAAGCAAGTAGATATACCCTGGGCTACATGTATTACAGAATTGCGTTAAAATGAAACAAGACAAAAGCGCATGCATGCATGCTTGAATTAAAATGAATTTATAGTAAAAAAGATACATCTCTCCAATTGATGGAAACAAATGTTTATTTAGATCAATTGAACACCAGCCACCCATAAACCGGATAATGGTTGTGTGTTGTGATAGAAAATCTAATGGATTAGATTACATTTGCTTAAAGAACCCATGACACAAACTCTTACGGCCAAGTGACGATAACTATGATGCATTTTTTTTTAAATAGTTGTTGCTTGTGTTTTATAATGCAATCATGAAAGTTCACATCGTTCTTTTTTTTTTTTTATATATATATTTACGATTTGGTAAAAAAAAAAAATAATAATCACTCTCAGATTGAATTATAAGACGTAAAACTCGCTATAAAATACGATTTTCTTTTTTTGGTACAACGAAACCAGACAAAATCAGTATTTTCCCATGGTTTTTTTTTTTTTTTTTTTTTTACGTTGATTCAATTAAGGGGATTTAATAAACGGTAAAAGAACATTTTAAGCCGGATAGCACTCAGTTTGACAGACGAGCAGAAAGAGAGGGAAGGTCTAGGTTTTTATTCTGATATTGACAGGACAATAAAGTTCTACAAGTGCCTAGAACGTTAGAAAAGTATATAAATAAACAAAAGGTCGATTCAGATGGTAGAAACATTGACCAAATTCAGAAAATTAAAAAAAAAAAAAAAAAAAAAGAACCTCCTCGGAGGGTACCATATTTCTTGTGACACCGTACGAGCGTGGAGAAAAAAAAAACAGCAGCACCCAGTTTTGGTTTTTGGTAGAAAAGGGGGGAGGGGGTCTTTTAGAACGCCGTTTTTTAAAAATGCTTTTTTTTTGTGCAACTTTAATTACAATGGGTTCCAGACAACATTGATCTCTGCTGCTTTCTATTTATAATGGGTGTAATATAAAAAAATTACAATCGAATACAATAATATCGACCCATTTTTTTTTTGTTACGCCCACGTATCACATACATACACTGTAAAAGAACAATGACATGTCTTGGGGTCATTTTATTATTTTACTAATACGTGCGAATTTTTTCTTTTTATTTGATAAATAATAAAAACGCATTGATGTAAAACTATGAATTGATTGGTTCCACAACTCTTTACCGAATCGCGGGCAAGTTTTATGATATATAGTTTTTTTTTTTTTTTTTTTTTTTTTTTATTTTAAAAATTCAAATAAGTCATAATAGCATAATAGTAATTGAGAATAGAGAGTTTTACAAGTAATTTGTATCTTTTCTTAAATGATTTAATTTACCAGAACTAAGTAATCTTTCACGAAAAGAGCTTTGATATTGTTGTTGATAATGATCAGCGGGAATATTGAAGCTTGGGGTTGACCATTCATCAGCTGGGATGACTAAAGCGGCAGGAGTTTTATATATAGTAGAAGTAGTAGAAGTAGTAGAAGTAGTAGTAGTAGTATTGTTTTGATGTTGATGATGCTGATAATGCTGATGATGCTGATGATGATGATGATGATGATGATTGTTATTTACAGTGGGTAATGATGCATGGAGTAGGGTAGGAGAAGTATTGGTAGAAGTAACAGGAGTATCATCCATAGCAGGGATTGAGATGGAAGAATGAGTAGTGTAAAGAGGTATCGAATGAATATTATGTTTTGTCAATAGTTCTTGTTGAGCTTTTAATTGTTGTTGAAGTAATTCCAATTGCTTTTTATGAAGGTTGACAACAGGTTTTCTTTTTCTTTGTTGAGCTTGAGCTTGAGCTTGAGCTTGTAAAGAAGAAAGTCTTTCTCTTAAAGCTTTATTTCTTTTATCGAGTTGTTTAATATAATCAACAGATTTAAACAAGATTGTACTTTTTGAATTATTAATATTCTTTAAAGTTGGAATGATTTCTGTTAATTCTTTGAATCCACCACGAATCGTATTACGACGCTTTTGTTCTGAAGCGATATGATTGGCTCTCTTTTGATCATCTGATAATAATTCTCTATTCTTTTCTTCTTCATCATCATCATCATCTTCTACTTCAAGAGGTCTTTTTTTAAGACTTGATGAGGGGACTTTGTGATCCATCATTTCTTCCTAAAAATAAACAAAATTAATTACTATATTTGGAACTGTGGGAAATTTTACTTTGTTGTTGTACCTTCTTTACTTCTGCTTTAAAAAATGAATTTAAGAAATCAGAGAATGACTTTTCATTATCAACTGCCTTTTCTTGAATTAAAGGGTCATAACCAAAGCCTAAAATATTATTATTAATAAAAACATTCCTTAAAAACATTCTTTTTTCATACCTTCAAATGACTCGGGTTCTTGAAGATCGTCAAATTCGTATGCACTAGAAACAGAATCTGCACGTCCAGTATAAAGAGAGGGTAAAGGATCCCAAATGGATGAATTACTACTACTAGTACTTGTAACACTAGAAGCTTTATGAGATGCATCGTATTCCATTTTTGAGTAATAAGTTAAATAAATAAAGAGAGAAAGAGAGAAAGAGAAAGAGAAAGAGAGAGGGTGAGAGTGAAGCGAAAGTGTCTGTTGTTATTTAATTTTGTTTATAACTATGATATGTTTAGTATCATTCAAATTATTATATAATAATAAAAGGTTATGCTTTTATCGTTTTTTAAGTGAAAAGAACAAGAGAAAAAAAGGACTAGAAATGATAAATTAGTCAGTCTTTCTTTTATATAACCCTGAGGCCCTTTTTGAACCCTTCTTAAACCTACACCCGGTTTTCTCCGCTTTAAAATGGTTGTACCTTTTATTGCTGATTCATAAGGTTTCACATGAAACTCCAATCCAGTCTATTCTGAGTTATTTTCCCCACAATTTCTTATAAACATTCCGCGGAATGCCCTAAGAAGAAACCTGGTTTTTTTTTAACAGCACTGTAAACATGACGTGTTTCCCTTTGTAACTACCTCTCTCTCTTTCAGTTATATAAGCAAAGTATAACAATACAAGTAATTAGAGAAAGAAGAGAAAAAAGACACTAGAAAAAGAGACAAAAAAAAAAAAATTAACAATAAAGAGATAAGAGATGATTCATTTAAAATGATAAATCCCCTCTCTCATATATTAATTATCAGTCTTTTTTAAACGTGGGAGATTAAAAAAGGGCGGGACAAAATCAGTCGTGAGTCATTCATATTTCCAATTTGAGGTTCCCCACGTTTCTATGTTTTACTTGAAGTCGAGACAAAAAAAAAAAAAAAAAAAGCTACTCATGTACCACACAAATTATTCATTGTAAAAATATTATCAACTAGTAAAGTAGCAAAAATAAAGAATAATACGAATTAAAGGTTTATCCTCCTCGTTTTTTTGTATTAATCGGAGTGTTTTTTGTTGAAATAAAAAAAAAAAAAAAAAAAAAAAAGTGGATGAGGGGTCGGACATAGGCTTGTATTAAATTAATAGTATATAGTAACCATGTCAACAAATTTTACCTTTTCTTTTCCCCACACTTTGACATTAGCGCCGTCTTAATAAGAGTTTTTTTTTTGTGAAAAATGGGGACGCACTCTTTTTTTTTTTTTTCGTGGAATGTATATTTTAACTTCCATTTTTTTTTTTTTTTTTTACAAGTGTGGTACGAATTCCAATTCGTTCTATTATTTTATTATAATAAAAATATTTTGTCGCTCGATTTTAATTTTATAAAAAATTGAGCGCTGAGTCTGCTGCCAAAATCTTTTTTAGAAAGAACTTTATCTCGTTTGATGTCAGAAAACACCGAACTTATTATAAGTAAAGTGCCTTTTGCATATCTCTTACATCATAATTCTTTCTTTTTACTGTTTACAGTTAGTAAATGATAATTGTAGTGTATCTATCAATTCTTAATGTCAAAAGTTCTTTCTCTATCATACTTTGTTATCAGCTCGTGATAATTCTCTTTTAGACTAAAAATCTTTTTTTTTTTTTCGTAATTAGGGTCCCAAATATTTAGTTACCTTACTCTATATTCAATAGTACGACCCACAAAAAAAAAAAACAGTACCTTTCAATTATTTCTCTTTTTTTTTTTTTTTTTTACCGGAAAGACTAGATTAAGAAGTAAAAAGGTGATCTATGCGTTTTTTTTTTTTTTTTTTTTCATGCAAAAAAAAAAAAGTAACTTGATGGGACCCCGTGCCTGTGGTCAATTGATCCCAGGCAGGTACAACCGTACATTTTTTTCAGCTGCTTTTCCCTCTCCTTTTTCTATTTTGATCATTATAAAAGATAAGAGGGGAAAGACGCACTAATAAAGATACGTGATCTCGGGTCCTAACCTTTTTCTTTTGTTAGTTTTTCTCTACGATAACAATGCAAAATCGAACCATAAAAAAAAAAAAAACTCTTTTAATTTTAAAAAAAAAATCCTGCTCTTTCTTTTTTATTAACTAAAAAAAAAAAAGCGTTTTTTTTAACTCATTGTGGCTAGTTATTAAGCTTTTTGCCAATGTACAACTCATTTCATTTTTCAATACCATAACGTGACATTCTATAGCTCCAAAAAAAAAAAATAATAATAATAACAAAAGAGAAAACTTGTAGTTATGGTAATACATCCAAGTGACTTTTGAATAATTTTCATATACTTATAAAAAGTTAAAATGTATTAATTTTTTTTTTTCTCTGTATGCCAAAAAAAAAGGGGGGCTGGTCAGTGCTCATGAAACGCGTCTTATTTTACAT
The DNA here is from genome assembly GCA_025716855.1 of Pilaira anomala. Lineage (NCBI taxonomy): Eukaryota > Fungi > Mucoromycota > Mucoromycetes > Mucorales > Mucoraceae > Pilaira > Pilaira anomala. Next base: position 106,631 of record JAIXMQ010000062.1, read on the forward strand.
TTTGACGTGAGAAAACGAAAAAAAAAAAAAAAAAAGATGAAACTTTTAACGAAAAAAGTTTAATTTGATTTTTTTGCATAAATTTTTTCTCTCCAATAAACACGGTACACAAGGTAAAAACTGTTCAGGGCCCAAATTGAGTTGAAAAAGAGAAAAAAAGTACTGGCTAAAATAATTCCAAATACCGAATAAAGTGTTTTCAATTAATTTTTTTTTTTTTTTTTTTTCATCTTTATTTTTTTTATTCATCATCATGGTAAACAAAGCTGTTGTTAAGAACGTCTTGTCTGGCGATACTGTTATCTTAAGAGGAAAACCTAGACCCAATGGTCCTCCCGCTGAAAGACTTTTAGCTTTATCTAACGTTCAAGCACCGAGATTAGGAAACACGACACGATCGGATGAGGTAAGTTATTGACAAGCTATAGTGAGGGGAGGGGGGTGTTTACATCTTGAAAGAAAACTCATCATCTATTTTTTTTTTCTTCTTCTTCTTCTTCTTCTTTAAGCCATTTGGTTATGGCGCGCGTGAGTTCCTTAGAAAGTTATTAGTAGGAAAAGAAGTTTCGTTTGTAGCCGATTATACTGTTCCTACCACACAACGCGAATATGGTTCTATTTATTTACCTAACGGTGATAACGTAGCAGAGTTAGGTGTCAAAGCTGGTTGGCTCAAGGTACGTGAAGGTCAAAAGACTACACGTGAAGGTCAAGAAGAAGTACTTGAAAAGTTGGAACAGTTACAAGCTGAAGCTCAAGATGCTAAAGTCGGTATGTGGAATGATGCTGAAAAGGGTACTCGTGAAGTTTCATTTACTTTTGATCGTGATGGACATGCCTTTTTAAACAAATATAAAGGAAAGCCTTTGGATGGTAAGTTTATAAATATATATATATATATATAAAAAGGGGGAGGGGGAAGAAAGAAGTATTAAAATTAAACTTTTTTTTTTTTAAAAAAAAAAAAAAGCTGTCATTGAACAAGTGCGTGATGGAGCTACATTCCGTATTTTGTTAATTTTACCTGACGAAACTCAACAAATCATTACATTACATTTAAGTGGTATTAAAGCACCTAGTTGTAAGAGAGATAATGCACCTGAAGACGATACATCTGTTTCTGAACCCTTTGGAGAAGAATGTAAATTCTTTGTAGAATCACGACTTTTACAACGTGGTGTCAAGGTCATCTTAGAAGGACTTTCACAATCGGGTGGTCAAACCTTTGTAGGTTCTATTCAACATCCTGCTGGTAACATTGCTGAATTATTACTCTCTCAAGGTTTAGCCAAATGTGTTGATTGGAGTATCACTTTAGCTACTTGTGGTCCTGCTCCACTTCGTAAAGCTGAGAAATTAGCAAAGGAAAAGAAACTTCGTCTCTGGCGTGACTTTGTTGCTAAAAAAGTAGATACAGAAAGCACTGAATTTGATGCAACTGTCGTTCGTATTGTAACGGGTGATACCATGATTGTCAAGACAAAATCTGGTGTTGAAAAGAAACTTCAATTAGCCAGTGTTAAGCAAGCTCCTCGTGGCGCAGGTACAACGGCTCCTAACTCTAAATCAAGAGATATCAAGGAAGTAGGTTATCAATTTGAAGCAAGAGAGTTCTTAAGAAAGAAGTTGATTGGTAAGCAAGCACATGTTACAATTGATTACCATAAGCCTGCTCAAGATGGTTTTGAAGCAAAAGAGTGTGCTACGGTGATTGTCAGCAACCATAATATTGCTGAGCAATTGATCGTACGTGGTTTAGCTACAGCCATTCGTCATCGTAAAGACGATGATAATCGCTCTCATTGTTATGATCAACTTTTGCTTGCTGAAAAGAAAGCGGAAGAAGAAAAGAAAGGAATCCATAGTCCCAAGGAACCACCTGTGGTTCGTATTGTAGATGCTTCTGAAAATGCCGCTAAATCTCGTCAATTCTTGACCTTTTTGAAACGTACTGGCAAAGTAAATGCTGTTGTGGATTTCGTTGCCAATGGTTCTCGTCTCTTTGTTTGGGTTCCTAAAGAAAACTGTCGTCTTACTTTTGTTTTATCCGGTGTACGTGCTCCACGTGTGGGACGTACTGCAAATGATAAATCTGAACCTTATGGTCAAGAAGCTTTAGATTTCGTCTCTCAAAAATGTCTTCAACATGATGTTGAAATTGAGGTTGAAAATGTGGATAAGATCGGTAGCTTTGTAGGTTCTCTCTTTGTCAATGGTGAGAACTTGGCTGTCTCGCTTTTATCTCGTGGTCTTGCTACAATTCATGAATACTCTGCTGATGAATCTCATTATGTGAATCAATTGTATGCCGCTGAACGTGAAGCCAAATCTGAAAAGAAAGGTATCTGGTCTGATTTCAAAGAAGAAGAAGAAGTCGTTGAACAAGTAAATCAAGAAGGACCTAACCGTGAATACATTGATGTGGTTGTCTCTGATATCATTAGTGGTTCTCATTTCTATGTTCAAAAGGTGACAGATGAAATTGCTAAATTAAAGACTTTAATGTCTGAATTAGGTCAATATCAAAACGGTCGCCCTGCTGATCCCAGTTTCAAACCTCGTGTAGGTGAAAACGTCAGTGCTAAATTCACTGAAGATGATTGTTGGTACAGAGGAAGAGTACGTCGTATCTCTCATGAAGGTATCGAAGTCTTGTACATCGATTTTGGTAACTCTGAAACATTACCAAGCTCTCGTGTTCGTTCTTTACCCGAAAACTTTAAACAACTCAAGGCTCAAGCACATGAAGCTGTCTTGTCCTTTGTCAAGTCTCCTGAAGTCACTGAAGATTACGGTTTCGAAGCGGTTGAATGTCTCAAAGATCTTACTGCTGATAAACAATTAGTGGCTAATGTGGATGCTCGTGAAGGTAACGTGATGTGTCTTACTCTCTTTGATTTCCGTAAATCTGCTAGTGCTGAAGACAGTGTCAACTTGGATATGGTGAGTGAAGGTCAAGCTTATGTGACCCCCAAGGTTCGTTATGCTCGTGGTAACGAAACAATTTTGAAAGCTCTTCAAGAAGCTCAAGAAGAAGCTATTAAACGTAGACGTGGTATGTTTGAATATGGTGATATCACTGGTAATGAAGATGTTACTAGCACTCATTATTAATTGATAAAAAAAAAAAGTTTTAAAAAGAAAATCATTGTTTTTGTAATAAATATCTGTTGTATACCAAAATATTTTATTATTGAAAGCACAAGTTGAACTTTTCTGCAACTGCTTTTTTACTAGCACTAGCAAATCCTGTACCTTCAGGGCTCATATCAATAATATCCTTTGTCTTTACCTTGCTTTCACAAACAAAACATTTTTTCGATTTTGAAACAAATTTATCAATGCAACCGTTACAGATAACATGTCCACAATTACGTAATACTATGTAAAAAAAAAAAAAAAAAAAGGAGTCAAGATACAATCGCTTTTTTTTTTTTTTTATAATTCATTTGTTTACCTGATAATTTAGATGCGTTTGTTAAAGTCTTTAAACAAGCTGGGCATACATTACTATCCTTTCCACTATCTTCTGTTTGAAACTTGACATCGATTAATGATTTAATGCTATAAGTCTACCTTTTAGTCTAATTTGAATACTATTTATATATCTTAAAAAATACCTGAGAGGGTGAGGCTTTTCTCCTGCATGACACAAGACTTGTGTCTTGACAGGCTTTAATTCAGATGCATCTGCAGCTGGAGTGACAGAAGGCTAACGATAATAACATAAATATCAAATATAGTAGGGCAAAATCTATAAAGTTTTTTTTTTTTTTTTTTTTTTTTTTTTTGTATTTACCACCCAGAATGATCCAATCTTTGGCTTTGCAGCTTCTTCCTTTTCTCTTTTTAATTCAAGTGCTTTTTCTTCAATCGCCTTTTCATTTATAGAAAGTGTTTTTTTCTCTGCCTCTTCTTCTTCTTCTAATTTACGCTTCTTACTATTGGGTACGTCATCTTTAAGAACTACTTTTTGACGATCCCCCAACATACTATTTTGAGTTTTATCGAAAGAATCCAAAATGACACGTTGTGCTTCTGATTCGTTTATTTGTTTTTGAATTTCTAACTCTTGATTCTTTTGCTCCAACGCTCTTTGTTCTTTTTTTATCGCTTGCTTTTGTTGTAAAATAGATTCGTACATGCATTCTTGACAGGCTAAATGTCCTTCTCCACAACATACTGGATTTCTGGCGGTTTGAAGACACAAGAAACAAGCGTTGTAATTTCTATATGAATCTCTACCTAAACGTTGCTATAGTAGTGGGGGGGGGGGTTTTGTTAGCTTTTTTTTTAAAAAAAATATATATATATATATATGATAATTACTTACTCTCTTGGTACCATATTCAAGTGTATGCGATTCGTGGTATGTGAATACACTGGAAGCTGTATTATTTTTCGAATGACGAGGCATCTTGATAGAAAAGGAAAGTAAAAAGAGTTTAATTTGTTTCCTCCTTTTGAACCCTTTTATTTATTTTTTTTTTAAAAAAAAAAAAATTATGACTTGCAAATAAATGAAACTGTTTTTATCTTTTCTCTCTTTTTTTTTTTTTTCAAAAAAAAAAAAACTATTAAAACATGGGAGATCATAAACACAAAAAGTCCTCAAAAAGAGAGCATAAAGAAAGCAGCAGAGAGCACAAAAAGCACAAGAAGAGCAGTAAGAAAGAAAAGGAAATCGATTACTCTGATCCTTCACTTTGGGTAGAAGCAGGCACCAGTGTTGCTGAAACCACACCTGCTGAATACTTGAGAAACCAACAAAAGGCGTCTGAAGCAAGAGAGCAAGAGACAGATACCAAAGCTACACTTCCACAAGAACACGATGCGAGACATGGATGGATGCTCGATGGTGGTATGGATTTTGGTGCTATGGGTGTAGCAAGAGTCAAAGAAGAAGATAAACCAAAACCTAATCCCGACTTTGTAAGTGCTCTTTATATTGACACACTTTTTTTTTTTTTTTTTTTTGTTTCGCACAACTTATATTTTTTTATAGCCTGTAGTAAGTAAACGTGAATTGAACCAAAATTTAGTAAAAGGCATCGAATTTAAAGATTATGTACCCGAAGTGAAAAAAGCAATCAATTTTGGCGATGCTGGTTCAAACTGGAGAATGATGAAGTTAAAACGTACCAAAGAGCAAGCAGAAGATGAAGGTAGACCACTAAGAGAAGTTGGTATAGAGAAATATGGCGTAGGTTTTTTTTTTTTTTTTTTTTTTTTTTTTTTTTTTTTTTTTTTTTCTATAATTTAGCATAATAAATTAATTATTACTATAGTCTGTCGAAAAATTTGAAGAGGCGTTGCAAGAAAGCGAATATTTAAAGAATTTAAAACTTAGTAGAAACAAAGATAGAGGATCAGACAGAAGAGACGACAGAAGGTCAGACAGAAGAGACGACAGAAGGTCAGACAGAAGAGACGACAGAAGGTCAGACAGAAGAGACGATAGAAGAGACGACAGAAGGGATGACAGAAGAGACGATAGAAGAGATGACAGACGATCTGATAGAAGAGACGATAATGCACGTAAATACATGTTTACAAATACAGACTCGCAACAAAAAGATATCTTCAAACGTCCTGAACCACCAAAGCGTCGCTCTCCCTCACCTCAAAAGTCACAATCACCTACAATCTCACTACCTGTCATTCAATCCATCATTCCTCAAAGTTCTGCGCCTGCTGTACCTACCCTCACGCGCGATCAACTTAACAAATTAAATGCCAAGGTTGTCAAGGCTAAATTAATGGGTATGCCTAATGCAGAAGAACTCGAAAAAGAATATCAAGTAGAATTAGATAAATATGAAAAGGCTGAAAGAGGAGGAGACGTAGCAGTGTTACCTTCATTAGATAGTCAAGGTCGATTATATGACTATGCGTTGAAACAAGGAAATCAAGATCACGAGGCATTGAAGGGAAAGAAAAAATATGAAGGAACACATGATAAAGTTACAGGTGAACGTATACGTTATGGTACTTCAGATGATACTTTATCATTAGCTGAAATGGTGAGACAAGAAAAGGGTGGTAGTAGATCTACAAATATGGATATGGAGTTTGCAAACAGAATTATGGCGGATGCATCGTTTGAGGTAAGTAAAATAATTGATTTTTATTTTTGGCTTGATATTTATACTCTAAGTTAGAACAATAATGATTATATGGACGATAAAGCAGATATTATGGCATCTAAGAAGGGAGCTACAGAAGAACAGAAAATGAGACGTGCGGTCACAGGTAAATAATGTTATAAACCAAATTAGATACATGGTTGACATGTCTTAAATTACTATAGACTATAAGCGAACCCAAGATTTATTATCTAAATGTAAGTTCTGTTATCATGACGGAGCTCCTCCTCAAGTTACAATGATTTCACTTGGAACAACTTGCTATTTAGCATTACCAAGTGTACAAGAACTTACTCCTGGAAATTGTTTGATTGTTCCTATCCAACATGTATCAACTACTTTAGAATGTGATGATGATGTATGGACTGAAATTAGAGTATGTATTTTAAAATTGAAAAACCATAAAAAAAAATATGCTAATTTTTTATTTTTTGTAGAATTTTCAAAAATGCTTAATGAAAATGTTTCACGAACAAGGAAAAGGTGTTGTGTTTATGGAAACTGTAATTAGTCTTCGATCCCAACGACATACTGTGATTGAAGCTATTCCTATTCCTTATGGCGTATATGAAGATGCTCCTGCTTACTTTAAGGAAGCGATTATGGCAAGTGGTGAAGAATGGTCTCAACATAAGAAATTGATTAGTACAGCTGAACGTGGGTTCCGTAATTCATTGGTTAAAAACCTCCCTTATTTTCATGTCTGGTTTGGCTTAGATAAAGGGTATGGTCATGTTATTGAGAACTCAAAGGATTTTCCTTATTGGTTTGGCAAAGAAGTCATTGCTGGTATGTTGGATCTTGGACCTGAGTTATGGCGTAAACCAAGATTTTATCATCCTGCTGAAAATCATCAACGCCAACAAGATTTCTTAAAGTCTTGGGAAAAATGGGATTGGACAGCTGCTTTGTAATTATATCTTTCTAAATAACTAAAAATAAAAAATATTGTAAATGTTCGAATCTATCGCATATAACTATTAAAGTGTCAAAATTGTATGATGACGCTATCAGTCTTAAATGTGATAGTTTAGTATACCATCGCCCGATAAAACGACAAGGCTGTACTAAGTATTGCAAGTTGTATCTTAAAAGCATAAACGTAATAATTAAGAGCATATATCGCCACAAGCAGATTTTTTTTTTTCAGTTTCAATTGTTTAACCATTTTTTTTTCACTTTCACTTCTTTTTTTTTTTTCAATTCAAAATAAACTTCTTTACCACTGCTATCTCAACCCCATGCTTTACAACGTTATTCAGGCAAGATTTTATACCAAAAAAACAAATAACTAACTTTGAAACCTGCATAATGTATATTGTCAGTGGTAAGTCATATCAAAACATTAACAATTTTATCAGAAAAAAGTGATTTATATATTGTCAGTCTCGACTTTTCTTTTCGGTACAGATTGGATATATTATTATATAAAAGATATTCCGTCTGAACCCGTTAGTGGTGAGGTTGCCGTCAGCGAGCGAAGGGAGTAGGTCAGCTCGTCTTGTGTAAATCTATTTTACTTCTCAACGCAGAAAAAAAAAAGGATTATTTTTTTCAATATGTGGTTTTAAAAGAGTTTTTAATAGCAAATAATTTACTTTAGGTCATCAATAGGTAATAAAGATAAAGAGACAAACTCTTGTATAGTATTAGATTTAAATTAATGTCTTTTAGGCTATGATGAATTTTATTTACAAAGATATAAAGTAGAATGTCAAGCACTTTTTGAAAGTCAATTTCTTGAAGATGTTTATGTTGTAAGATCACAATCAAAAAATATGTTGCTGTTCTTTAACTCCTTCTTCCAAATAGGATTGCTGCGCACTCGGTCACAAGTATATCTAATACGAGACACAATGATCGAATTAGTAACTTAGATGAAAGAGAATGGGATAAGTTTTAAAAATAATTTGGTAAAGAACTTGTCTAAAACTTTGCAGATTGCACTGATATTATAAGACAATTTGATTACTTTTATTTATTTTTTTTCAGAAAAGTGTTTTGTGTTGATAGTAACACTATCATTAGCTAATCTAAATGAAACTGTTTGGGAGTGCCATTTGGACTTCAATGAAGCCAAAAAAAAAAAAAAAAAAAAAAAAAATAGTAGTAAACCTACAAATCTCATAGTTGAACAGACCAAAATGGTGATAATTTCAAATTAACTCATTCATTAATACCGTAGGTCTCAAGGCTACCCTTATTCTAATTTCTTAGTTATGCAAAGAATAAGCATGTGAAATATTTTTCTGATGATTGATGAAACAATTATGTTTCCTATGACCCCCACTTCGGTAAATTCTTTGAAATCAGTTTGCCAAATTTAAATTATTGGAAGATAATTATAAGTTATCAAATAATACTGTTATCTTTTTAAAGGTATTTGTTAATAGCGTATTTGTTTGAAATATGTTATATAAAAGAACAGAGAAAAAACCTGGCTCTTATTCAAAATGGTCCAAACGAGGATAGATTTAGTTTCGGTGCCGTTAACTCTACCCCTCGTGAACAAAAATTCATCAAGCCAACTTGGTTCGGTCTTAAGATCTCCAAGTCAAAAATAATTTCTCCTTACCAGACCTTACCTTTCCAGTAGTCTCATCGTGCTTTATTGTATCTTTTTATCATTATCTTTCTGTGGATATTGCAATATTGTGGTGATCTGACGTAATAGTAACATTACATCCAGACACTGATATGCAATCATCTAATAAAGTAGAAATTGCATAATTAAAATTGTATTTAACACCTGTGAACTGTCACAAACCATTCTCTTTCTCTTTTATTATAAATATATCCTATAATCATAACAGACATCCTTAGATTTTTGCTTTATTCTTGATCATTTTAATAGTAAAAACAGTCTTACTGTTGTATTATCTTATGTAACTTGCAACAGTTATTTATTTGTATACTGACATATTCTTCTTCCACCATTATGAATAAAAAAAAACCTCCCAGGATTATCTTAAAACATTTGTTCGAGTTTAGATCGTGGTTCCATTGTATGTATTACACCATAAAGAAATAGAAACTATGCTCAACTTCATTCTACGTACGCCTTCTACCTGGTCCTTGAGATTATTTTTTATTCCGAGATGTACGAAACATTTTTTTTTAGTATTGATTAATCAGCAGCGTTAATATATTACTTTAGTTCCAATGAAGGGGAGCTCTGTGAGCCCGCTATGGATATAGTTTACATAAATTAAAAAAGTTTTTGATAGAAGGACTTGCCATCATAAAACCATTCTATATTTTAATATAATAAAATGCAATATTTACATCCACATTAGAAGGAATTTTAAGATTGAAAAGTGCATAATGATTTACCCCTATCTATTCTGAGTTCTCCAAAACTTATAAATTGTATTTAAAGGGAATATTTTTATAATCTCAAATTAAATGAAATCAATTCATTATTTTGTTACAATTTAAACACTTAATCTTCTCTATATCTTCTTTGTAAACAATTTAACTCAAAATAATAGTATAATACCCAATGTTTCCTTGTACATGCATTTAAAATTAAGCGAAAAAAAAACGATCGAGTAAAAACTTCAGTGAGCTTTACACCCCCGCTTCAAATAAAAAGCGCCAAAATCTAATGCCACACTTAGGAAATCATGTAAGAAATATTTCGCTTGTTAGCATAAAAAAAATCAGACGAAATACACCAAAAAATCTTGCTTTCAAATGTTGAACGTAGAGAAGACATATTTAAATGTGAAACAAAGCATCAGTGAAAATGAGGGAAACTTGCGTAACTTGGTTTAGGATATTTAAGCAGCGATATTAAATTCACCTTAAAATAAATTGTGCAAGAAAGAATAATAGTGGGTTTCATTTCTAGTCGTCCCACTTTTGGGACGAATTATTTTTTAATTTTGACCAATAAAATCGCTCTCCCATTTTAACTAAATTCGTCCCACTTTTTTTTGGGACGACCGGTGGGAGGAATTCTTATCTTTTTTGTTTAAATTTTTATTTAACACTACTACATCACTTGAAATGACTAGAAGCCCCAAACAGCTTCTGAGAGAAAAGCTTGAATCTCGCTTACGTATAAAGTTCAATAATTTATTTTATTTGTAAAAATGGGATGAATGGGTTTCATTTCTAATGAGTGGGAGAGTAATTTAATTGGCTGATGTTAAATTCATCCCAACAGTGGGACGACTAGAAATGAAACCCACTAATAACAAAAGTTTACCCTCGAAACAACCGTGACCAAACCTTGGTCCTAAAGTGTAACACTAAAAAGTTGCTTCGCCAAAACGTGTAACCACTGCCCGTTTTCTAATTTCTGAAATTGTTAAGAATTTTATGTATTATATAATTATTATTATTATATAAACAAATTGTATCGTTGTTGAGCATAAAGCGAAGTTAGAGTTATAGTTAGTCGTGCCTGAATTTTTAAAAATAATTTTATTATTGATATGAATATTGTATGTATATAAAAAGTATGCTATACAAAGCTAATTTTGACGTTCAACAACATTATATATCATCTTACCAACCGCAATGGCTTAGTTATGAATAGTTTCGGACTCCTTCAAAGATATATGAGTTATGAGAAATATCTTCTTTTAGCAATTACATAAAATTACATGAGAATTAGTTTACAGGTTTCATTATTTTGTTTATTTTAAAATTGACAATATATTTAAAAGTTATTTTAAAAAAACGGGCCCCGACTATGAGTTGGTAGTTACAGAATGCGTACAGTCGATATTTACAAAATAAAGCATTGAACATCTTGTTTATATTTAGACAACGTTGTTCTTAGCCTAGAAAACTCTCTTCTCTCTGAGATGCCCAAATTGTTGTAAATATTCTCGAAAGAGATTAACAAATATGGAGTTTCTTTAAACCTTAATTTAAGCATAACTAAAACTTTGATTCAGCCAATAGTAACTTGAACTTGAAACCAAATTAAACGTATAAATGGTAAACAATATATGTGGTACTTGACGTTGTTACTGTTGTTAAAAAAAAAGAATGATATAAAAATTACTTAACTGAACTATCAACAACTGTTCATTTCCAAGCCAGTATCTTTAGAGTTTCTAAGTTTCCTTAGGACGTGGGAATTTTAGCTAGCGAATTATTAAAACAGTTTAGCTTCAAGACATTTCTCTGCTGCGAAAAAAAAAGTGTGTTACTTGATGAAAAAAATTCAGTTTTCAGATTTATTGTAAGACTCTCACTAAGTTAAATTTACGTTTAGGGATTGCTTGCGCCCCTTATCTTAAGTTAACCGTTGGTGTATTAAATCATAAATCACAAGGAAACTAGCAGTTGTATTGTGTAATAAGTTTACTTTGTAGTTTATTCAGAGAGAATATTAATTATTGAAATTATTGGGGCTTACTAGATAATAAGTTTTTCTATATCTTTCAATTTCAAAGATATATGCTTGAGTTTTATCAAGCGATAAATCAATAATTGGCCTTATTTCTTTTTTTTTTGAATATTTTCTTATATTTTTCTTTTTTACTTTGCCGTTTCCGCTTTAAAATTACTCTTTAAAGCTATATGATAGAGAATAACGTGAAGAAAAGGAATTGAGTCCAATAAACAAAGAGGCGGTGAAGGGAACTCTATTGATTAAAAGCACTTATGTTAAGAAATGACAGTATTTATTATTTAAGACTGTCTTATTGTTATGTGGAGTCATTTTAGATATTTGAAAACAATAGGCCTATGAACTCCAATAGCAGTGGAGATATTACAATCTAAAATTTTAGCCAAATATTTTGATTTCATACTTCATTGTGATATGTCAGATGGCAAACTGGCTCAGCTTAAATTGGTCTGAACGCAAGCTCTTTTCCATTGATAAACAAAGCGGGATGAGCTAATTATTGAAGTCGGCAATAAGTACTGTTTACCAGGTATAACAGACCTTCTGGTGGTTGTAGCTATAAACTCTAAGGATATAACAAGAATCGACACAATGTAATGACATAACTAAGAATAGAATTAAAAGGAGCTATTTTAAGTAATAATTATATATTGCAAACCTTTTTTTTTTTTTTTTTTTTTTTTAATTAAATACTTCTAGAAGTCAATGGCTGGGAGTCTCTTGAAATCTATAGGAGTTGTACAATAAATCCGGGTTATCAACCCCTTTTTTAAATCTTAACAATGTAAACAGAAGAAAATTATTATATGTCTCGTACGATCAAACTTATTTATAGACCTATAAATTCAGTTCAAGGCAAATAATTGATTTGGAATTATCTTAGTGAAGATATACTATTCATTTGACTAGGAAGTTTGTTTTATATTAAGTGTATTATATGCATATGTATCCACTATTCATAATATAGCTTTTATAAGTGGCACACAAATAACTAGATTAAGCATACTTAATGTTGGCTTACCTTACACATTAAGTTACGTGACTTTTATTTATCCGTTGCAGTTACAAGTCTATAGTTGTTTTAAAAAATGTGATATTTTAAAGCTTAAAAAAAGTAAATGTTTTATTTTAAAAAAAAAAGTTTTTTTTTTTTGTTCAAATTCCTTATGAAACCACAAACTACCTAGCCTTATTTAACCTGTTAATTTTAGAAAGAGGCGTCAATTAACTGCATTATTATCATTTTCGATTCAATCCAATTTCAAATATCTCTCACGTTTACGAAAAGCATTGTCGTTTCTTTAGTTTCTTTTCTTGCCTTCATATCCCCTCATCCAGATTTTCGTATTGTTTATTCATAATTTTTTTAAACTTTTTTTGAAGTGATGCGTCCTGTTTTGAATACAATTGATAAAGTAAAAACAAGTCAGATTTTATGATATATTTTGTTTTCCATGTTTAACAAAAACAATACTCCTTCATACCTATACTTGAGATATTACATAGTAAACTATTTCTATATAACTACATCCTGAATTTGGAAAGGAAGTGCAAAAATGGCCAATTTCCATATAATAGACAATAATTACAAGTCCTCATTCCTCATCAGCATATCCAAGAAGTTTCAGAATTACATATACTGTAGTTAACGTAATAGATCAATTCATTTTTGTTTTCTTTAATAGTGGTTCTCCCCATGTGTTAGCCTCTAACAAAGTAGTAAACGTTTTTAATAATTTAAAAAAACTGAGATCTGAAAAATAAAAATAAGATATGAAACACAAACATATGATTTTTTATACCTTTTTAAATCGATTGTTCTAAATACGTATATACTTAGCTGCGCCATATTATGTATAAAATAGTTTTAGTTTTTACTTCTTTTTATATGAAGGGATTAGTAAAATATACATACTATATACATATATTGATATTTTCAAAAAACACTGTAATAGAAAAAAAAAAGAAAAAAAAAAGAAAAAAAATTGAGAAAGTGTAAATGATAAATAACATTACATATATTATTTCCTAGACAGGTTAGTTATTTTAGTGAAAATAAACTTCTCAAATATTAAAAGTTGATTGACTACTACTCAAGAAAAGGGCGGTTAGCGACAAATCAAGGTCATGAAGTCATATGTTACAATAGTGTTACACGAGTACAGAATTGAAAATCAGTATACAGATATGACGTTCAATTTAATCCTGAGTACAACTTAATAACAATTCTTTGTATTTTCAGAATACCTGTATCTTCTTAGCCTTATCTCTGATTGAAAAAGTGATAGGAGTAGACTGGGCTTGGTATCTATCAATAAGATAACTGATATGTTCTATTTTACACCAAATAGAAATTCTGTTGTTAGATACAATAGCAGTAGAGATTTTCAAGCAAATATTCAGAAATTACCACATCAGCCTATATGCGAATCATAATATAGATCGACTTAGCAAATGAAAATTAGTCCGGGAAGATCTCTAACTAATAAAAACTTCGGGAAAAATAATTATACGTTTCAGGTATAGTAAGTGATGACAGCTGTAATTATATAAGATATATTTAGCTTTGTTCTTTCTGAAAACATTCTCATAATAGATTGTAAAACTTCATGGGAATAACCACAAGAATAAATATAAATCCATAATTCATCATTTGAGAAGAAAAAAACCAAACAAATATAGATTGATTTAAAAAAAAGCTTCTATTAATATATAAATACAAATTCGTTGAGTGTAATCTAAAGTTTTATTTACATTCCAAAAGCCACATGTAAAAAGAAAAATATGCAGTGAGAAAGAGAAAAATAAAGCGGTTATAAAATATATGCTAGAGAATTCTAAAGATAATAGTAGCGATAAAACAGCCATATACATATAAAACAGAAAGAAAAAACTATATGCATAAAACCGAATTAAATTAAGGAAATCCAAGAGTCTGAAGAAAAAAATGGGAAGTTGAAAGCAAGGCCAAGTTATACACTTGAGAGGAGTATTATTTATAGTTAAAATTTGATAGTGGTGTGTACGAGGTAATTAGGAGCAAAAGAAACATTATCAAAGATAAAACTGTAGTTAGTAATGTATTTGATTGAAAGAAGGTTAGGGATCTATAGAATTATAGTATTTCTGAAAATTGAACCAGAAAAAAAAGATGTAAAACGAAGTTTGTAAGGAAAGAGTTACATGAAGGACTTCTTCCATATATGCCCTCCTACTCGCCTGTAGATAACGAACATATGTTCAAGGTATTCAGAGGCAATAATACTCACTTTTATTCTGACCTCACCTTCTTTCCAACGAACTATAAAATTACTTGAACTGAATGTTTAACAGCTATCCTATAATTTAAAACAAATTATTAAGGCTTGAACAACGAGTAAACCGATTTCCAATCAGTTTTAAACAATAAAAATGAGTAACAAATTTTTATAAGCCATTAGATCAAGTAAAAAAAAACAGAGATTTACAATAATTTATATAGCTATTTGATATTTACTATAATCTTTTCAGCCCATGAAGTCCTCTATTTGAGCGTATACAATTAAGTATCTCATAAGAAGCACACGTATATTTAAGGTATAATTATTTTTGAAGCTCTCTACTAGACGTAATTTAACTCATTAAAACTATTTGTTTATTATAAGTTACTTATAAATAGTTACATACATAGAATTCTATGATATATATATGCAGATAAAACGTGTAAAGTCGAGTCGGTCTAAGAACAAAGAAAAATAGATATTTTTTTGTCTCCATCTTTCCATCTTTCCATCGAAACATTTGATTATAAGATCTTGGTATCTTGACCGTTTCAAAAAGGTAACTCAAAAATATAACTCCATTTAAGTATGACCATAGCTGTGCCACTAACTATATATTTTTGGTCTAACACAGCCTAATTCTTAAATATTAATATTGCTTCTGTTTTCTAAAAGAGAACAACTGTTTTTCTAAAAAAGTAGATAATTATTTTTCTCCGGCAATTTCTTTTGTAAGAGATGTTCTACACTTTATAATCTAAGATATTTTATCAAAAAAAAAAGGAACCTTCAATCATCTTCGATTTAAGGCCGCAATTTTCTGAAAAAATTGGCCATGATACGATTTAAGGCCACAAAAGTCTGAAATTTTTTTCAGCCTTAAATAGAGCGGGTACAGTATAATAATAAATAAAAAGTATCACGAAGTATAATATACTATCCTTTGATGTGTATATGAATAGAGATCATGTGTGAACATATGTAAACACTTTTTTTTTCATGTCTAATAACCGTTTTATACTTTAATAATATACCAGAAATAACCCAACTTGTTCTCAGAATATATCTATTTTTTTTTTTTTTTTGGTGTTATTAAAATAAATCATCCTAAAATTCCATTTGAGTTGATCAAATTCTCTTAATATATCTGTTTTATTCCTTTTTTTTTTTTGATAATGCTGACCATATTTACATAACCATATAGTTACTGACATCTTTTTTAAAAAACTAGCTTTTCCAATTGTAATGATGTATAAAAAAAAACTGTAAAACTCTTGAGCATGTTCGTTTTTTTTTATTAAATGAACTATAATGTATAATTATTACAGCGCGGGTAGTCTATATAATATCATAAAAACATTTGGGATTTATGGAATTGTGCAAAGCAGCATTTAATAAGTGAGATCAAACCAAAGCTGGTATTATATAGCTCCAATTTTAATCGTCTTATTGGATCCTTTACAATAAATTAACTATTATATTAAGAATTTTGCTATAAAATGCCATATGTTTGAATAGAATATGATAAAAAACTCTTTTTATACTCGATCGCCTATTTTTTTTTTTTAATTTCAAGTACTTCAATTCGATCCTCAATGTTTTTATTTCTTCATAGTATTTATTAAAATTAAAATATTTTAGAAGAGGGGCTACCTAAATGTGCATCCCAAGCTTCATAAAAATAAAGCTATCAAATATATATATATATATATATATATATTAGTGCACCAGCGTATGTAAATACGTAACTAAAATGTTTAAAAAAAATATATTCTCTAAGAGTTGCAAATTATTCTGTACTGATGATCCAACTCAACTATTAAAAAAGTTCCAGTGCGATTTTTTTTTATCTTAAAATAAAATGCACTAGTTCCTACAATTATATTATTTCTTTCTAAAAAATTTGAATCAAATGTTATTACGCCCCTTCGTTTTCAAATCATAATATTGACTATTTGTGGTAATACAAAAGTAACTGATCTGAAAAAATTACAATGGTATTTAATAACTACTGCTGTGCTTACTTCCTAAATAGACTAGCCAGGAACAGTGATATAAATATATAGGTAAAATAATAGTCTGTAAAGAGTAAATAACAAGGCCATCGTTCGGTACTACATAAAAAGAGTAATTTTTTTTTCTGAATTACTTTAAACACTTACATCTTATCTAAGTATTAATGATCAGCCACGAGGAAGGCTTTGCAATTACTCACACTTTTGTATAGATACACTGAACGCACTTCATTTTAAAAATAAATATAGTTAATACATACCAGAGTCTATATTCATTTTTGATTGATGTACTTTTCAAAACTTAATAAATTTGAGGCTTTAAAAAACTATCCAAAACTTTCGCGTTTTTATACATAAAAAAAGAAAGTCGTTTCTCTTTGTTGCTCAAACAGAATACAAAAACTCAGATAAAACGAGACATTGCAAAATATAAGACTTTCCATTAATGCTTTTATGTAGCAATTATACTGTTAGTATAAGCTTACAATTCTCCCGGCTAGATTTGGCAGCTCTTCTTTAATACATTTAAAAGATCTTTTAATTTTAAAAAAAAAATTGTTCCTTTCCCTGAAGAATAAACAAAAGTTCCATAAATGGAACGAAAGGTAAAATTATCGAATGATTTAATAGAACGAGAAACAACAATTGTATCAGGAGACCTGTCGTACAAATGATAGGTATATCAAATGAAAGCGACAGAAAAGGCGAATGCATTTAAAAAAAAAAATTGAGATCGCAGGAAATCTAATATTGAAAAATACCTTAATAACTCCATAATAACATTTTGAATAATAAATTCGCAATTATTCTTGAACAGTTTAATGTTTAAGACGAAAGATAAAAAACCAAGAACTAATTGATATTCGCTCCTTAACTTGTATGCAGACCAAATAGGAAAGCCGTTTTTATAAGCTCTCTCTGACGTGATTCCTAATTAATGAAACGCCAATCCAGATGGACATACATATTGCTTCATACAAAATATAGGCATAAAAAAAAAATTTAATATCACTAATTAAATCAAGAATTTTTTTTTCTTTTTTTTTTTTTTTTTTTTTTTTTTTTTTGCAAAATAGAGATCTTCGAATATTAGACATTTGAATTATCGAATTGATTCGGATTATATTCCAAAAAAGGCTCAAAGTGTAATGGAATTAAGTTGGGGAGATAAAAAGGACACTCATTTACCACTCTTTTCATTTCCAATGATGTCCAATGAGGGAGTAACCCGGGTACATACCCTCACTTGATTAGAAGAACCGTATTTTGTATTTTAATGATATTAGTATACAACAGTATAATAGTAGAACAATAGCAGTTATCATATATTCATACATAAGATTAAATAAAAATGATAACTTTCAATAGCTTGTTATTACCGGAAATATTATAGTATGAGAAGCGTTTGTTTTTGTTGTACAAGACACCATCCATAGTATGTCTAGAACATACAGCAAAGACGCTAAAAGGACTTATGTCCCCCTCGAATTTAAGGTCTATACAAAAAAAAGGTTGTTATGTACCACAATTGTTACCGTTAACGTTAATTATGCAAGAGTTATTGGGATCAAGTATTTGGTAACTTGAGTTGTCTGTTTTATATAAATACTGCTTAATTGATCTTTTGGTGTCCATTATACTTTCAGGATCCATGCAAGTTTTTTTTTCTATTTTTTTTTCATCAAAATAAGAGGGTAAAACTGTAAATGTATAAGATTATAGGTACGTTAATTTAGTTTTTGAGAAAATCAGCGTGGACCAAAGAATATAAAGATATTACCAAATGCAAGAAATTGGATATATTCAGATTGTCATTTCCTTCCGGAGCATAATGGCGCACGCATCCCGATTTTCGTAACAATCGACGGAAACATAACCATTCTATTTATAATGGTATGAATTATATACATTTTTTTTAAAAAAAAAAGATTATATGAAATATATGCTATTTATTTAAAAAGAAGATTAAAGATAAACACTTTTTCGCATCATTTTTTTTTTTTTTATCTTTAAAAAAACCTGCTCTGTGTGAAGAGTTTTCAATTTAAGTTTCGGTGCCACCTTCTCTCTCACGTGGATTATTGTGTTATTTTGGGAATGACCGTTAGAGAACTTTTTCTTTTTGGATTATTTTTGTTCAATCACTCTATAGTGAAAAAAATCGGGTAGAAATTCTTTTCCTATTTAATATTTTTTTTTTAATTTCTATATATATACCCACTATTTTCTTTTTCTTTTTTTCTTTTTTTCTTTTTTTTTCTTCTTATCCTTCTTCATATATATAAACCGTTACTTTTTTTTTTTTACATCAATAAGTGAGCATGAATAACTGCAATTGGAATAATTCTGCTTCATTAAATGAGGGTTATACTGGTTCGAATACGGCTTCTAATTTCTCACCATATCACACTAGTGGCTACTGTACACCACCTCTTGGAAATCCAAGTGATCAATTGACAACATCAGTGTATCCGTATTCAAGTTACTCTCAAGAAGATTGTTCATCCTCTGGTTGTAGCTCATCTATCACTAATACACCGGAACTAGAAGCTCAATCTTTTCAAGATACTGTGTCGTTCTCAGCTGCAATTGATCCCACGCTTTTCTCTTCAGTACAAACAAGTTATCCGCAAAAACACTTGTTGATGCCTTTGTTGACACAACCTGAAACACAAATCAATTCCCAGAAAGTTTTGTCACACTCTCTTCATCAACCGTCATTTCAAAATATTGACACAGTTGGTGTCTCATATTCGCTTCATCCTGCTACATCCTATTATCCCTCACCCATCATGTCAACTGCTAACACGTTTGAGACACATTTACGTCACACAGAAGATTATACATCTCACTTATTTTATAGCAACGCACTTCCATCTTCATCTTCATCTTTATCCAACATGAGTCATATTAATAGTTCATCGGCACCACCTACCTACAGTTATAATGTTAATCACAGTTACATGACAAGAGATGTAAATTATGAAGCAAGAAGCTATACAGTATCACAACAATTACAACAATCATCACAACAGTCATCACAACAGTCATCACAACAGCAATCACAACAATCAAAACCACAGCCACAGCAACCAAAAACAACAGTTGAAGGGCAAAAAAAGATAAATCAAATGTGCAAACCAACAAGTGGGAATATATTTCCTTGTAAAGAGCCCAACTGTAACAAAATGTTTACTAGACCTTATAATCTCAAGTCACACATGCGGACACACACAAATATTCGCCCTTTTGCATGTCATTATAGACCATGTGATTGGAAATTTGCAAGACCTCACGACTTGAAGCGTCATGAACTTCAACACAATGGACACAAACCTCATGGCTGTAATTTCTGTGGCAAAAAATTCGCAAGATGTGATGCTTTAAAACGTCATTGGAAAGTAGATAATGCATGTGCACAAGCTTTAAAACAAGATATTTTGTTCAATGATGGAAAAGAATCTAATTCTAACAAGCGGAAGAAGCGGACATTATAGACTTGTGCTTTGATTTTACTTCCCCTGACATTATCAGAAGAAAAAAAGCCTCTCCTTTATATATACCCAATTATATTGGACTACTTTTTTGTTTAATTCCTTTTATATTTATACATCTATTATGTCTATCTCCCTTTTTTTTTCTTTATGCGCTAATATACTTTTAATCGTTTGTAATATCTTTAAAATAAATGTTTTAATTATATTTTCTTTTACATACAGTAGAGAGAAAGAATAACACATTAACACATATTGTGTTTAACTGAAAGTTTTTTTTTTACTTTTTCTTAAACTTTAAAAGAGAAGGCAAAAAAATATCAATGGGACCTGCTTTTTTAAGAAATTCATGCTAAAAAAAAAGTTAAAAAAAAATCTCTCCACAAAAAAATTACTTGATTAAACTTACACTTAATAGTTCAGCGGCTGTGGCTCGAGATTTTACATCAACACATAAACAGACGGCTAAATAACTCTTTAACTCTCGTGATAGCTTGTCAGGATTTTTAAGTGAAGGAGTTCCGTTTGTAGCAATAAGATAAAGAGCTTTTAAAGGTTCTTCATCTAAATAAGGAGGTTCATTTTCAATCATTTCAATTGCCATAATACCCAAAGACCAAATGTCTACTTTTGCACCATATTCTTTTTGCTTTACAATTTCAGGTGCCATCTATTTAATATAAAAAAGGTTAAATTATATTTTGTACGTGTAAATTTGTGCGCATCGAAATTACCCAATAAGGAGTGCCAACCATGGTAGCTCTTTTATTCCTTTGATCAGTTAATTTTGCACAATATCCAAAATCGCTAATTTTAACTTGACCTTGAAAGTTTAACAAAACATTATCTGACTTGATATCTCGATGAATAATATTTTGTGAGTGTAAATGATCTAAACCTTTTGCAGTTTCAAAACAAACAGTAGCTATTTGTTGTTCAGTCATTGTGTTATTGTCAATGACATCTGTTAATGCGCCTCCTTCCATGTACTCCATCACAACCCATAAATCACCCCGTACCAAGAAAGAATCAAGAAAGTTTACGATATTACCATGATGCGATTCCTTCATAATCATAATTTCATTCACAATTAAGTCTAATCTGGATTGTTTTGATAAATCCATTTGTTTAACTGCTACTCTCTCGTTACTTGTAAGGTGATTTGCTAAATAAACAGAGCCGGATGCACTAATATAAGAAATAATTTGTTTACATATATAGATTTTTCCGGGTTATTTGTGTATAAGAAAAAATATATATATTTACCCTTGCCCAATACGCTTTGTTCGTTTATATATTAGATTAGGATCTCCACTTGTCACTACAGAGCCTATATAAAAAAGTTAGTATAACTATATCTTTTTTTTTGAAAATACTTGCGTAATCTTTCCATGATTTGTGCGTCGCTCATGGTACTGACTCGTTGATCTTGTTTTTTAGAAGTTTGCTTTTTATCATTATTAGAAGAAGGTACAGGAGTAGATATTTGAGGTTGAGGATTGGGTAGGACGGATAGTCTATTTTTACAGGATATAATAGATGTCTTTTTTTTTATAGTCTGAACTTCGGTACGTTTTGTTATAATTTCATCACGATCTAATGCAGCTGTAGACTCCTTGAGACTCTCTTTGTCTCTTTCAAAACGTGTACCACGGTCGGTCCGATCAGGTAAACGTTTATTATTGGCTGCTGTCACTTTTCTTGGTAAGGATCCATTTACTAGAGTAGGTGTAGGCGAATAAAGTAATCTTGTATCTTCTCTACTTGTGACCTATTGTAATTATGAGTAAAACTATAATATATAATTTTAAACCAAAATTCCTTACTGGTGTTAATTTTAGTCTTTCTGCTTCATTAGTCTAAACAAAAATAAATATTTTAGTCTTTGGTGATTAAATTCTTGTATGAACTGTAATAGTTTTTATAATTATTTTCTACCTGTTGTATTTTAAGTTTTTCCATCATCAATTGAACATCTTTATCCATTCCTTTAACAATATTTAGATCTACGACAGGTAAACTAGGCTCTTCTGTTAAGGTGTTTACAGGTGGTCTAGGAGGTGGTTCTCGAATATGCCTTGGCGCAGGTGTAGATCGACTTGGCTTTGGATTAGATAACTTCTTCTCTTTGTCGTCATTTGTTGTTGCCTTAGATCCATATCCGCTCTTTTCTTTTCTCGTCTGTTCCGTATAGAATTCTAATGCTTCCAATACAGCTTGAGGATTTTTAGCTGCATCTTCTGCTGTGATTTTCGAACCTTTTAATAATGCATTCCATTGATCTGGTAAGCCCTAGATAAATCGTTATTATCATATATTATACAGCCCTATTTAAATAAAACTTACTGTAAATGCTCCAGTAATAGGATCAAAACCAACATGAACTCTATGAACAAAGTTGGTTGGGTCTGAAGCACCTAAAGGAGATCTCTATTCTCCGTGTTATTCACACTCTCCATAACATTATATATATATATATATATATAAAAGAGAGACTTACTTCATAAATCTCACCCATCCAAGAATACAATTCGTCATCGTTACGACAAGCAATATAATATGATTTTGATTTGGTACCTAATTCAAAGCAATGTGATTTTAATTCTGATCGAGCTACAGTTGTAATTTCTTTTAAAAAGACTAGGGCAACACATTGTCCAGTTTGCTATATTATATATAATTAAAAAGCAAGTACAAATAAATAAATATTTATATTTCACTTTACTTCATTTCTATGAAAAGTGATTGTCTGATCACGCAACACAACATATCGCTTGGACCAGATCCAAGCTCTTAATCCGTCTTCTTTCACTTGTAGGAAACCGTCAATTTTAATCTCCGCCATTTTTTGTAATTCTCTTTATTATTATAATGTAGAGGAGAAAAAGAGAAAAGAGAAAGAAGAAAAAAAGAGATGGAAAATAAAAAATAAAATAAAAAGAACTATTTTAACATGGTTGTTTTAAATGAGGGGTGATTCATTTGAAAGCAACAAAAGGGGCAATATAAAAAAAAGGGGTGACGCTCAGGGGCTTTTTTTTTTTTTTTTTTTTTTTTTTTTTTTTTGATGGGTAGAATAGAATTGATAAATTCAATTTGTAATCTGTTGACATGGTAACAGTAAGTTAATATAAAGTGCTCTGTTGTCATGGTACAGAGTCACATATTACAATAAAAAGAGGTGATGATTTTTCTTCGTAGGAGTGACATCGGATCAAGTTCCGGTTATGAGTTCAATGCAGGGAGAAAGAAGAAAAGAATATATTATGATAGCTGCAATGTATAAACTGATAAAATGGCGGCCATTGCCACATCAAGATAAATAATCATCTATTGGTTCAACTAAGGATTCAATGCGGTTTTTGGCATATTTGTTTGCATGTATTAACCTTGTTTTTTTTAAAAATATATAATATAAACTCCCTGTTTTTTATTATTTTTTTTTTATTTTTGTGCCCCCCTCGTTCACTATGATGTTCCCTCCCCCCTTTTTTCTTTGTTTTTTTTTCAATATAGATATATAAATATATATTTTGGATACGCATTTCGCCAAAATTGAGTAGTCTCCCTTTTTTAATTTTTTTCTTTTTCTTTTTTTTGTTTCTTTCTTCTTTCTTCTCTCTCTATTTTTTCTTCTTTTTTTAAACTAATCATAATAAAAAAAATAAATATAAATATTCACATAAAAAAAAACAAACCCAACCATTTTTTATCAACCAATCAAAATGATGAAAACCCATACGTATAGTAAAAAACAACCGTTGGAAGAAAAATCAGATATCGCGTCTGGTTACAGTATGCCACCACCTTCAAACCATAATACTTCGAGTCGATTAGCAGAAATTGATGACCTAAAATTATTTTTTGCAACAGCAACTCAACAATGGGATGCGAGCAAACCATTAAAGAGATTTGTATTACCAGCAGGCGAGAGCGTTTCTTGTGTATTGTGGAACGATTTGTTCTTTATTACAGGTACTGACATTGTTCGATCGCTCACTTTTCGTTTTCATGCATTTGGTAGACCTGTTTCAAATCCAAAGAAATTTGAAGAAGGCATCTTTAGTGATTTGAGAAATTTAAAGCCTGGACATGATGCTAGACTAGAAGAACCAAAATCTGAATTACTAGACATGCTGTATAAAAATAACTGTATTCGTACCCAAAAAAAACAGAAAGTTTTCTTTTGGTTTTCTGTACCACATGATCGTCTTTTTCTTGATGCTCTTGAACGTGATTTAAAGCGTGAAAAGATGGGAATGGAACCAACTACTATGGCTGTGGCTGAACCTGCTACTTCATTATCACTTGATTCAACCCAAGAATTATTTGATCAATTAAGAAAGAGTATGTCTCAATCTGCTGCTGCTACAGCTCAAGCAATTGAAGATGATATTCATCATCATGGTCCAATGCCTAATACTAGCTTATCCCTTACACATGGTAATAATATGTAATATAATAACCCCTCTTCTTGGTAATAACATAATTATTTTTTTAGCCTCCGAACATCTCTGGTCAAATAACAACAATCCACCTTGGTCTTCTTCTCAATCGAGATTAGAAAGAGCTGCCTCTCAAGCAAAGCGTTCTCGTGTTAATTCAGTACCTGCAAATATTGGACAACAACAACAATTTCAATTAATGCAACAAAAGCAAAATCGAATGAGTCATGGTTCTTACTTTTCGACTGCAAACAAATCTCGTCAACATCATCGTACTTCGAGTTCTGCTTCTTCTTTATTATCATCATCAAATAAGAGTGATCAAGACATGTTATTTAATGATAACAGTAGTACTGTTTCTTCATTAACTGAAATATCAAAATCTGTACTTTCTTCTCCTATTCACACCAAATTCAATCATCACCCAGATTACCTAGATCCAATTTCTCATGGTGTAGATCAATTGGAAATTACTTCTTCTTTATCAAGTCACAGTACTTCAACTACAAATAGTGTTGTATCTCATGTTATGCCTTCTAAATCACTTGATTCAAATGCAATGAAAAAGACCAAGACTATCTTTGGTAATCTTAGTTTATTCGATGGCTCACCTACTTATAAACAACGTAGACGTCGTGCTGCATCCGTATCTTCTTCTGCCTTAAGCACAAGTGGTGGTCCTGAACGTGTTCGAAGACATGAAAAATGTCATACTCGTACTCCTTCTACTTCAACCAATTTACCAATCAATAATAAAAGTAGTCGATTAGCTATGGCAGCTGTCAAAGCTGGTTTTGCTCCAAATCAAATAATCACTCAACCTACTACAATGCAAATGATTCAAAACAATCCAAATGTTATCCCAACTTGGTCTACTCCTTCAACTCATCATACAATGGATTATTTGTGCCCTGTAACCAATTGTGAAAGAATATACAAGAGACCGGATCATCTTGAACGTCACATGAATTCCTCTCACATCATGACTCCTCAAACCTTTGTATGTAATGTATGTGGTAAACCTTTTTCTCACTCTGACAGTTTAGCTCAACATCATAAACTTGAACATGAAATGAGCCCCCATGACCATCACATTTCGCTAATGAACAATGACAACAACGATGACGATTCCTCTTCACCTGATGATCACCATCAACGTACCTTTAATAACAATTTTCAAAGACGCCAAGTATTAAACCATCAAGGGAATAACAACCAATCAAACGACACATTTTATTCTTCTCCTCGACACTCATTTGATGGATCCCGTTCAAGTGGTTGGTCTAACAATATCTCAACTACAGGTAGTACCAACAGTAGTTATTGCAGTAGTCGTAGTAGCACTTTAAGTCCCATGTTGGATGTTATTCTTGATATGCCTGATACCCAATCCACTCAAAAGACTAATTTAAGCACACCAATTATTACCAACCGTAACAACTCAAATGATTCTCAATTACTATCTTTTTATCCAACTGTATCTACAAGTGAGCAATGGAATTCAAGCGATCCTACTTTATTAACAACCATTCAAAGCTCTTCTTCACTTGAAGATGATTTCTCTTCATCCTCTGCCTCTTCACCTTGTTCAACGCTCGTATTTGGTCAAGATTATAAGCAATGCAATATGACTTTACTTTCACCTTTTAAACCTCATCATCCAATTCATCAACAAGACATGTTACCGTATTACCCACCACAACAACAGCATCAACAGCCCCATCAACATCAGCATCAACATCAACATCCACATCAGCAAAATCAACAGCAACAACAACAACAACACGTAGATGAATATCAATTTGTTGAAGATGTCTCTATGCTAATTACACCAACCGAATTCTCTACTTATGCACCCTATATTGATCAACAATACACTCCTTTTATTACATCACCTGATATGAATGCCGTTTTTGGCGCCTAAATATATAACAAAAAATCCAACAAAAACAAAACAACAAAAACTTATATAACCATGATTTAAACCCCCCTCCCCCTTCACAGCCAACAAAAAAAGCACTTATTTATTTGTTCTATGCTTTTTATAACTATGACATTTTCCTATGTTAGATTTTTCTTCTCTTTATGTCTCTTTTTTAAGCCCACAACTCCCCCCATTTTTTTAACTTTATTAGTAGTAATTTATATTTATGAATAACCCCCCTTTCTTTTTTATTCCCCCAATCAATAATATTTATTTTTTTTTGGCAGTAAAAAACCATCATGATTTACAAATGACCCTTTTTTTTTAATCACGTGTACAGTTTATGATATACATGTATATAAAACAGGTCCAGTTTTTATTTTTGCTTTTATTTCTTCTTCTTCTTTTAAAAGATGTATAAAATACTGGTCTTGTTGCTACAGCTACTTATTGTAGTAGAGTCAAGACATATTAAGACAAAAGTGGTCATATTGGGTGCAGGTGCATCCGGTATCTCGGCTGCAAAAACATTGTCTGAATTAGAGTTGAACGATTTCATTATTTTAGATGCCCAATCGTTTGTTGGTGGTTAGTTTTTTAAAGTTATAATTTTGTTTTGACGTACCTTATTTCTTTTTCTTTAAAAAAAAGGCAGAGTACAACATGCACAGTTCGGTAATAGTCAAGTGGAATTAGGCGCAAATTGGGTAAAGCTAATACTATATGTATGAATATTTGTTGTTACTAATGTCTTTTTCTTTTTTACTATAATCCAGATTTATGGAAAGGGTCAAAATCCAATATATAAATTGGCAATAGATCACGATTTAAAGACTGTAGCCAACGATAAAACTAATTTAGCTTTTTTTGATGAGCAAGGTATGCTAATGGATCAAAATCAAGGGACATCTGTTTATGATGAATTTGAATCTATCAAGCTCAGATTAGTCGCTTATGCAGGTAACTTTTTTTTTTACTTTTCTTATGTAATTAAATACTTTTTTCGTATGTATATTTTTTTATTTATAAATATTTTATATAGAGCAAAGAAAGAAGAATAGACAAGTAGATCTCTCGAGTAGGTTAGCACTTAGTTTATTAGGTTGGAATCCAAATACACCATTAAAGGCTGCGATAGAATATTTCAATATCGATTGGGAGTTCTCTGAACCTTCTGAAATGTGCTCATTAGAATATGCTACCGGAATAGATGACACTGTTACCGGAACCTATCCATTTGGAAATGAATTTGTGGTAGATGGCAGGTAAACTTTATCATTTTTGTTTATTGGACTTGATAGTATATCGGTTGTTTATATACATGTAAATATAAATCCCTCTTTTTTATTTAAAAAATAATAATCTGTAGAGGTTTTAATCATATCTTTAAAGAAGAAAGCAAAACGTTTCTTAAAGCCAACGATACCCGCCTGCTGTTAAATACGCTAGTTACAAAAATTAATTATAATGACCATAATGTGACAGTATTTACCAGTAATGGAGACACAATAGAAGCCGACTATGCAATCTGTACATTTTCGTAAATATTATTTTGTTGATGCGTTACACATGTGTTATTCTTACCAAAAAAAAAAAAAAAAACTATATTAGGTTGGGCGTATTACAAAGTGATTCAGTAGAGTTTAATCCCATTTTTCCAGAATGGAAACGAGAATCCTTATTAAGTTTTCATATGACCACATACACAAAGATTTTTTTAAAATTTGAATCTAAATTTTGGCAAGATTGGCAGGTATAATATAATTACTTGATTTTTTAATTTTTTAATTTAACCTTTTTTTTTTATCTATTCTCAGTTTGCGCTTTATGCCAATAATGTAACACAACATGGTGGTTATTACACTGTTTGGCAAAATTTGAATGCGCCAGGTTATTTATTTCAACAACAAACAGATAATATATTAATGGTAACAACTACTGATGCCGAATCTAAAAGGATAGAACGAATGACGGACACCCAAGTCAAGCAAGAAATCATGCAGGTCGTTCAACGCATGTTTGGTGTCTGGCAAGAACCAACTCATATCTTAATCCCACGCTGGCATCAGCATCCTCTCTTTCGGGGTTCTTATTCAAATTGGCCTATTGGTGCTCTACAAAAGCATCACCTGAATATGCGCGCACCTTTAAAGAATACTTTATGGTTTGCAGGTGAGGCTATGTCCGCTGATTACTATGGTTTTTTGCATGGTGCTTGGTTCGAAGGTAAATATGTCGCAAACATGATCGCACGTTGCTTATCAAATCATTCTTGTCCACAAACTGAAATGTACAAGTACGTCACTGGTTGTGATGATATTAAACCTCCAACCCCACCATCATTTCTCCTTCAACAACCCTCTTCTTCTTCTACTTATTAGATCCCCCTTTTAACATTTGTCTTATCGCATATAAATAAATAAAAAAATAGACTAGAGTTTTTCAGCAAGATTATCTTGTTATCTTTTATTAAAAAGCTGATAATCGAGATAAACTATGTACTTGCGGTTTAGTTCTATGCGTTATGTTAGACTTTCTTTTTAAAATGATATGCTTATGAAAGCTGGATGATCCATTGTATCTTCTTGAATACATATCCTAAAAAAAACCCATCTTTCTTTCATTCACCTGTGAGATGAAATGACGTCTTTTACTGAGTTCTAACTTCGAACGAAAATTTTTTACATAAATTTTTCTTTGTTAGAAAAAAAAGCCTCATTCATACTTTACTTTATCTAATTAAATATGTCCGGTAGACAAGGTGGTAAACTTAAGCCTCTCAAGAAGCCCAAGAAGGTTCAAGGCGATGAAGATGAGGTAAATAGAAAACAGATAGTTTTTTTTTTTTTTTTTTTTTTTTTTTAACTTTTTTTATTCACATTTTCAATCGATGTAGGAGGACATTGCCTTCAAGAAGAAGAAGATGGAAGAAGCCAAAAAGTTAAAGGAAATGCAAGCTAAGGCTGCTGGAAAGGGTCCTTTGCGTAAGTAAAAGAAAAAAAAATATTTACAGCCTTATCTAATTTGTTATTGTAGTCAGTGGTGGTATCAAGAAGTCTGGAAAGAAATAAAATCTTTTTCAACTCATTTTTGCTTCATCTTCATAACAATAAACAATTTTTTTCACACATAAAAAAGTCTGTGGAGTTATGTGTATCGATTTATAGTCTTCTAAGGAGAAGGGATGCTGTTGTAAAGTGGATTATTTAAATTGACCAACCTTAATCATAGGTGTATGAAATCTTGCATACAAACAATTAGAGTTTATTTAAACTTTACAGGCACCAAAAAGGGGATATACAGAATGCTTGTTGTACATACTACATAAGGGAGAATTGAATTGAGTCATAACGCTGTCTAAAAACGGATATGTTTATATATACTTCATGAGCTAAACTTAGGAAGCTTTTTATATTATTGAATTAACCTCCAATGTTTGCGACACAAGTTTAAAGTAGTAGATCAATCTTATTTTATGCTTTAGTAGCCTAAATATAAAGAAAAGAACAGAAGCTACAGATAAACTTTATGCCTTCAATTTTTATTGTACAATCAAATTGTTTTGTTTTGCATTTTAGGCAGCTTTATTGCATAAGTTACGGGCACAATTGAATTTCTAACGTTCAAGTAAAATATGTAAAGTTACCTATGTTATAATATTTGATAATGTAAAACTTATCATATAGTATTATGTACCCAGTAGCAGTAAACATGTTTGAGGATATATATCATTTCTTGAGCTGGAACCAAGGTCCTGTATTAGTCTTCCGGTCATTGCTTTTTATTTTCCCTTTTTATATAACTATAAGCTGTAATATATATGTCATGTCTAGGATCTAGTTGCTTATAAGTTTGGCAGATCAACCCAAATCGAGCAAAAATCACGCAATCGATTGTATGTACATATTTAACTCCCTGTTTAATATGTTTTTATTATCTATGTATCAAATAAAATATTCTGTGAAATCTAAAATTTGTACGTTTAACTATCCTTATTTTTCTTACGGTTTGCTGCGCCATATTATTAGAAAAAGTATATGGTGTAAGGCATAATTTAATTAGGTACTTGTTACTTTCAAACAATTCTGCCATTGAGGCTGAAACAAGAGAAAAATCTGTAAGCCGCAAGTGAAATGAGTCTCGAACACCCCTCTATAGCCTAGACAAGAGTCACTTTAACAACAGCCTCGGTAGTTAACTAGCTATGAAAAGTTTCTGGCCCCAAATGAATATGCGTTGGGTATATCCTTCATAATTCACGAGACTTGGCGGTTCTATTGATGTGAACAATATCTGTTTAGACTTTTAATCCGATTTGAAACAATTGATTGATTAAATGTATTTATTATTCTTTTCTTTATAGGTATATCATTGATATCCATTTTTTTAAGTGAGATACAAGCTCTACCTCCAAACTTCGCTTTCCAGCTTACTAAATTCGTTTTGGTCCTCACCTTAATTTCGCTTTTCCTACAGCCCAAAGTTCCTTTTGCAACTAGCAGCTTAAAATCACTTTTACAACCCAAAATATCGTGTTTTACATTTGGAAATAAATAAAAATGTTATGAGAAAACATTATGAAAAAATGTTATGAAAAAATATCATTAAAATATTATGAGAAAGTATTATGCGAAAATAAGGTGGAGACCAAAATGGATTTGGTAAGCTGGAAAGCGAAGTTTGGAGGTGGAGCCGCTGTACTTATCCTGTAATTTTTAAAAGCGAACTCTTCTGAACTTTGGGTGACACCAAAGCGAATTTGGGAGATTTACAAAAACGAACTTTGACCAATCAAAAAGCCAACTTCAGGCTGCGACAAAAGCGAATTTATGAAATTGGAAAACGAATGTTGGGCGTGGAGCCGCTGTAAACAATCATCCAACCTTTTCGCCCAAATACTTTTTTAAACGTCCGTGTTTTTTATTTTTTATACAAATCTTTAAATTAGGGCTGTGAAAGCAACTGTATTTCGCTGACATATAAATTTTAAACACACTGAGTTCTTTTCTGTCTATTCTTTTCCTGTTATTTCATTTTTGGCTTTGGACTATATTCACAAAAGAAATGTCCAAACAAAAAGAACCCGAGTCCTTGAAAAGGGAAATGAATGAAACTGGCAATGGTAAAGAGAACGAAAAAGACCGTAATATTATTCGTGGTCTATTAAAGAAAATAAAGACCATGGAGAAAGAACGTGATGGGCTATTAAATCAATTACAAGATGTGAAACCAGATAGAGCAACCGCCAACCTAAAGAACCAAGTTGAGGAGCTTTTGCTTGAAAAGGAAGAATCGAAAAAGTCGCTACTTCATTTCATGAATTCCGCTGATGAGGCTGAACAAAACTTAAAGCAACAATTAGAAGAATCGGCTAAACAAAAAGCTGAAAATGAAGATGTTATCAAAGGGAAACAGGCTTTACAAGAACAACTCGAAAAAGCTTTGTTTGAAAACACAACTTTACGCGAGAAAAACAATCTAATAGAAGCTCAACAAGAAAAGAACTTGCAAGAACTACAAACTGAAAACAAATCGATCAAATCAAATCTGGAAACACAACTTTCTACCTTAGCAGAACAACTCAAAGCAGAAAAGACCGAGAAAATAAGTTTGCAAGATAAATTGAAGGAATTATCAACTGCATTAGAAGATCAAAGTTCTAGCGCCGAATTACAAAAAGAAAAGGAGGTTTTAGAAGAAAAGTTAAGTTCTGAAGCTAACGCAAAGACTCAACTTGAACAACTTGTAAAGGAAAAAGACGAAAGATTAGCAGAATTGAATAAAAAATACGATTCCAAGACAACTGAACTCAATACTAAACTGAAGGAAAGCAACAGAAAATTAGATGAGCTCACAAAACAAAAACCGAGTAATAAAGCTAACAATAAAGCAAAAAATGAATTAGAACAGAAGTTAAAGTCGCAAGTAAAGGAAAACACCACATTGAAAGAGTTATCCATTTCACAGGAAGTTAAGCTTAAGAGCTTGAATGAAGAAAAGGCTGAATTGGAATTACAATTAAAGGGTTTAGTGGATGATAAAACTTCCAATGATAAGATAAAAGAATTGGAGGAAACAATCTCAAAAGTAGAGAATGATTTGAAATTAGCTCGTGATAACGAAAATCAAGCTTTGGAGAAAGTAAAAGAGCTGAAAGCAAAGGTCGAAAATGAGGAGAAGCAGTCATTAACTTTAAAGTCTGAAAAAGAAGAAGCTCTACAGAAATTAACCGAAACTCAATCAAACTTAATAGCCGAGAAGGAACAATTAGAGAAGGAGAAAAAAGAAGTACTCGATCAGTTAAAAACTTCCAAAAAATCATTTGATAGTGAAAAAGATCAGGAAGTTAAAAAATTGAAGGAGCTGACCAACAAATTGGAGAATGAAAGAGATACATTGCAAACCAATTTAAGCCAAGCTGAAGAAAAACTTCAGTCTGCCACCAAAGAATCTGAAGAATTGAACAAGTTGAAGAAGCTGACAAACAAATTGGAGAGCGAAAGAGATACATTGCAAACCAATTTAAGCCAAGCTGAAGAAAAACTTCAGTCTGCCACAAAAGAATCTGAAGAATTGATTAAGACATCCCAAGACTTATCCAAATCACAAGCCGAACTTCAAACTTCCAACAAGACATTGAAGGAAACCGAATCTTTACTTGAACATTTAACTGAGGAACAAGAAAAATTGAAAGACGAAAAGGAAAAAATATCGACACAATTATCATTTGTTCAGACAGACCTTAAGAATGCAAATGAAGCGCTTACGACAGCTACTGAAAATCAAAACTCACTTGAAAAAGAAAATAAACAACTTGCTAAACAACTTTCTGAAGCAGAAGCTAATCTTGAAGATGCATTTGAGAAATTGAAAGATTCTGAACAAATGGAGAAGAAATTATCTGAAATAGAAACCAAACTAAAGACTGCTAACAACAAGTTGCGAGATACAGATGAATCACTCAAGGTAGCCAAAGAAATGTTAAACGAGCGTGATATGGAGCTTTCAAATGCTCGTAAATCAATTGAAAATTTAGAGGAAGTAGAAGAAAAATCAAAAAAATATGTCGCCATGTTAACAAAGACAAAAAAACAAATTTTACGATTGGAAAAAGAAAAGACCGATGCAACTAACCAAGTCGATTCATACAAAAAACAAGTTGCATCTATTCAAAGTGAACTAGAAAATGCAAAACAACAACTTGAGAAATCTCTTCAGGAATCTGAGCAAACATCAAAGTCTGAAAATAATCTAAAGACTGAATTATCTCGTTTGAATGCAAAGTTACAGTCCACTCAAGCCGATATTAATATTTTACAAAAGGAAAGAAAAGAAGCTGTAGATGAAAAGAATAGAATGTTTGATGAACTTCAAATTAAGCAGGCCGAATTCGAAAGCTCTCAAAGTATGGCAGAAAACTTACAACATAGATTAAATGAAAGTGAACGTTTGGTAGAAGAAGCAAACGAAAAGGCCTCTGCTTTAGAAGAATCCCAAATGATGGTGGAAGAAGCTAAACGTGATGCAGCCAACAGACAGAAGCAATGGGATGAGCAAAAACGAAGATTAGAAGAAGATTTAAATCAAAGAGATCAACAAGTTAAAAAACTAGTATCTGAAGTAGAGAGTTTGAAATTATCTTCAACAGACACTACAAATCAACTAAACTCATTACAAGAAAAGTTCAAAAAACTTGAATCTGAAACTAATACCACAAAAACAGTAATCGAATCGCTAGAAAGTGATAAACAAGATCTATTACAAAAGGTGTCAGAAATGACCATAGAATTAGAGAAAATGACAGAACTCAAGGTTAGTTTATCACTGAATATGTAATTAACAACAATTACTGATATAATATTCGCATATTTAGAATCAATTAGATATAGCAAGCCAAAAAGTTAAAACTTTAGAACAAGGTCAAAGCAAAGAATTGGAAGACCTTCGTGCCAAAGAAGGTAGCCTAAAAAAATTAAACAAGGTAAAAATATTTTATTTGTGTGTTACACTGTGTTTAAATATTAATAAAAATTTATGCAGACATTGAAGGAAGAAATTAGAAAATTATCCAGGACACAACCACAACCACAACAACAACAACAACAACAACAACAACAACCCATTGTAGCAGAAGCTAGAGCTAAATCTCCATCTCCTTCTGATTATCTAAGTTCACCCAAAGTACACCCTCATGCCCACTCATTTGGAACACAATCAGAGCTCATTCGATCTGCATCCGTATCTTCCATGGCCAACTCAATGAAAGAAGATGAAGAAATCAATTTAGAATATCTTCGAAATGTAATTATTAAATTTTTGGAATCAAAATCAACTAGAGCACAGCTTATTCCTGTGCTAACCATGATGCTCAAGTTTACACCGGATGAAGTCAAAAGATTAAATTACGCTGCTTAAATAATAATAATAATTAAATACATATTTACTTTAAATGGAAGATACGAAACTTTTTTTTACGTGTTTATTTCTGTTATTGTTTGTTTCTTTCACTCTTCTTTCTCGCGTTTTAACATTTTTTAATTTCTCTTCTTTTAAAAAAAAATGGGAAAAGTGCGTTCAACCTATACCTTAAGACAATACACTTTACTTACTAGTGTAGTAAAATCTTCACTGCTGTCAAGAAACTTTAATACAGTGTCACTCGATACA
Source organism: Pilaira anomala (assembly GCA_025716855.1). Classification (NCBI taxonomy): domain Eukaryota; kingdom Fungi; phylum Mucoromycota; class Mucoromycetes; order Mucorales; family Mucoraceae; genus Pilaira; species Pilaira anomala. Next base: position 141,953 of record JAIXMQ010000062.1, read on the forward strand.
CACCTTTATTTGACAACAGAATTGTACTTGATACGAGGGTTTACTATAGCTATATTAGTACTTGCAGGAGGATTCTTTGCTGGTAAAAGAAAAAAAGAAGAAGGATCAAAACATGTTATAAATGTGATAATATACTAACGCCTACAATAGGGTTAACGTTAGGTTTAATGGGTCTGGACGAAACTAATCTTCAAGTCATGTTGGAATCTGGTTCAGAATCAGAAAAGAGGAATGCAATACGCGTACTTGGTTTATTAAACAAGGGAAAATATTGGGTACTAGTAACTTTGTTATTATCAAACGTTATAGTGAATGAAGCTTTACCTATTGTGTTGGATTCAATTATCGGTGGTGGATATTTAGCTGTAATAATCTCAACGGCTCTTATTGTCATATTTGGAGAGTAAGTCTTCATTTTATTATGTTATCATTCACTAAGCTAACAATTGGGTCGTTATTTTTAGAGTGATTCCACAGTGTAAGTTGAATCAAACAATTTGAATTTAGGTTTTTTTTTCGATTAATTTAAACAAATTAAAGCAATCTGTGTTCGTTATGGCTTAGCAGTTGGTGCAAAATGTTCAAAGTATGAAAATCCATTTTGACTTTCTTATCCATATACAGATCAGCTTAATGCTAACTATTTTCACTTAGTGTTGTTTTATTCATAATGTATATTATGTATCCAATTGCTTATCCTATGGCTTGTATATTAGATTATTTTCTGGGAGAATCTCGTGGAACAATTTATAAAAAAGCCGGTTCGTCATTTCACAAATATTTAAATTCGAAAGGCATTAGAAGATTTAACATTTTAGAAAATGAATAGGACTGAAGTCATTAGTTTCGCTTCATAGATCGGATGATGATATGGAAGGATTGACAGCTGATGAAGTTCATATTATTCGATCAGTACTGGAATTGAGAGAGAAACTGGTTACTGACATCATGACACCAATGGAGAACGTATTTACCCTATCAATTCATTGTATACTAGATAAAGAATTAGTGCATCAAATATTAAGGAATGGATATTCACGCATACCAATCAAGGAATCAGACACTTGCTTCAATTATATTGGCATGTTGCTTGTTAAAAATTTGATAAGTTATGATTCTAACGATAATCTTCCTGTCAGTCATTTTCCTCTCAGTCCATTACCAGAGACTTTTCCAAATACTAGTTGTTTAGATATTTTGAACTTTTTTCAAGAGGGAAAAAGTAGTGTGTTTACATTATTTTAAACTATTTTACATGAAAAACTCATGTGTATACAAACATAAATTTATCTAGGTCATATGGCTATTGTATCTAATTATCCTGGAGGTTACGAAGGTGCCTTAGGTGTTATCACATTAGAAGATGTAATTGAAGGTTTAATAGGCGAAGAAATAGTAGATGAAACAGATGTGTTTGTGGATGGTAAAGTTATACATAAAGTTTTATAAAAACTCTTAAATTGCTATTTTGTTGACGCAGATGTATATATCTTCAAATTAGTTCGCAGAAAAATACGAGTAAGCGGATTACAAAAACGAAACTCTAATATCATCATCCACTCTCCTTTACTTACAGCAAGATCATCTGATAATACCACTCCTCGTATAAATACAGATGAATCAACAGGTATCAGGATTAGGCTAAAAGGCTATGGTGCGATTGTTGATAGTAGTGGAGGCAATGCTAACAACGCTTTATCCTCTTCTTTCCAACAACAAAATAACGCTCAAAACAATAACTTCAACAATGAGCCTAAATTATAGTATTATCATCATCCTAATTATTATTACATTAACCATTACTACTGTAACAACTAACTCTATACATTTACATTTTTATTCAATGTATATGCTATCTAAACTGTTTTGTAATCTTCATTTCACTACACAAAAAATTTAAAGTAAATAGCAAAATAATACATAAAAAGAAATATCGTCGGTGATATGTTCATTAAAAATGCGCTTATTTGTTTTTATTAGTTATTTAAAAACATTGATAAAGTTTCTATGTATTGCGTTTAAGGATTTATGTTTACATGATTTAAAGAGGTTTCCATAGTCTCTATCCAACCATTTAAGTCACCCAGAGTTGCCCAAATAGTATCATAAAATTGTTGTGGAGTTTTTAAGCCATCCATGTTGAGTGCAGGAATAAGAGGAACACCATCTTCGTCTGTATTTGACTTTGGGTCCGATTGATAATAAAATGACTTTTCTTTTTCCTCGCGCTCTAATCGTTGTTTAAATATTTCAGCTTCTGAAGAAATAGAGGTTAATGCAGGAATGTTCTTTTTTTCATCTTGTTGTTTAACTATGTCTTGTATAGCCTACAAAAAAATATAAGGTTTAGACACAGTGTATTAATATGTATATATAAATATGTTACCTTTTTTTTAGGAGTGACATTATCTGCACTGATACTACGGCGATGAGAGTCATTTGACATTAACTTGAGTTCATCATGATTAAGTTGCTGTTGTTGGTGTAACTGTTTATTTGCAATTACTGTCTTTAAAGGTAAATTACTTTCGTTTGAAGGCCTTAAAGTAGTTGCAGACCGTACACGTCTAGCTAAAGGGGAAGAACCATTTGACATAGCGTTTTTAAGGTTGGGTACAGATAACGAAATCGATTCATGACCATCCGGTACAGAAAGTGCACCAGGATAAAGTTTTTGTCCTGTTTCGTGTACTGCCCTTTGGTCAGAATGAGATCTAGCACGAATCATTGGCTTACTACCATCATTTGAACCAGCTCTTGTCATGGGCGTAAGTTTTGAAACGGGTGTATTCATCAAGTTACGAGTTGCTCCAGGCACTAATCTTCCACCATGATGTGATAAAAAATCTATTTGATTATTTAAGTTATCATTTAACAATAAATCGTTATTACGTCGAGGTGATTCTTGATGTTGTAATAAAGATGGTGGTGAATCAAGAGATATTGGTGGTTTAGGTGAATTTTCAGGTACGAATTTTGGTGAATGATTTATTTGTCCATTCGATATATTGAGCGATTCTGCAGCCTTTTGTTCTGCAGTCATAAACATACGAACGAGTGGAAGTGATTCAGGACTACGGGTATAATTAGTTGGTTTTGTTGTTGTAGTTGTCTCGGATTCATTCAGTATTACAGGACTACTCAACAGTTTATTATTTTCTATCTTTGGCTTTACTGTCTTTTGGTCACCTTTTATCGTATCAAATTCCCACCCATCATCATCCACTTTATCAAAGTCATCCATAACCGGATCTTCTGTTTCGCTAGGGAAAAATTAACTTATTTTTTGTTTTATTTTACATATATATACTTATATATATATATATATATATATATATTATAAAAGCATACCTTTCACTAAGTTCATTTGATATAATACTACATCGTTTTGATGCATCATTTGTTTTCTTCCATTTTTCATATTTAGAAATAACATCTCTCAAAGAGGACCTTGGCACTTTTAGTACACTTCTGATAAATTTTGATTTTAAAAGTTCGTCTGCATTAAGCCGCTATAAAATCGTTAGTAGGTTTACTTTTTTCTTTTCTGTATAAATTAACACTTACTTCACTTGGGTGTTCTGTTAAACATAGATCTGTAAACTCTCTTATTGCGGGCGAAAATGTATCGGGCAATCTTGGTGGTGCAGATTTCGGAATAACGGAAATGGCACGCATAGGATCTATATTGGCAAGTGGTGGATTGCCTGTGGCCATTTCATAAACAGTAATACCTAAGGACCATATATCCGCTTTATAATCATATGAAGCGCCCTCTCTAATTACTTCGGGCGCCATCCAGTATCTATATATCCCAAGTTAATGACCTGAATAAAAAAAAAAGAATGCAGGTAAAATACATACGGAGTACCAACAAAGGTACTTCTTCGAAGAGAATTCGCAGCTGCAACACCAAAATCACATAACTGAACATTGCCCTCAGCAGTTAAGAGAATATTTGCAGCTAACCAAATCCAGTTAATAAAGAAAGACTTTCTTTCTTTTTTTCTTTTTACCTTTTATATCTCTATGAATAATATGATTTTTATGCAAATATGAAAGTGCCAGCAAAACTTCTCGAGTAATCACTGCAATAAATTTTTCTTCTATATTACCTGACTTCATCTAAATGAAATGAGATGAGTTATAAACAATTTTTTAAATAACAAGGAAATGCTTTATTTTACAATAGTTCGGACACTTCCGCCAGCTGCATAGTCCATAATAATCCAAAGTTTCATGTCGTTAAGAAAGCTACCATAGTATGGTGTAATATTTTGTGATTTAGCATGGGTTAACTGCGACAGTAACGATATCTCTTTCTGAATGTCATCTACATCGTCTTCTTCTGTATCTAAATTTAAAACTTTGATGGCAATCACTTTATTCGTTCGAGTATCGATTCTATAAAAATAAAAATAAAATTAATCTGCTTTATTTCTTTTAATTCAACCCTATCTTTTTTGTTACCCTTTATATACAGAGCCATAAGCTCCCTTTCCAACTTTCTTAAGTTTTTTATACAGTTGTGAAGCAAGTACAGTTGGTGCTGTTGGTTTGGAACTCATGTATCCCTCTTTTATTTATGGTATATATTTGGAAAAACAATGAGAGTGTGCCATAGAATCAAATTTTGATACCGGTTTCTGGGTTTGAATTATCATTTTTTGAACATTATTTTTTTGATTTACTAAAACTTATAATTCACTATAAAAACCGAGACCTTTGGTCTCCCTACAAACAAAAGATTTACTTAAACTATATAATTACAAGAATCGCTTAAATATCTTTAATTATATCGAAATGAAAGTCTTGTATGAATAAAACAGGTATATGTATGGGTACAAAGAGTAGAAAGAACCAGAAGCTGGTGTGACATAGTACTTGGTAAGAAGTTTCTTTGATGAAGCCTATTGTCAGTGTCACTGGGATTTTTTTTTCTGGGGTCATTTTGAATAAATTGAGAGTAGATAAGTATAATTAAGTATAGCATGTATTTACTGAATATAAATAATAAATAGACACTAATTAAGTAAGAGAAGAAAGTTTAATTTATACCTGCTCTCAAAAAAACATAGGGCTTGGACTGAGGTATTAGAGTATAAAAAATAAATTTCCCAACCTTTATTCTATGTCATGACTGTTATATTAAAGTAATTGAAGCTTAAAAAGTGCCCTTATTGCTGTTATACTTTCATCTGATTGTGTTTATCTTTAAAAAGTTAAATTTCGGCTCTATGTTGAAATTTGATGATTTTACGACTTCTATTTTTAGGTAAATGTTTCACATTTTATAAAATCAAAAAAAAAAAAAAAAAAAAGATAGCACATTCTTCATTTAAAAAGGAAGAGGTTAAATTGTTGAAATCACTGTTGGATTGACTGATATTGGTTGAGAGTGCAGGCAATGTTTGCTGGAATAATAGTTGTTCTATCCCAGATAGTCCTATGGCCGAAGCGGAGAGGGTATCCCGAACGTGGTTGCTTTTTTCTAGTTACACATTGTGGGTTGATGACCTTGTTTTTCAGCTTTACTTCTTTTTCATTGACATTTTTGTTTCTTGTATGTATGTATGTATGTATGTATGTATGGCATGTGATACAAACCTGTGTGTATCGTCCACGTATAGTCTCTTTCCATTTTCCACCGTATCGCAGATGCCCTTTGATTCGTAAACCGACTCTTTTTTCTTGTCTTCCTTTGACCAGATCCAGCATCAATACCGACAGCTGAAGCTTTTCTGGAAGGTAATACTTTTATCAACACATGCCTCCTCAGCTTTGTAGACACCGTGACCTGAATTTTTTAAATCAAATAAATCTGGCGGCGTATTTTTTACAGCGAGTTTAGCTCTGACAGATTCAGTTTGAAGCATTTTATGTATAATAGCCATTCTCTTGATATGTTGAGATTTTCTTTTGATTTTCAGTTCTGTGCGAATCTGTAAGAAATCTTTTTGTGTGATAAAACATAAGAAGATACATCTATTTTTATAAAAACATGGTTTAAATAATATGTTCATGCAAAAAAATATCTGATTTTTTTTTACCTGATTCTTTTAAAATTGCGTCTTTTAAAAAGGTAACTAAAATGAACATCTGCACTCAAATCTGCAGTACCTGAATCACACATAGGATAAATGATTTTATGATCTTTAATGGCCTAAGTTCCAACCTATCAGTATACTTTTTTTTTCTCTATAGTACAAAAAAAACAAAGTATATACTCTTAACGTATCTCCTTGAATATAATTCTGTCCATAATCAATAGCTAAACCAGTACCACCATTACGATCTAAATAACTATGTCGATCAATTACCATTTATATATCTGAACAAATTAACATCTTTTTCTTTTTGTGAAAGTGAATAAACTATTTTTATTTTCCATGAGTACAAAAAAATAAACTCCATAAAGTCATACTGTATCAAAGTCATTGGTATCAACCATGGCTAAAGTAATATAATATAAAAAAGAAAGATGTACATATACGTTATAAGATACATCATGGGATCTGAAACATGTGCTACATTATAAATTTCCTTTGGAAACTAAACAAAACGCCCACTCTAGTAGATAGATAGCAACCATTTATTTTATAACTGTAAATATGACGTAAACACTATGGTATTCTTTCTTATATATAGTATGTGAATTTTTTTTTTTTCCTCTCCTTTTTTTTCCTTTTCTTTATATCCTTTTTCAAAAGTAAGTAATAACTATAAAGTTTTTCTCAAGATTCCACTCTGAATGATGTCAAAACTCTCTAGAAATGCTGCCGTCAAAACATTTTTAAAACTTTCAAACCCGTTTGCTCTCTCACTCTGCTAAATCCTGCTAGTTGAAAAAAAAAAAATCTTTGAGGTTTTGGGTGGGTCTCTTGTTCTACTTTCTCACAAAACTTTTGGTTATTCTCGCTCTCTCTGTGCAAAATTCTTTTACTCCTGCTCTATGCAAAAAATCCTTTGAGGTTTTGGGTGGGCCTCTGGCTCTATTTTGTAACAAGCTTTGGTTTTTCTCTCTCTGACTCCTGCTGTATGCGAAAATTCTTTGAGGTTTTGGGTGGGCCTTGGACTCCTGCTTTATGCAAAAATCCTTTGAGGTTTTGGGTGTACCTCTTGCTCTATTTTGTAACAAGCTTTGGTTTCTCTCTCTCTGACTCCTGCTGTATGCAAAAATTCTTTGAGGTTTTGGGTGGGCCTTGGACTCCTGCTTTATGCAAAAATCCTTTGAGGTTTTGGGTGGGCCTCTTGCTCCATTTTGTTACAAAACTTTGGTTATTCTCTCTCTCTGTTGTATACAAAAATTCTTTGGATCTCTTACTCTATTATAGCTTAATAAAACCATTATTTTAAATCTCTTTGACTTAATAAATTTATGTTTGAAATTTTCCTTTTATTATAATACTTTATACTTGAAATATCAGTGAGATACCTTCATATGTTTCTCTTAAAAAAATAAGACACCATCAACACCGCCTATATGCATGACTCACTTTTTTCATAGACCTGATAACAAAACAAATGAAGAATCTTATACAGGGTTTTTTTTTTTTTTTTTTTTTTTTTTTACAAGAACCATTCAGAAGCTCAATGTACATTAGTGCTAATGAGTTTTTCAAAATCGAGAACTATGAGAAACACTTTTTTAAATTTATCTTTATTAATTGAATCAACAATTTTTTTTTATTGTTTTCAAAGTGGTTTTTAATCCTATAATATTTATGGAGTTTTGGTAACTGATTATCGGGTACATACATAAAAAAAAGTAATTAAATCATCACTTCGACTATGTAACTATATATATATATTTCTTTAAAAAAAAATGAAGTGCTCTAATTCTAAAGAAAGGTTTTAAACTAGGAATGAGGAGGAGGAAAAAACATGTTATGAGTCAAAAAAAAAATGCAAGACGTGAATAACTGTATTTCTGAAAGATAAATGAGCACAGGTATTTGTTATTTCCTATAATTTAAAAGGAATGCTGAGAGTAGGATCTGTTATTATTCATTTTTTGTTTTCAAAACCGACAGGCTCTCCTTTCACATTACCTGACTCTTTAGCAAAACCCAAGATCTTATAAATTCTACCCATCATTTCAGGGTCCATTAATTTCTCTGAGCCGTCCAGCAATGATTTTGAACTTCTAAATAATGTTCAATTCTAGCTTGAATTCCTAAAGATTTAGTCATGTTCCTCAGAATTTCATACTCGGAGTTCTTTACAGATTGAATTTTTTGGGAAATAGTACCTTTGGGCTGTTTCTTTCTTTACAATTGAAATTAGTTTGGCCTTGATTAAATTATGCATGACTGTAAAGAAATGAGGAATTATCATATTGTCTTGACTTATGATAGTCCTTGGACATTTGATAGGATCTGCTAACTATCCTGGGGAGGTGTCTGAACGTTTGGCATTTGTTTTTATTATTGGTACTTTAGTAGTTTTAGCACCATCAAAAAAGTTTTCTTCTTTCGTTTTTTTTTCTCTTGGCCATGTTAGCTAACTAAGAGGATTATCACTATTATTGTGTAAAAAAAGTATTGATATATGTTCTTTTTTGAATGAATATTATTAGAAAGGCACTTGAATAATGAATAAAAAACAACTTACAATGATACTAATAATAAAATCCAATATGAAACGTAAAGCTTGATTTTTAAAGTGAAAAAAGAATAAAAAAGGTAAATATGTATAAGAGGGAAAGAAAAGGTAAGAAAAACGTATTTTATTCAAAATATATATTTTGTGGTCATCTAATTTATCACTTTTCAAAAAAAAAAAAAAAATGCGGCTTGAAAAGTATAGTATTTACCTGTTTCTCGCAAGAAATTACGTATATTAATATAAAACATAACTAACCAATTACTGCTTGACAATGTTACTAACAGTCCGTAATCAGAAACTCTACCGGTATTATTCTTGTGTAAAAGGTTGATCTTCTCGGGCGGTTGATTGCTTCCTCTCTTGTTTTTTTATAGGAATATTTATGTAATAAAAGTCTAAATGAAGTCCCATTATACTTTCGCAGCCTTTATTTTTCTACTATTTTAACAATAATACATCACAAAAAAATTGTTTTCCATATCAAACACTCTCAATTAAATGCTGAAAATGCTTTCTATTCTTTTGTGGCATACATGAAGAAATTATTAGAAACCTTACAGTTGACTATTCCTGGGTCGGACATGTTTTTTTTGGAGAAGCTATAAATCAATATTCCAAAGCAATTGTCTAAACGTTATCGTTTCATTTCTGAATTATGGGTTGATGGACAGCAACACTGTTAATCATAAAAAAGCTGTCAAAAATTATGGGATGAATAACGGCATTCAAAGCCGAATGCGGCGGAGTGAGGAAAAAATATCTTTTTTTATATATGGAGCAAATGATAGCTCAAAGAGAGAAAACAAATATATACCTTTGCGCAAAAAAAAAGAAGCCAAATAGACACTTTTTTTTATTTAAAAAAAAAGGATGTATATTACTACATGTCAAAGGAGACTAAGCTTTATCCGTTAAAATAAATTTAGCAGCATGTAAAGAATAATGACATAATTATATTTCTACATAAACTGTATTAACTTATTTGAAGTTTCAAAAGTACCATTAATATTGCTATATATTCTGATATTATAAGAGCTTGGTGCTAACATTGGCATTTTAGTTTTATGACTTGAAGTCAAAATTTTATGATAAAAGACTTTGAAAACATTTTAATGTAAAGAACAACAATTACATTAACTATTTTATTAATTTTGCATTTTAAATTGACAAGAATAATTTTTATCATACATAAGCATAACAAATATATATATGTCATATAGTTGTAACGAGAGGTTAAAAGACAAGCTTTAAATTGTCTAATGGATTTTTTTCGGTATCAATAACCACAAGCTCTTTTACACTGCGACAAGTAATATCAAATTGGAATAACTCGACGGCATTATAGCACTGTTCATTAATTGAAAACAGACCAGATTTGTTACCTAAATAAAAGTTCAAGCCTTTGTCTGTATTTAATCTGATATAAACTTCAAAACTGTTTCTATATTTGGGCGGTACGTTTGTCCAGGTTAACAGATCAAGACATGTGTAAGGCATGAAAACGGTTACAGCGCCGGAAATTTTGTATTGGTAACGACTATAGCTTAAATGAAGCTGTCTGATATTCGGAAGGTTTAAAGACATATATTGAAGTAAACGAATAGATTCTAGAGAATTGGTCATATTAATAACTGATAATTTTCTCACTTGTGTAAGTTGAAACATTTGATAACTTGATAAAATCTCATCACTGGGTATAGAAATTGTAAGCTCTTCTAATGAAGGACATAGCTGGATGATTTGAAAGATCCAATCAACACTATTTGCTGTATTATAAAGGCGAGTTCTTTGATTTACTGACAGTACAAAGTCCTCCATGTTATCCAATGTAAGTGATCGAATCATACTCCCTATTTCAGAAAAAAACCTGATATGTGGCAATTCAAAATCATTTTCAGTCAATACAAAATATATCCTTGACGATTTCGTTTCTATATACAGATTTACTTCATCCGAGTATTGAAAAAGAAAACAGTAGTCAATAGTTACATCTCTAAATCTATCATTTACATTTATAAGGCTGGTCCAGACGTCTGCTAAATCTTGATTCCTTAGCAACAAATGTACCTTAAATTTTGGTACAGATATTACATAACGTAAGAATTCTATTACAGCATTACAAGAACAATACGTTGTAGCTTCATTGATTTTTCCTTTACTATTAAAAAGTATTGACAAACGCTGAAGATTGGGAAACTTTTGCCTAAAGTATTCTAATTGCCTTTCAGTATCTATTGTCCTCCAGTTGCATCTGAATTCACGTATATCGGGACGAGGATTAATAATCATTTCAGGTTCTAGTAAAGTTCTTTGTTCGCCTGAGGGAGATAAAGTAATTTGTAACTTTTTTAAGTTTGGACAATCTTCTATTAGTCTATCAAAATAATTTAATTTTTTATCAGATTGGCAACGAATCTCGATATGTTGCAAGTTGTTAAATTCCTTGATTTGATCTAATAACGTTTTATATGACTTTAATCGATTTAAGTCAGGCCCAAACGAGAACCATTCATCTTGTATTAGTAAACTAGTTAATGTCGGCTTAAAAAGTAACACGGCATCGATGTAACACTCTAGATTTATGCTTTTAGGACGCGGTAAAGACTGGAGGCGACATAATTGACCTTGAGTAGCTGTATCTGCAATTTGAGTCCAAAATGAAAAGTCTTGATCCCAGCTGTGTAACTGTAATAGATTAGGGCATTGTTGTATAAGTGTACTTAATAGATCGTGTTCATCCCACAATCCATAATCGTGATTCATCTTGAATAGAGATTCAGTATTAATAATTCTGACATAACAACCTAACCGTGAAGAGTTTGATATTGTACGTACAAATCGAAATGATTTTGCACCTGTATTTATTGTTGCTGTGGAATATAATAGTTCAACTGAAGCTTCATACCAGCTTTTATTTGTGAGTTGGCAATGTAATAGATCTGGTTTTATCAAATAGCTGAAAATATGCGTTAAAACTTCAAAGGGTAATCTTAACATTAGTGTAAGTAAATTTTTATTTTACAAAAAGTTTTCTTTATATTGTAACGGTACTATTCAACTCCTTTGTGGTCTTGCAAAGAATTACTAAAAAAAAAAATGCGCACGAAGTATATTTGACTTAACCACAAAAACGAAGTCATACAGCCTTGAAGGTGTCATGGATTACACAAATGGCGATCTATGTGAGTGCTTGTGGTTTATATAGATGTTTTAACTATAATGGAATCTGTCGTCGAATAAATTATTCCCTTAAAATATCTCCAAACATATTTATTTGAAGAACGTAACATAAAGTATTTGTTTTTGGTTAACTGCAGCAATTATGACATTCGAATTTTTAATAGCTTGCTCCTACATATTAATAGTAAGTTGCAATGGCAAAGCTAACATTTGAATAGTTAGTTTAACTTCAAATGTTAAGCAAAAGATGTTGTGATAAAGAATAAAAATAAAATAATAAGGCAAAAGTAAAAAGTACCCACTAGTTCATTTTGACACGTAGAACGACTTGATAAAATAAAGTAATATAGAGTTTTTAAATAAAGACTCAATTGATAGTTTTCGTATTCAAGGGGAATTAGATAAAATATCAGTAAAATATCAAGTTAAAGGTGCCCAATAGTTTTGATAATTGTAGGATAGGATTGACGCCTCATGCGCAATGGAGCTAGTAAAACGGAGATTGTCTCAAGCATCTTGTTTTCTAACGAACAATTGCTTTTGAAGCTCATGACTTGAAGTGTAACAGTACTGGAAAGGCATTGAAAAAATGAAGCTTTTTATGTATGTGATAATTTGGAAGAGGAAATCAAAATTCTTATCGTGCTTTTCAATGTACTTTTGAACATATACTGAACTACATATAATAGCGATATAACCAAATTTTTATATGTACACTCCTGATACATATCGCATGCTTATCAAAAAGTCGTAGTTTTGTGTTAATTTTACTCAATAATAACAGTAGAATGTAGCCAATATTGGTTCGTGATAAAATATGAGAGCGAAATATGTTTATAACAGATAAAGCTTAGTCATTGCTGAGAAATCCTTTGGCAAATCAAGTACGTATTATGAATAAAAAGACTATATATTAGTTTGTATGAAGAAAGAATTAAAATAGATGGTGTATATATACATATAAATCGGGATTTAGTAACCGGAATATGCACGAATTTGAGGACCCTTAAGCTTCATCAATAAGAGTAAGAATGCCCAAGAGAAGTTAAGCATACCGAAAAAGAAAGTTACCCAACCTGGACCTACTGCTTCGGTCATTGGATTTGCTATATAAATATAATAAAGTCTGAATAAGTGATAATGAAAACAGAAGATGAAATAAAAATATTGTACCTATCAAACTAAGAACACAAGACCAAATCATTCGAACAAGATTAGCAGCAGCGGTAACACTAGCACCGCGATCCGATACAGCGTCGACCAAGTAAGACATAGCAGGATTAAACACTTGAACCATAGCGAAACACTGAACACCAAACATGATGATAGAGACCCAGATACTCCAGCCAAACTGAATTGGCCAGCCCCATAGGAAGAAGGAAAGAGGGTTAAGAATAAAGGCAGCGGGCCAGACGTTGGGAGCTAACCGATCTTCAGGGTAAACTGCACCTCCACCACGTTGTACACGAGCACGATTTAAGAAATAATCAGATAATTTACCAGATATCAAAGAACCAAATACTTCGCCTAATCCAGGAGAGATAAAAGTTAACCCGATCAGGCCTGAGCTAAGACCATAAACATTGGTGTATAACGAAGGCAGCATGTTTTCAATAGCAAACATACCACCGAATGCAAAACCAGTGGCCATAGAAAAAATAAGGACAAAAGGGTGTCGAAGTAAAGCTAATGAAGCGAGCGGGTTCATTCTTTTGGATTCAACCACAGTAGATGCTGTTTCATTCTTATTATCTATAACATGTGATATAGGATTTTCGTCCACGTCTTCTATTTGTTCTTTTGAGGATTCTTTTCCCCAAACTGCTTCTTCGCGATATGTTTCTTCCATGGTAAACACGACTAAAAGTAAAAGAATACATCCAAATACAAACAATAACCAAAATACTGATCGCCAACCCCATCTTTCTACCAAATATCCACCAAAAATCGGACCGAATAAAGGACCTGCGAATTGACCGGTAAAATAAATACCCAGTGCATTTCCTCTTTCGTGAACTTCATAAATATCTGCGACAGAGCTTTTTTTTTGAAATTAGTGAAAAAAAAACTTTTTTTTTTTTTTTTTTTTTTTGCTTCTTACCCTGCACCAATAGCCCAAGCAGAAGAAATTCCAATTGCTTGTAATATTCTCATACCGAGCAAAACATCAATACTATTTGCAAAGACAGCAGCTAATGAGCCAACGGTGTAAATGATGATTGAGAAAAAGTAAACTGATCGACGAATCTTCCAATGGTCACTTATACTACTGTAAAAAATTGGCTATATATAGTTTTTTTTTAGTCTGCTGGTCGTTTTAAATAACTGAAAAAGGAGAAAATTTTTTTTTCTTACAGCAATACCCATAAATAACATGTAAAGAGAATTACTTAAAGTAACCATAATAGAAGGACTATCTAACTCTTCTATAATGGCCTCTAATGCTGGTAACTACATTTAAAAGATAGACACGTATAAATAATCATGAAATCAAGAAATAAGATAGAAATTATGTGTGTGTGTGTAGGCATTACATAAATAGTAGAACAAAATCCAGGAATAATAGCAATAAAGCACACAAGACCAAGTAATAGTCTTTTACGCCATACAGGCATAAGCCTCGGATCTTTCTTTACAGTTGGTTTCAGCAGTAGTAAAGACTTCCAATAAGTCATTTTTTAACTGTATAAAAAAAGAAAAAGGGAAAAAAGAAATAAACTTTTCATCTGTCTTTTTTTTCATTTTTAAAAAAACATAAACGTAATTGAACTCCGTTTACTACATGTTCTCACGTTTACCGCTTTTCATAATGAATTATAATGACAGTCTAATATTTACTTGTTTATTTGCTGTTTAATTATATATTGAAGATTTAGTGTATGCTGCTGATTCACCTTGTATTTACCCAAATGATTTTACTGATCTTTTCTCTCGTTTCGGCTTGTTACAAACTCAGTTTCTACACTTTTGATGTGTAACCGGAGAGTAGATCCCCGCTCTTATCGGTTAAAATTTTCACCTTCGATCCGTTAATCTTAAGTGATTTGTTTGATTGATAGATTCAGCTATTGTATACATTGTTATGATTCAATATTATTATGGGAGCAATTTGGTTTTGGGTATATGATGACTATAAAAGTATGATTTTGAATATAAATTTTACATATAAAGTACTTGGATATCACGTCGCTATAACTACCTGGTTATTTATTCGTCCCACTTGCAGTAAAAGCTACTAATTATGCCAGTTTTTTTTTTTTTTTTTTTTTTTTTTTTTGACCATATGATCATGAATTCAAGTACTTTTAAAATCAAAGTTTTAATTATAAGATAGATAGTGTTTATTTAAAATGTGATGAGTGATATAAAATCTAGCTTAAAGTGTTTTCTAAAGAAAAACTGTAACGAACAGGTCATAATACAGAAATAGTTTTATCTAGATCTTCTGTAATGGAATATATTGGCCTTAATAGCTGTAAAAAAAAGTTAGTAAATTTGAAATTGTATGTAGTTAGTCTTCCAATCTAAATATATAGCATACCGTTATAAATTCACAAATTTCTTTGATCAAGGCCTTTGTTTTTTTATCTTCTGCTGGTTCCTATATTTATACATACATAATTATAATTACTTTAGTTATGCACATTTTTAAAGATTATTAGTATAATGGAGTAATGTATACCTCAGCCATTTGGACTATATTTACTTTGCACATTTCTATAAACCGAGTAGACCAAGTATTAAAAAAGTTTTCATCTGGCACTGCATGCCATTTTGGAAAGGCACTTTTATGTAAAAATAAAAATCCATAAAAAGTGGGATTTCTGGTAAAATTTACGTATTCACTTAAGCCTGTAATGTCATATACTATTAGCATAATAGATACTACATTATCTATCATGAACTCACGTTTTTGTCCTTTATACAACTCTTCAATTTTTTGGATAGGCTTTTCTGAGAAAAACATGACTTGGAAAATAAAAAATTGTTTTTTTTTCTTTTGATGAATATATTCTTATATATATATACTACTTTTGGCAACAAAGATTTGTGGTCGCTGTGATTATTTTTCTCAACAATGACACTTATGTAGAAAGAAATAACCCTTTCTCTTTCTCTTTATGCTTCTGGAAAGTGTTGGTTGTCTGTCTATTAACATATATTTTAACTCATATTTTATAGAATAAAATGCATACAATACTTAGCAGCTTGACGACTTTTTTATTATAATTGCATAATGGAGACACACCTAATGAATTTAATGAGATCAAGTGGTTCGGGTGTTCTTTTCTCTCAGCCAAACAACATGTTTGTATTTATAGTAAATAGTGAATATTTTTTTTATATTTTCACAGCTTTTGGCATTGATAATTTATTATTTTATTAATAGGAGTTAATAGTAGCCGAAGCAAAAAATACAAAGAAAATAAAGTTATGGGAAATATAAATAAATAAATTAAGGTTTTACAGTGCTTATTAATATTAAGCCATTAGAAAGACATTTAATAGGTGCTTTTAAAAGATCGATCAAGACCTGATTATTCATACTGGTAGAATCACCATGCGCACGACGTAGCTGAATCATGGCTTGTTGGTACCTATCTAATGTCGTTGATATCAGATCTTGTAACTGTGATTTGATATTAAACGAGATCAAATCATGTTGTATGATCATAAACAGTAAAGAGCGAAGATCTTGTTCCTTTAAAGGTTTTAAAATTTCAATCAAGCTCTTTTCAAGTTTGTTAGATGGAATACTGGGTTGCAATAATTTAATCTTTTCAGATATCAAGTCGACTTGGATAGTGATGACATCAATTCTTTCGTCCATGTATTGTTGCTTTTGTTGTTGCTCGGTATAATCGTGCTCATAGAATTCTTTTAAGATTGATTTTCGTTCTTTTAGAAGTTCTTTTTGTTCACGAATTAGAGTTAATTTCTACAAATAGATGTGGTTAATTAGATTTTATAATATTTATGTGCGTGTCTATGAGTTTACCTGTTGCTTTAATGATTTTAACATTTCGGTGCACACTGTATTCGATTTAATGTTTTCAAATGCGATGATTCTATTATATTAGAGATTTTATGTTAATATATATATATAAGAATATTTTTTTCTTTTTACTTTTACTTTTGAATTTCTCGATGACTGTCAGCAACGTTAACGCGTTTATGAACCATTCTGGTGGGAGGTCTATCACTAACAATAATTTCACTACTCTTTGTTGTGGTTGTTGTAATGGAACGAGTAGCTCTTGTATTACATATATTACTAATTTTGTTTAGAAGTGGCTTTAGTTGTTGTACCATGGTGCCTGAATTATCTGAAAGTAATGAAATGGCTTTTTTTACTTGAGTAGCGATCTGTCTTAATTGTGGTACAGGTTTATTTTCTTCTACAACTAACGTTAAACGATGTGTAGTTTCTTCTGTCTTTTGTGGTATGATGGTATTAGGTTGTTTCATTAAACTAGGTTTATTTTTTGGTGATGGTATTCCTACTGCTGCTATTGTTGCTGATACGGGTGGTAATGGTTTATTAAGTTCGGTAGATGATTCTAATTGTTGTACTAATTGTCTTTGTTCTTTGATACTTGATTGGAACAAATTTAAAATTTTGGTAAAAAGTATAGGGTCCGATGAAGCTTCATTGTTCTAAATAAAATTTAATTTTAGTTGCATTGTATAACTTAAGATAATCTTTTTTGTGTTACATACAGATTTTACTTGTTTAATAAAGGCAGATTCTTTTCTTATACGTTGTTTATGTTTGTCTAAAGAAAAAGAAAAAGTATCATCTGAATATTTCTTTTTGGATTTTCGCTTTGAGCTGGTGGAACGAAATGGTTTTAAATCTTGGCTTAGACTATTGTTAAAACCAATCAAGGTAGCACCATCATCATCGTCTTCTTCGCCATTTAAATCAACTGAATTATTATTTTTATTTTGTCGTTGTTGAGCCACAATAAATGAAGGTTCAACGTTAGTTAAAAGAGCTTGATTTTTAGCTCTCAGTTCATCTAATTCAATATGTACCTCCTTCATAAAGGCATCATTGATTTTAAGTTCTTGTCGAAGTCGATTGATCTCTACTTTCATCGTATCTACTTCAGATAGCTGTTGGTTAATAATCACTCGATTTGTAATATTTTTTGCTCGATTTGCGTATTTTAATGTGCTGTTGGTTTCGTTTGCATTCGAATCGGAGGGAGAAACACATGCCAACATGAGCGTTTGACTGTTACCTCCTAAACTATCTTGTAGGAGTCGTGTTAATTTAGAGTTACGGTAAGGTACATGACTTGGCTTTGATTTCTTTCTTTCATCGCCCAAGGCGGATATGACATTGCCTAGGGCTAATAAGCCAGAGTTAATCGAGATGCCTTCTCTTGCACGATCTCCTTTTGCGTTTGTTCTTTTGAGTCTTTCAGAACCTGCCAAGTCAACAAAATGAAACTTGGAGCTGATGACAGATTCGGGTAATTGTTGAATTAGTGTAACGGTAAATATAGCGTGAGATCTAGATGAATTGGAGTTCATATCAGTTGAAGCAGTTGTACGTGATTCAGAACCTAATTGTAAGCAACTGAAGATAATGTTAGTATGAAAAATCAAAAAAATAAAATAAAATAAAGAAATTATAGGTTACTCTAAAAGATCATTTGCATTCTGAACAAGTTGCTCGTGTACACCAGACCAAGAAATGTTTCCAAATACGTCCTCGCGAATATTAACACAAGAGGCGGGGTTGGTACTGAGTAAATCGATAATATCTTCATGGTAGAGTTCTAAAAAAGATACTTTGACTTTATATTTTATGTTTGTTTGTTGTTGATTGGAAATCCAATGAAATAAATTGTGAGTAAAACGAGGTACAATTCCCTGTTGTTCTGGATTATTTGTAGTATCTGATGTACCCATACTATAAGTTTTCCCACTACCTGTTTGTCTGAGTAAAAAAAAAATAAATAAGAAAAAATTAATAGAATAAGTGTATTAATTTAAGTAATAAAGAAAGATGGCAAGTTTTTATTTATTTTTTACCCATATGCTAAAATTGTTGCATTGTACCTGAATGTGCATATTAGTTTTTTTTTTTTTTGAAGTTTGAACAATAAAAGTTTTTTTTTTTTTTTTTTTTTTTTGTATAAATTACCCTTTCGTAAATTGATCAAATAAAGGTTGAATACAAGAATTATAAAGTTCTGCTTGGGTTATGGCAGGTGGGTAAACATAATCAAATGTAAACGATTGACGGCTCTCATGATTTATTCTGATCTGTTGTGGTTGTTCTGGTATAAATGTAATCAAATTGTCTTTTTTCTCTTTATCGTCAAAAGGTCGTACTCGCAAAGCCACTCTGATAATAAGATATTATTATAATTTTTCATCTATTAAAAAGTGGTGTAATTTTCGGTGTACCTTACTGTAACTGACATTAGAAAAAAAAAAGTAAAAAGTAAATAAAAAAGAAGTGTGAAAAAGAAATTTGAGTGGGTTTTTTTTTTAAAAAGGTGTAAACAAACTCAATTTGGTAAAAAAATAAAGTTACCCTGTGTGTCTGTGCAAATGAAAAAAAAAAGCGAGAAAAAAAGGTCTTATAGCAGTCAAGGAAAAAGGTTTTGTACTACAAAAACCGCAGCAGTTTATATTTAATTACGAATACGTGTTTAAACTTATTCACTTCATCTTTCTCTCTTTTTTCAAACTTTTTTCAAACTTTTTTTAAAAGCCAAAAAAAAAAAAAAAAAATTGCTCACTTTTACTTCTTTTATACCTTTAAAATCAAAAAGAAAAAAACGAGTTTTACTCTATTTTCTTGATTGAAAAAAAATATACATACATATTCACAATTCGAGCTTAGTTTACGGTCTTGAATGATAACAAAGTAGGTTTTTATTATCATTTTTTTTTTGCACATCTTTTTTTTTTTTTGCATAAGCACAAAATCACTTGTTACCATAAAAAAAAATAACGACAATAAAAAAATAAAAAAGATGAAGAATAAACAGAAAAACCGACTTGAAGTAGCCGAAAATAAGTACAATTATTTCCCTCCATCGCCTCCTCCGCAACCCAAAGAAGCTTTACCAGATTCGCATTATCAATCATCTTCGTTACCTGTTGGAAGACCTCCACCTTCCGAATTTGAAATAAATCAAGAGGATACTAGCATACTTCAAGAACTAAAAACATTACTTGATAATTCAATGACACAGGGAGAACAAGGTTCTTCCTCTCAGTTTTTACCTTCATTCATCGAAGAAGAAGGATTTGATGTCCTTCTTTTCGATGATGACAATGTGTCATTTGATTATGAATTGGATTTATTTCCTGATTTACCTTCAGAGAAGAAATCGTAATAACGTTTTTTATTTGCTTTTTTACACCTCCCTTTTTTAAATTTATATATATATATATACACAATATCATACCCCACATTTAACCCACACGCACAAGTAAACACATTATTCCCTTTTTCCTTCCCCCATAATTTTTGAAAAAAAAAAAAAAAAATCTTTTTAACTAGTTATACCACACACTCCCATTTTTTGTCCCTTATTAAATAAATATAAAAAAAAAATACACTATAAACATATAATGCTTGGAGTACCAATGTCAGTTATCATGATAGTTTTTTTTTCTTTGAAAAAATGAATATAATTAGTTTTCAAAAATGATGATTGTTGTATTTTTTTTTTTTAATGACATGAATGTTGATCCAACAAACTGTACACATATAACATACACTTATGCGCCTCATTTCAGTTAGCTTGTAAAAAAATTAAATCGTCCGTTGTTTATTACTCGCATATGACTCACATTGACTCTCTACATATTTTTGTTTTCGTTCACTCTCTGTTAATACAGTATGTTACTGCTCAAAGCTTTATATCCTTCTCCGTCTACTCCCCTTTCTTTGTGCATTGGTTAACAATTTCAATTGACTTGAAATCAATTATAATAGTCTCTATATAAACTAAGAGTAACTATAATGGCAATGCTTTAATTCCGTTTATGATTCTCAAATAAAGACTGCAATGATTTAATGAATCAGATATAATGAGCGTTATTTTAATTAAAAATAGAAAATGTCTTGTAACGCATGATATCATTTACAAATTCTCTCTAATTGGTAACGAAAAAAAGCGTCTCCAGGTACACCAACATAACGGAATAACATGCTTTTCTTCTTTTATAGTAACTGCTAATTTTGAGTTTAAGAGAAAGGATCTTTGTTTCCATTTTCTTTTTTACTTGGCAAGTTATGTATATACTACATATGGTAAAACGAGAGTAGAAGATGTGGCGTAGTTTATTTGTTGACTTTTTCATGTGTAACTTTTCTTTAGCGTCAATCAGTCTAAATTATGTTTACACTTAATATAGCCAAGCAATTTTCTCTTACTTTCTTTGATCTTGTGATGATAGAAAAAGAAACGAAAGGAAAGAAAGAAAAAAGGTGCCACATATAAATTTTAACTATTATCTAATCTGTTCTTTAAAGATTAGTAAGGCAGCCAAGTTTTTTTTTTTTTCTCTTTACAAAAAGAAAAGTAGACATGTTTTCTCAGATGTGACAACAACAAAAGAATCGCTTGTTGTTATTGTTATTTTCCAAATACGCACAGTCAGGCTGATAAATATTAACAATTTAATTTTTAGTATTTAAAAAATAATTGCTTTCTCTTTTGCAACAAGTACATGATTTATACGTCAAAGTTAACAATTTGACAATGAACTCACTATCATGTGTCTGACAAAGTTATGATAAAAAGTATGATGTGTTCTTATACCTGTGATGTGATAAAAAAAAAAAAAAAAAAAAAAAAAGCGTCATTTTAAATCTTGGATATAAAGGGAAAACAATGCAGGGTCATTATTTTAATTATTTAATCAAATGCGACAAGGCTTCGGATAAAGAAATATCCGTATACAGGTAACAAAAAGTAGTATTGTTGTTGATCGAATTACAATAAAAAGAAGCCTATGGATTTATTAGATATGGTCACGCATTTTAAACTTAGGTCATCTTATACCTCATTAGCATTACTTTAATCCCTCTTTGTATATTTATATGTTAGATTATAGTTAGTTCTTTATGTAGATAGAAAAACGAATCTTTTCTCTGAATAAGCTGGCACTTATACTCGCCCGAGACTAATGTGTTGGTCAAAGGTAAAGTTTATAAAATATAAAAAGAGCATCACTATAAAGATCTGAGAATATTAAAACGCTCCATATTTAATATTTACAAGTAGTATTTGATAATTAACGAGGAACAGTACAGAAATGATGAAAAATGAAGCTATTGGTGAATATATAGAAGATTGAGATGTAAGAAGGAACCAAAAAATTACTATAAAAGATTTTCAAGTCATTCATAAAAAGTTTGAACAATGATAATGAGAGATCATTATGATTTTTCATTGGTGTTGTGTGTTAAAACTTTTTTTTTTTTTGATTAACGCGAAACACTTGCGAAAAAAAAAGCTTATTTTTGGTTATTTTATTTGTTTTATGTATTTTATCTATGTTATTGTGATTATGCGGATAACCAAGTATCTTTCAAAAGGTGTTATGTGAGCAAGATTCTAAAGATATATGAACTCTTCCTTTTTTTTTTTACTTGGGTTTACTAAACACGACGCCTCATAAATACATGTACGTGAGGTAACTTTCGAACACTTTGAATTTCAGGCGGGTTAACAAAATAAACCCATTCGTAATCACCATAATTTGATTCTAATATTTCTTGAATATAATCACGGCATAAAGGTATCTGTGACCATAATAGAATGTGATGAATACCTTCTTCAACAGAATAAGGGAAATCGTTTGGAAGGATAATCACGGGCGGACGAGATTCATCCGTGATTGGGTTGCTAAAGTCTAGTTTGGTAGATAACAAGTAATTCTCGATTGTACCGTACTTTGCCAAAGTGTCCTTCATCCATTTATCATAAACCATTTGCACATTTTTGTTACGATGTATGCTTTTAATTTGGTTGGTCGCTAGAAAAAAAATAAGAGTAATAGTGCGTTTAAGCATATATATATATATATAACACTAAAACAAAAAAAGCTTAAGGATATCACTTACAAACATAGTAATAAACTTGGTCCCAAGAGAAGACTTCATCTTGATTATATGGAGTGACAACCACAGAAGAAGGTTTAGTAACAATAGCAACGTTTGGTGGCATAATTAATGTATAAAAGATGTTTAAAATAAAAAAAAAGGATCTTATTTTAAAGTAATGAAAAGAAAAAGAAAAGGAAAATACCAAAAAAAAAGGGTCCTTTATAAATGTTGTCAAAACAAAATTTGCATAAACGTCATAAAGGTGCTGTTACAATCAGACCTAACCAATCAAATAATGGATATTTGGCAGCATTCCATTTTCCAAGTTTTTTTTTTCGAATTAGATAATCAACAACGGGCCGATTTGTGTCTCATTTTTTTCTCCCTCTCTCTATTTATTGTTATTTAAGAGAAAAAAAAAATGAAAAAGTCAGCAATAAAAAAAGCGATTGATGAACAACATGTAAAACAATTGATTGCTTTATTTCCAAAAGGAGGTACCTTTTTCTCTCTTTTTATATATCTTGTAATAATAATAAAAATTTATTTCCCTCGTTTCTAGATCCTGAATACTTTCAATCTTGTCTTGAACATTATATTGAAAATCCAGTAGAGAATGTAACAGAGAAAATTGTAGTTCATTTAGGAGGACATTATCCACAGTTACCCATTCCTACACAAGCTCATGAGAATCGTTTGAACGCTTGTTTACGTATTTTAGCACTTGATCTATTTCCTGATTGTGATATTAGTTATTTGCGAGAATTAATATTTGGATTTCGATATGCACATATTGAGCAAGTGGTGGATACTTTACTTTCGGCAGGAAAGTGGCCTGAAAGGTTAAATTATGGTAAATTGGATCCTTCACAAGAGATTCGATCAGAAAGATATAAGTCACAAGCACAAATACAATTAATTCAAGATTTTCCGCAAGTAAAATATATATATACATATATAGTTACATTTATCATTTTGTATCAAAATTCTCAATTCCTTTTCTTGTAGGTATGGAAATCATCAGTTCGAGCTGTATTGGCAGAAAATAATTGGGATTACCTTCTTTCGTATGATCAATTAAAAGAAATGGGTTCAGGAGGGTTTTGGAATACACTTCGAAACTTTTTCTTTCATTGGTCTTCTGGTTCCTCTTCTTCTTCCCCTTCTTCTTCTTCTTCTTCTTATTCAACACAAACAATCACTGATTTTAATTTAAAACAACAGTTGAAAGCACTGAGACAACGTGGTATTGATTTGCAGATTAATCGAGATGAAAATTTAGCACACCAAATCAATTTAATTGAATACACTGACGGAGATCAATTAATTGCATGTGGTTGTTGTTATGGTGATTATACATTTGAGTCATTATCATTTTGCAGTGAAGGAAATCATGCATTCTGTCATACATGTTTAGTGCATTATATATCAGAGGGATTATTCGGACAAGGAGAATTACGAGGTAAACCAAGCATCCAATGTATATCATCCACAGATGAATGTCATGGGTCATTCCCTACCAGCGTATTGAAAAAGATTTTACCGAGAGATATGTGGATGGCGTATGAAAATTCATTACTGGATGGCAGCATGGAAGATCATCAACGTATTCAATGTTGTGCATGTGAATATTTCGAACTGGACGAATCTACAAAACCTTTGGAAAGTACAATGATTTATGCGAGTAAAATCATTCAGAATGTATCCAGATGGATAATGGTAGTTGAATCCGTTTTGTTAGGATTTTTGTTTTTGTATTACTCTACTTATTGCATTCTTGTTTCTCTTTTTTTATTATCTTTACAAACTGTTTTTTTTTATCAGTGGGATATTAAGAATGATTTAGAAATTGCTTATCAACGTGTATCCAGTGCTAGAAGAGGGACGCTCTTCAGATGTGGAAATATTCAGTGTAATACTTTGACTTGCTTACAATGTCGTAGACCAGTACGTGGCGCACATACATGCTGGGAAAAGGAAACGGATGGCTTACGGTTGTATGTTGAAAAAGCAATGGCTGACGCTGTGAAAAGAACTGTAAGCATTATATATTTTATTTTAATCACCGTATTATTCATATATTTTTCTCTTTTGCAGTGTCCAAATTGTTCCTTGTCGTTTCAAAAATCATATGGATGTAATAAGATTGTATGCAAATGTGGTTATGCCATGTGTTATGTTTGTAGAAAGGATATAGGAAAAGGTTAGAAAAAAAAATCTATATATATTTGAAAGAGATGACTAAAATATTTTAATAGAGTCTTATGCTCATTTCTGTGATCATTTCAGACAGGTACCAGGATCAAAATGCACACAATGTAAAAAATGTGATTTATACAAGACCGCACCAGATGATGAAGCAGTCCAACAAGCTGCTGCTAAAGCAAAAGCTCAATACCTTTTAGCTCATCCCGAAGTCGCTCGTAATACCAATCTAGTTATCGGTCCAAAAAGTACTTTGGATAAATTAGGTACATTATCTTTCGAATTTGTTGTATGTATTACTTATCTAACTTTTTTTATATTAGATACTATAAGGCAAGAATTTGTTATCAGGTGTCTTGAAAGAGGACTTCAATATATTGTATAAACCTAAAGAAAAAAGAAAAATTATTCAGTTGTGTATATATATTATTATTAAAAAAATACCCCCCCCTTCCTCCCTTCTTTATACACGTCTTTAACAATTCTTATCTCTGAGTGATACAATAAAATCATGCACATGTCGTGAAACAATGAACAATGAACAATGAACAATGTCACCTAAAAGTTTATGTTACATAATAATTGAGGTCTTTTTTATTTATATCTGTAATTTTGGTCTTTTGCTATCTTTATGTTTAGATTACAACTTGACTCGATTATATATAAAACCATGGCTTATGCATGTTACATGAAGATAATCAAAAAAGATGAAACAAGTATCATATCATGAATGTGAAATTCAAAAGACAAATTATTCAAATCGAAACTAAGGTAGATACTCTTTTTTTTTCTAATAGTAAAAATAATGTCTACTCTCAAATAATATGTATTAATTTGAGTGCTTAGAACCTGTTTTAAATTGGTTTTTCATACATGTAGTTTATTTATGAAATTCTGAACTTGTCAGAGTCATATTAAATTACAAATTTTGCAGCCAATAGGATTATTGGAAATCAATTATAAAATCACGTGATCTTAAAATTATTATATATATACTGGGTTTCCCACCATTTTTTCAAAAAATTGAGTGTAATTTTTCAAAAAACGCTGCACTATTTTTTCAAAAAACTCAGACTATTTTTTCAAAAACGGAACTAAGCTTTTTT